>JAWZYV010016102.1:0-600000 GCA_038373885.1 Cheiracanthium punctorium | reverse complement strand
TATCTGCCCATAAATATGTTAAATTTTCAAGGAAGAAAAATGTAATTTTGCTTTCCTTCATTTCATAAAAGAAAAAAAAATAATGATGCAGTATTTTCTGAAACCACTGCAGATATAAAGTGAATAAATGACAATATATTTTTCAACTGCTTAAAGATTTATTTATTTGTGTTGCCATATTCTTAGTGACTAGTTTAGCACATTTATTATCTTACTTTGCCATTTTTGATTTTATTTCTACTATAAATTTAAATAAAATATTTAGTAGAACATTGATTTTTTTTTTTAAAGGTTATCTTGGCCTTCTCCGCTATGAGGGATTTGACAGTGATGACAGCCATGATATGTGGGTTAACCTTTGCACGGAGCCTCACATACATCCAATTGGTTGGTGTGCTGACAATGGCATGCCTTTAGTTCCTCCAAAATGTAATTTATTTTGGCTTTATTATTTTAATGTTATACTATAGCACTAGCAGTCATCTTTTAAATGTATATTCTCATTCTTTTATAGCTATTGAAGATAAGCATACAGATTGGAAAGATTATTTAGTGAAAAAAATCCTGCGAGCACGTACCATACCTTCTGACTTTGCATTTAAAGTATGAATTATTCTGTTTTAATTTATGCTCCTTGAACTTATTTTTTTTAGATTTAATTTATTTATCCCCAACTTTCTCGGGTATTCATGAAGTATGCTGAAATTTTGTAAAGCTTATTTAATATAAAAATGAAGCTAAGGAGTTGCACATTCTTAAACTACTGGGGAAATAAAACTCTTTTTTGTAAATTATCTATTAGGAAATTTATTACTGTTCTGATCCAATCATATTTTTTTTGTGTGTGATATGTTACATTTTTAGTTACTCTTATTACATTTAATTATTTAGTTTGGACTGGTTATAACAAATCTGAATTATAATATAACCATTAGCTAGCTGAATTATAATATACCCATTAACACCCCTACACATGTCTTGATCAAAGTCCTATGTATGTATATGTATAATTTTATTCATCTTTGGTTAAAACATACTAGTATTGTGAATTGAGAATATTCTCGAAGAAAGAGAATACTTGAGAATTTTACTGTAAATATTTTGGATTTTTAGGCAATAATGGTATTTAAATGAACAGGCAGCTAAGCTTCTTCCTTTGGTCAGGACTAGAAATAAGGTCATAAGTTTTTCTTTGTCACTCTTCAGTGTAAATGATATTGTTGTAAATTTTATGTTGCCTATGTCTAATTCTCTGAAATACATACTTAAAGTGTATATTACAGTGAAATTATGAGCCCATATTTGTTTCCTGTATAATGTTGCATTTTACCCTGATATTTTTAAATAATGTACTACATTTTTATGTCTTATGTGAGTATGTTATAACTGGTGTCTATCGCAATCACTTATTGTCTGTTTTTTTCATAGGTTGAAGAACACAAACATAACATCATTAAAAAGGGTATGAAATTGGAAGTAGTTGACAAAAATCTGATATCTGCGGTACGTTTGGCAACTGTACGAGAGGTGATTGGTGGTCGTTTGCATATTAAATATGAAGATTCTGAAACAGAAGATGAAGGTTTCTGGTGCCATGAGCGATCACCTTTGATACATCCTATTGGTTGGGCCCAGATCATTGGGCATGCTCTTAAAGGAAGACCGGGTACAAAACATTTTATATGACGTATCATAAATCTCATTTTAGTGATAATCAGCTGTGAACATTCTGCCAATGTATTAGACACAAAAAAAAGTTACAAATAGAATTAAAATTATTTTTAAACATTCTTAAGCATTATTTACTGCTGGAAAAGCAAAGTTGAAAGTTTGCTTGACAAATTCATTTCACTACCATCACCCGACAACTCGAATGTTGCTTTCTGATGTTCAAAATTGGGCTTCTTTAATCAAAATACATTACAAGAATAGTTTGTTTGTCAGAATGAAGCAGTTGTCTCACTTTTCTAGGCTTGTTTAAATGCTGTTGGTAAATTGAACCTTAATTTGAATTTTTATTTAACTATAGTTAGTGAAATAATCATAGAATGAAAGCGTCTTGTAATTATTTTTACTTTGAAGTCTCACAAAATGTTGCTTTATTCAACCCTTTGATAATGAGTTGAATATTATCTTTTCTCTGACTTCTGGTTTGCATTGTAATCAGTGGCATAACTATACTGTAGTCACTGAGAAAAGCTCAACTACCATGTAGTCATAGTTAACTTGATAAAAATATTACCGCCATCCTCCGGAGAGATATATTTCGGTTGCACACTCCACAACCATCATTAGTCTGTCCTTTTCGTGGGAGTGATGTTATTTCCCGCCTCATCTTCTTTCGCGGCGTTCTTTCTGCGCATGATGTCATTCCAGGTCTCGTCCACTGTGGAATGACATCATGCGCAAAAAGAACGGCACGAAAGAAGAGGAGGCGGGAAGTAACATCATTCCCACGAAAAGGCCAGACTGATGATCGTTGTGGAGTGTGCAACCGAAATATATCTCTCCAGAGGGTGGCGGTAATATATTTTTATCAAGTTAACTATGGGAATCCCCCCGTATTACATTTTAACCTTTTACCATGTAGTCTCTAAAAGTGGATGATATATTTTTCTTACAAATCTATATACATTTTATTGTTTAGTTTGTATGTGTGCTTTGGTAGATAACTTACATTAATTGAATGCAAAGCTAAAAATTTTAATAAATTTTGTAAATGTTAGAATCCTACTGCGTTCTTGGGCCTGGGGATCCCTCTGGCTAAGGCCAGTGACATGTTGCTGTCCTGTATTGTCATACCACTGATTTCAATGAATATTTATAGGCAACAAAAAGATAATTTGAAAAAAAAAATGAGTTAAAATTATAATGTAAAATTCAAATTAATATATATATATATATATATATATATATATATATATATATATATTTGAACGCCAGAAATCCCCCGACCTAAAATCCGCAAACGTCCGAAATCCGCACACCTTCTCTGATGTAAATAATAAAATTCGCAGTATTCTGCCAATGATGAAATTGTTGAAAAGTTTCTTGAATCCAGATAAATATGATTTTGATGATGATGATAAAAACTTGGGTAATAATAATAATAAAATTCATTTGATAAAAGTTTAAAGTTAAGAGAAAAATACCTTAAATTTTTACAACAGCTAAGTTCTGTAACAAAACAAGAACTAATGATAATTCTGTTTAAATATTCTGATGAAAATATGCAGTTAAGCAGTTATTGTTTAAACTGGGTGTTTAAACAGTTATACAATTTGCAAAATTAAATAAATAAAAGCAGAAAGAAACTGAAAGTAGAAAAAAATATTTTAAAACGAATCACCAAAGAACATGTTTTCAAAATTAGAGAAAGGAAATTTTGAAACCATTTGCTTTGTTAGTCTTCATGTATTTTCCCTTTTCTCCTATGCTTTTATATTTAAAGTGAAAATATAAGTGAAATACTTTTGACTGTGTTTTTATTTCATTGTAATTGTATTCTCCTTTTCTTAAATCCGAAGTATAATATGATTTATGTTTTATGGCCTGAAATCTGCAAAATCCTAAAATCCGCACAAGCCTTGGTCCCAAGCTGTGCAGATTTCTGGCTCTCTACTGTATATTATTAAAGACTTTTGTTAATGTAAAATAAGTCAATGTTCTAGCCCCATTTATTTTGAAGTTCAAAGGAAGAGATACTTATTTAAAAATATCTTTTTTTATCATTAAAAAAAGTGCTATGCTTCTGTCATAATCATATACTCATCCCATTTGCATGGTAGATTTGTTTCTGGAATAATTGTTTTATGTGATTTCAGTTTGCACATGATGCAGAATTCATAAAGAAATAGAAGCATATGCTCAATTAAACTATCCAAATAAACTCTCCCATTGTTTTTCATTTAAAATTAATTTTTACTCATTTTAAGACTGTGTAAAACTGAAACTGTGTAAATAAAGTACCGACAAAACTCTGCTGGTCTTGTGATGCATTTTGCTCAATTAATACAGAAAAATCCCAGTACTGCAAACTCCAGTATTGACCAAAAACTCACGTTAATTATTTTGAAAAATTTGTTAAATTAAAGTTCCATTTTGACAGAATTTGTATTAAAAAATTTCGTAAATAAAAATATGTATCCATTAATATGAAATATTCTTAATTCTGAAGTTTGTTGTAACAAGATTTTACTATAATTAGTAAAGAAAGAAAAACTTTCTTTCTTTAATGCACCTTAAATTATTCTATGTACCACACAAGACAAATTAATGGAGATTGTTGTGTAAAAAATTGGGTATGAATAATGTAAAATTTAGATGTAAGATGTATGTATAAAATTATTGATTCTTTTAGCATCATTGAGCTGACACCACTTTAATTAAATTAGATGTTAGGCAGTGCATCACTCTTTAGCGGGCAGTGGCTAGATGTTCTACCCCCTTATTTATGCTGTACATGACAAAATTCAGAAGCAGTAGTCAATTTTCCAATGTCTATTTACCAGATAATAATGAAATTTGCGCAAAATAATGATTGGAGATAAAGTGTCAAAAATATTTCTAAAAATGTGATACATACTTTACAGAAAAATTATCCATGTTTCATTAAATCAATATCAGAAATTTAACTATTACTCCAGGCATCTGCAAAAATGAAAAATATGATAAAAGTGCTTGTGCTGGAAAGGGTTAAATACTTATAATGCCATTTAATACTTCACCACAAAAATGTAAAAGTAAAATGTATGCATACATAAAAAAAAGTAATGGCATGAAATTTGTCCATTTTCTTATTTATTATATGTTCTTTTTCAATTGATCTAATATTTTTTGCATCTTAACCTAGATTGATTTGAATAAATTATTTTATTTATTTATTTTTGTAGAATATGCTCGACAATCACTCCGCAAAACTTTGTATCGAACATTTGAACCTGATGATGCCACATGGGATATGTTTTTGCCTGTAAGTATTGTGTCTGTATCTATTATTATTTTCAGAAAAATAGCTATGCTTAAAAAATTTATTCAGCTAGAACCATACTTTTTCGCTCATGTCTAAGCAATATACTCTGATTTATTGATGTGCATCATATGAGTTATAGTTTGATGTTAAGAATTTTCAGCACTTATTAAAATTTTATGAAAAAAAATTGTTTATACTTCATTTTGCATTAAATAAATGGTTATTTTGCATAAATTTAGTTCAATTCTTTTATAAATTAGAATGAAATGTTTGAATTAAAATGTTATTTTTAATAACCTCAATAAAAGTAATTTGCCTGTGTTGTATAATTAAATTTGAATAATCGTTCATTCTTTTTTCCTCTGTTTTTCTGTATAGTATTAGGAAAATTATCTTCAGAGAATTTTTGAATAATTTAAATACCATTTGATTGCATAATGATTTTTTTTTGTGAACAGTTTATTTCAAGTTTTGTTTTATTTGTGTGTATTCGAAAAGCAACATTTTCATCTTGAAATATATATGAAATAAATTTTTAAAATCTGAAATGTAAAATTAATATTTAAAGAAATTAAAGTGTAAGTATCTATATGTACAGTAAATAAATAAAGTGTCATCACCTGTCATGTAGCCTCTAAAAAGAATATGAAAATTCCAATAAAGAAAACTAAAAGTATTTTTAAACAAATAAAAACTGACAAAGATTGCCTTGACCAACTAGGCATGGCATTGTTTATAGTCAATTTTACTTTCAGGACAGTAGGGACAATAGCTAAGGAAGTTATATAGGAGTAAAAAAAAAAAAAAAAAATCCAAAGAATGGATAAAAGAGCATATCAATGATATTAAATTTGCCAAACACACCACAGCCCTTTTACCAAACTAATTATGATAGATTTTAAAGACATCAGAAAATTAGCAGATTCTAAATATAAGTTATTTGTGTGTGTGTGCGGTATTGGAGAGAGTAGATTACAAATGATGCCACCAATGACATGGCACGTACGTGTCTTGATGAATGTTAGGGGGGAACGCCTATCAGGAAGGAGAAATTGACAGTTATGAACCTGATAATAAGGAGGAAACACCGCACCAAAGGTGCTTGTGCAGACATCGTTTTTAATAAACTTTTTACAGATCAAGGTGCGTTTATGAATGTTTAACTGTAATCATCTAGTTATTCTGAATATACTTCTTTAATATAAAATTTAAAAATTATTATATTTCTTTTATTTTGATATTAATTTATGTTGTGACTGTGCATGCTATTAAAAATAATATGTAATAGCAGTTTACACGATGTAAAACTTCAATTTACATTTGTGCCTCTTCATTTTGGAGAAGCATCCCTATTTATAAATCTCATTGTCATTCATTAGTTTGATCTATTTTATGTTTAATTAAAGTTTAAGATTTTTATCTATTTAAAATATTTGTGAATTTTAGGTAACTATCAGTTTGTTTATTTTTTATGTTAACGCAGTTTTTAAATTAAAGCTACATTTTTCAGGTTCTCAACCCCGTAAAGAATCTGAAATTTAAAGAGGGTATGAAGTTAGAAGCGATTGATCCATTAAATTTGTCAGCTATCTGCGTTGCAACAGTTACAGAAGTGTTGCGGAATAATTATCTGATGATTGGTATTGATGGAATGATGGCTGCAAATGGTTCTGATTGTTTTTGCTATCATGCATCATCACCCTGTATTTTCCCTGTTGGGTTTTGCGAAACAAATGGCATTACTTTGACTCCACCTAGAGGTATGATTTTCCAATGAGCGTTTCCAATTATATAATCATATCTTGATCTTGCTTAGTATTGTATGCGATTTATAAATAATCAGGTTGAAGTGAAGGTGTGTTTATTTCGTATTCTGTTTATGTGCATTATTTTATTTGTTGCTGTTGGGCTACCAGTTTTAACTTGATAGGTTATTTTTAAGTTATGTAAGAAGTGTGCACGTAGAAGTAGTAATTTATGTTTTTTGTTTTTAATAAAGTATTTATATGCTATGATTCTAAACGTTTTTAAAATTAACTTTTAACGAAGAAATATTTCATATTTTTTAATTATTCGTAGAATGTTAAAGGTTATTCAAGTACTAATTCAAATGCATGAAAGAGAAAAAAATAAATTTGAGCTTCAAAAGGTTAAGTGCAGACTCCGTGCCGATTACAATCGACTGTAATCGATGACTAAAATAAAATTTTAAAAATTTTACAAAAATTCTACGATAAAATTGCATTATTGTCGTATTCTTTTGATATTTGATTTCTTTAACATCAAGATTACTGTTATTTTACTAAATTAACATTCACTAGTCATAATCATTTTGGAAATTGTTAGTAATCGTAATCCATATCATTTCTTGTAATCGATTACAGATGATCCTGTAATCGCACAAAGTCTGGTTAAGTGTTTATTTTGCTGAATTCTCTAACCATTGAATTCAGCATTTTTCAGAATTTTAATTATTTCAAGATTTATGAGGCTTTTCAACATTTAATTTACTTAAAAAGAGAGAGAAAACCAGTAAACTTCAAGAGATTATATGCTTATTCTGCTAAAATTTCTCTCTAACTATGAAATTGAATAATTATTCCAGTTTTAGTTTAATTTTATTTACCAATAGGTTACACATCTAAAGCATACATCAGGTATGGGCAACTTTTGAGAAGTTGCAAGCCAAACTTTAGGGTGTTAGCGAAGTCACGGGCCCAAACTTCAGGATGTTAACGAAGTTGCGGGCCATACATTGAGATTATGAATGGTTTATATGGGTTTTATACAGGGTTTTGATATGTTCCGCAGGCTGCATCAAAAGCCGTGGAGGGCAACATCCGGCCCGTGGACCGGCGGTTGCCCATATGTGGCATACATTATAAAACTAAACAACTTTATCATACTATGTTAATCAGTAATTTGAATAACTGTTTCTTCAATAGAATAACTAAAGTGTCAAATAATTTTTAAAAACTCTTGAAAGGTTGAGGTATTTTTTTAATACCTTAACATGAAACTGTATTTTATCATCTGCAGTCACACTAATGATTATTGCAGTACAGCTGATTTCTTTTTCTTTTCTTTTTTATCCGTAGGCCACTCGTACAATAATATTGATGATTAAAATGTTTTCAGCTTGAATTATTGCACAAACACTTCAATAATGCTTCAGTATATTATAACACATATATCTTGAAATGATAGAGAAATAAAAATAACTGTTTAGTTATACGCTACAAGTGCATTTTGGTCAATAAACTGTAACATGAATTACAAAACTATAAAAGCAATATTTCGGCATGTTTGTAATATATTTTTGTGCATTACAGTAAACAGTTTTTAAATATTCAGCTATTAAGATATAAAAGGTTCAATTAAATTTTAAAAGAAAAATTAGAACAAGTACAATTTGTTGTTTGAACTGAAGTACACACCTGTGGTAGCATTGAATCTGACTATTGAAGATTGATTATAATGTACATGCAGTAGACATACGTGTAAAATGTACTAGGTAAAAATTAGTTTTGTTGAAAACAGTTATTATTGACCATGCTGGTAAGCTTTTAAATTGTGTAAGAATCACCAAAAGGTATGGTATGAACTGCTTTCTATTATTCCTATATATACATGTGCATGTGCAAACTGATGCATGTAATCAAAATTCTTTTTTATTTATTTATTTATTTATTTATTTTTATCCCCACCAGGTTATAAAGGTGAATTCAGGTGGACTGATTATCTTAAGAAAACTAAATCAAAAGCTGCACCAGTGGGTTTATTTCATAGGGTAAAATATTATGTTTGTTACTACAGTCTTTCTAATTTGAAAATATTATTATTATTTTTTTTTAAGTGCTTAAAATTATTTACTGACCATGGATGAATACTTATTGATCTTTGGGCAGCATGGATAGAATCTTCATAGTAAAAAGAAAAAAAAAATGTTATAAAAAATATGACACCAGAATACTCTGATTAAAGCAGGGGGGCTAATGCACGTGTGCATGTAGAGCTTCAGATAATCTTCTGTTGATGCAGCAAGTAACAAAATACCTGGAAACAATGTCACACATGCAAAGGAAATAAAATGAAAAATATCTAGAACTGCAGGAAAATATTGAGTACTTTTAAAGCTCCAGAAAGTTGGTGTTCTGTTCAATTTATATTTATCTATATTCATTTTTCAAGTTTAAAGAACCGTAGAAATGAATTCAGTTTTATTTGATTGTTGAATTTAACAACTTTAGAGGCAACAATAGATTCTGTTGCTATAAATGCTAGTAATGTTAAAAATGGAATATGAAAATAATTTTTCATTTTAATTGAACAAAAATAAAATGTCTTTAGTGTAATTTTCATTGATTCAACATGTAAGAATTATTTTGCTTCCAGATGATTTCTTTTTCATTTGCAGATCTTAAAATACAGCCGTACATGCATACCTCGGTTAGCCCCCCTACGTTAATCAGAAGTCCTCTGGTTTTGGGCTTTCTAGAACATTTTCAGAGCTCTAGGGTGTAGATGATTCCCATCCTTAAGTATTGATACATGCTGCTAACTATTGTTGATTTGCAACATTGGGTTTTGCCATTTTGGCAGTTAAGTTATTTTATCACCAAAAAGTTTATCAGGAGTTGTGTAGTACTTTTCTATTGTTGATTCTAAATTACACAATTTGTGGGGAGGAAACTAATTTCAAAAACGGTCAGCAGCTTAGTACATAAGTATTAAAAAAAAATCTGGAGTGACTCCACTCGACTTTCCGAACACTTATGATTAAGATCATTACCAAGAATTTAAATAAATTTTAATCAATGAATAATTCAGCAAAAATTCTTAGTTTTTTTCAATTTAAACTCAATAGAATGTACCCTTTTAAACGCTAGCGCACTTTCAAGAATTTTATACCATAGGCCATAATGTAAAAGAAATCTTTGTCATAGCTCTGTAAAAAAACTATAAGTCCTATACACTCCAAAATCAATACCGGTCTTGCAATGGTGGTTTATGACATATATACCCAATTTGAGCTCAATCGAATGTACCATTTAAACGCTAGCGCACTTTGAAGAATTTTCTCCCATAGGCCATAATGTAAAAGAAATCTTTGTCGTAGCCCTGTAAAAAAACTATAAGTCCTATACACACCAAAATCAATACCGGTCTTGCGACGGTGGTTTATGACATATATACCCAATTTGAGCTCAATCGAATGCCCTGTTTAGGAGCTATCATGTTCACTCACACACATACATACATCTCGTAAAAATAGCATAAATGAATTCAGAAGACCTCAAAACGTGTCAAGTCGAATTTTTTCATGATTACAATACTTTCCTTACATGGTACATGTTCGGAAAGTAAAAATCTTATATGACATGCATAAAAATAACGATCACTTATTCGATTAAACTTGCAGGAAATTCCAAACCATGGCTTTAAAGAAGGCATGTACCTCGAAGCAGTCGATCTGATGGAACCTCGCTTGATTTGTGTTGCATCTGTCACTAAAGTGGTAGGACGGCTGCTGAAGATTCACTTTGATGGCTGGGAAGATGCATATGATCAGTGGTGTGACTGTGAAAGCCCGGACTTGTTTCCCGTGGGATGGTGTGAAGTTCTTGGTTACAGATTAGAACCTCCTCGATCAGAAAGTGAATAACTGCATAATTTATAATTTAAGCATTTGCTTTTACATTTACTCTGTTACTTATTGGTGTAGATCAGTATTTCTGAACCATATTGCATCTGTGGACCAGCAAAACTTGGGAAAATATTTCACAGGCCAGCATCATCCAGAGATAATTAACACAATACAGGGTGTTCCAAAAAGATTGTAACATGCTTTAATTTTTTCTCTATTGGAGATAAGTGGGCAATGTAAATTGAAAAAAAAAATTTTCTACATAAGGTAGGGGAGAATATGACATTTTGAAAAAAAATCATCTCAGTAAGTTTCAAAAAGTTACACTTTTTAAATTTTCTTGCACTTTATGATACAAAAAATCTCCCTTGTGAAATCTGCCCCATACATTAATCAGGCTAATGTACAAAAGGTGTGAATTATATCCTAAAAATTTCAGAAATATGGAAATAAATGTATGCTGACTTAAACCACTTTGCAGTGACTTTCGATGGGAAAAAAAATCAGAGGTTGCATAACGAGTACATTTCAGAGGGTGTAACAAAAGTTATGAAAGAAAACAATGTTTTTTGCTCTTGCAAGAAATGTTTACATTCGAAATCATGTATAACCCCCGACCATCTTAATATATGTCCGAGACATCTTATGATGGAAAACTGAAAACTTGTACATCACCTTATTAGTATATAAGACAAATTTTGCTAATTGGGAATTTTTTTTGTACAGGACCTGTTTTTATACAGGTGTTATAAAAGTTACAATTTTTATATTTTAAAATTGACGAGAAATTTTTTCTTAACATAGCATAATCTTTCTTGCTACCTTATTTTTAACATTTTTTCAGTTTACATTGGCAACTTATTCCTAATAAATAAACAATTAAAATGTTACCACATTTTTGCTATACCCTGTATAAACATGTGTATTAGTTATTTAATCAAGTACTGTTCAAATATTAATTAGAATGACATTTGCTGCTGATTATTTTTTAATAAATTTTACATACGTGGACTGGCAGTAAAGTGTTGTGGATCAGTGGTTGGGAAATACTTATGTAGATTATAATTCAAACTGATATAAAATTTGGACAATTGAGAAGGTGGTCCTCTTGGTGTTTATATACATTGTAGGTTTTTCTTTTATTGAGGAATGGAATTTCAGCAGTTAAATTAGGTTCACAAGATTTTTCTGTAGGAATAACTGCGTAAAATATTTGTTAACAAGGGGTGGATGCGAGATGGTGAAAGATTACAAAATTGAACTGGTATCAAGAAAAATAATTCTTGATTGTATAATTGTTTCCATTTTTTTTTAATCAGTGTTTTTTTAATTTTACTATATGTTTTTTATTTTTTTTTAGTTTAAATATTTTCATTTTATTTAACTTTTAATGCTAGTTCTTAAAATTTGGAAGAAAACAGATTTTTGTTATAGAATGAATTTTTGTAATGGTGTATCTTGTTTTATAACTTGTTGTATAGTTAGTACATCCGAAGATGAAAGTCTTGCCCCTTTCTACTGCAGACACATTTTTGTCAGCTCCTTGTTGTTGTTGTTGCTAATGCCCACTGGCAACCGCGTTACGGTGACAGGTCCCCCTATATAGGCAGGCGATGGGCCGAAGGAGCGGCTTCCATTTCAATGAGCCCCAGTGGGAGGAAGTCCGTCTTAGCTCGGGATCTCGTAATTTTGAGCCAATTCCAGAGGAGGGACCAGCCCCCTGAAATCGGCACCCCCAGAGGTATTGTTTAACAACTTGGAGGACTTTGGAGCCACGACGGATTTTACGTGCACCAGCTCCCATTAGCGTACACGGTTCCACAGCTGACGGGCCGAGAGGGGGAAGTCCCTCCCAAGTACTGGCCAAGCCAGATACTGCTTCACTTGCCGTGTTCTTATGGGAACGGAGTTTAGCGCCCAGTCCACTGCAGGACTGTCAGCTCCTAAAACACAGAAAAGACTTTTTATTGTTTTCTGGGTAGATTTTGACATATTCAAAACAGTTCAACTATTAATGTCATGGAATTGCTGACTTATATGATGCTGAAAATTAATGCTGGGGTTACTTTTTTCCTTAAATTGAAAAAAAAAATCTATTCAATAATTTGGAGATGTGATTATGCTCCTCAATTGCCACCCTTACTTTTAAGGTATACAAACTTATTTTCTAGGATGTTTTAAAGCTTTATAAAATATTATTAAAAATAATCTATACATAGTATAAAACCATTCTCTTTAAAAGTGTTTATTACTGGCATTTGCACTAAACTTTAGAATGTAAAGTCAAAAAAATGAGACAAGCTTGAACTCTGGGAGGAATTAAGTGCATCTAATTTTTTTTACTTGCCTGATAATAAAAAGAACAAAATCAAAATTTTATCTTTTATAAAGACTGACATGTTTTTGCCTAAGCATAGCTTGAATGTGCAAACTAATAAAATGAGAAAAAGTTGAGGGGTGCATTTATTTTTTTACCTTCCTCTGTTATAGCATTTAAAATAATTAAGTAGCAGTGTCTGATGCTATTATAGCATAATTCCATCTTAATGTGTATTTTAATATACAAGGTAAGTTTGACACTCTTCTAAAAGAAAAAAATCTCAAATGCAGCATAAATTACCATAGCAACCTTGTTTTATCTCTACTAGTTTTTGAGTTGTGGCATTGTCTGGGAAAGAAGAAAACTCAAATATATTTGTTTTTAAAAAAATTCTCCATTAAAATAAACTATATTTAGAAAAAAACCATCAAAAATCCAGCAGCAATATTTCCATCAAGATATATTACAGTAAAGGCAAGCTACAAGTGCTGGAATATTGGCAAAATGCAATATTGAATTTTCACCAAAATCTGTGACCAACAATATCACGAACACACTTCTAGCTACAACCAGTTAAACTTACTAAAAACTTTCCCCATTTCACAAACTTTCAAATAAGACTGCAATGAACAGTATCTGTATCCTAATTCTGGAGTAATTTTGCTATTAGTGTTCATTCAAGTAACATTCTATAAACACTAGTTGCAGCTAGAAGGGTTTTTGTGATATTGCCAGTTTCAGATTTTAGTGACAGTTTGATCTTGCACTTTGCCAATGTTTCAGCACTTCTATATGTATACTTATTTTATATGAATCATCATTTTAAAATGTCCTTGAAGAGTTAAATAAAATTAAGTGCCGTGGCAGGAATTTTCTTCAATTAAAAAAAAAAAAAAAAAAAAAAAAGCTTTGTATAATTCTTTCTGCTTTATCTTGCTAACTTTCAAAAACTATCTTTCCAACTTTTTACTGTGGCTTTATATTTTGTGTTTCATTCAAAACTAACAACCCTTGTATGACTTCAAGCTGTGTAATACTGACATGCATTGTGCGGCTTTTAATAATATTTGATTTTCCATTTAAATAATTTTAATTTTAGAGCTTTGAAAGTAATATGCTTTATTCATTCAATTAAGTAATTACTTAATAATTTGAGTATTTTTTAAATGTAGCTAATTTTGTTATTTTTCAAATTATGGAAAACAATGAGTTTGGCATTGAGAATTTCAGTTAAACCTTGATTTTTACTCATATTTTATAGTCTCACTATTATCCTCAATTTGCATTGAGAGGTCATACATGGCTGTCTTCTGTCTACTATTTCATGCCTGAACTTCATAAAATTATTTTAAAAAATAATGAAAGAATTGCTAATAATGGCATGTGTTATTATTAACAATTTTTTCTTTGTCAATATTCTACTAGGTGATGAAGATGGAAAGAAAAAAAGAAAACCAAATACTTCTATTAAGCGTAAAAGTAACTACTGTGTTTCTTGTTCTTTACTCTCTCCCACTCTTATTAGAGGTTATTGGATAGCATGCCATACCTTTTAACTTATGTAAGCTCATGCTACACAATTTATAACTGTTAAAAAAGAAATCAGCTTGAATTCATCAAACATTTGATATTAGGTATTTCAAATATTGATTAAAATTTTGATCTGCATATATAGCTTGTCCCAAAATTTACACAAGATTTGAATTAAATACAAGAGGCATTCAAAAAGTAAGTTACACTCAAACAATCTAGGTCAAAAACCACTATTACAATTACAATATGACACACATACAGCACACTATTTCGCTACAAAATCTCCCAGTCACTGCAGACATTTGTCGAAATATTCCACCAATCCTTCGATGCCTCGACGATAGAATATTGTTCCTTGATCCCGTCGTGAGCTTAAAGCAGCTGTCTGAACCTGGCCATCATTGGAAAATTATCTGCCACCCAAATGCTCTTTGAGTTTCCCGAACACGTGAAAGTCGCAGGGTGCCAGATCAGGACTGTACAGTGGATGCTGCCAGACCTCCCATCCAAAGCTCGCTCTTCAAGTACGCACAACACCAAATCTTGTGTTGTGCGTGCCTTTTGAGGTCTTGCATTGTCATGCAAGAGGACAATGCCTTTGCTTGAATCATTTTGCCTACAAAAAACGTACCGTCCTGAATACTTCAACGTTGGAGTAAGCTTCCAGTTTACGCGCCATTTCCTTTTTGTTCTATGCACCAACTATCTGAATGAAATTGTTACTGTTGGAAGCCACGGAACCAAACTATCGTCTGCACAAGCTTCGGTCTTGTTTCGCAATGTTGCCATGTGCAATGGAGGAACAAATGTAACTTACTTTTAGAATGCCCCTTATGCAAAAGTAATTAATTTAGTGTTGGCAGCCAAAAAAAAAAAAAAAAAAAAAAAAAAAAGCTGACAGCTGACAGTTTAGGTTTAGTAAAAATGCACCACTATATGAAAGAACAATACTATTTCACTGTTGAACAACATTTAAAAAATAAAGAAAGTTTGATTCATGATGATTTTGATGATTAATGGTGAGAAAGATTATGTGATTTAACACCATTTGGTTTCTTTCTGTGGAGTTATATGAAGTCAAAGGTCTATGTCACAACAAGTCCACCTCCACCCATGCATTGAAGTAGGGTGTGCAGAGGATTCAATGCTGCATCAATGAAATTCAACTACATTTATGCAAAATGCTCATGGAAACAGAAGAGTGTGTATGCACCAGCAAAGCTGTGGAGGTCATTTGCCTGATGTGCTATTCCATACATAACCCTATTGTACATACTTTGTTTCATTTTAAAAAATCCATTAAAAAAAACAACTTGTGTTTTCTGTTTAATTCAAATCTTATATATATTTTGGGACACCCTATACATTGCTCCTTTTTAATTAATTAACATAATTTTTCATTGATACTTGACCATGTTATTTTTACTCGTGAAAAAAATATATTAAATTGTTTGCCAGTTTTTAAATTTTCCAATTGAGTCAAACTCATTACAGTCCTAAAAAATTACTTGTTTCTATGAACATTTTTCACAAACTTATTACATTAAATTTTAAAGCATAAAGTGAAACCAAAAAGCCTAACATGCTTTTTTAGCTTCAAATTGCCTTTTCTTTAAACTTCACACTGTTTTGAGCTTTTTGGAGGTATGCGGTTTGTAATTTTCAAAATAATTTACATTTCTTTGCAATCTACCCTATGAAATATATGTGTGTGTAAAGTTCTTGTATGTGACTTTTGGCTACAAAGTAAAGAGGAAGCTGTTATAATCCTAAAGTAATACAACTGCATGTGTAAATGTTTAAAATGTTAAATGTTCTTGTCCAAATGTTATCAAACATTTGGACAAGAAAAATAGTTGTTTTTATTAACAACTGCATAATATTACCATTATTAAGAGTATTCCTTTTGAAAAGTAATAGACATAGCAAGACTTAAGAACAGCTCTAAAAACAAACTAGTGATGATAAACAATTAACAAAATTAATAATGCTTCTTCTGTAACTGCACTATTAACTAATATTAACAATCAACCTATATGCTTTATGCAACTTTTCAGAAAAAATTCATAACCACAAAAGTTGCCTTAAAAAATGAGCTGAAGTGTTACCTGTTTAGGGGAATAATCCATACAAAATTCCATACGTTTAGCTTCTTCTTCTTTTTAGTGTTTTGTAACTCCAATAGGTTCATTGTTTGTAATAGATCACAATATAACTTGTTAAGAAACATTCTAAAATTTTTTGAGTCTATAGCACAATTGAATTATTTAAAAAGCTGTTCAAAAGTTGTGTGATTTCCTAAAAAGACAGCCTTAATTTATTGTTGTAAGTGAGTGTTGGTGTGTGTTGTAGGTAGGTACTTGTTTAATGTCAAAGTGGTTCTAATTTAATGAATCCAATTTTCTGTCTCTTTTTTTTTAAATAAAAAATACTTCTTTTTATAAAATATTGAATTATTTGTGTAATCTAAATAAAACACCAGATCTAAGTTTTGTTTTGTATAAAAATAAGACATCTAATGATATCATTTGGTGCTAGAAGTCCATAAAAACAATATTTGTTATAATAATTAAGGGTTCTTATGGTCAGTTAATTTAGGCAAAAAAGTATTTTATTCTTGGACTTAAAGCTTTGTAATTTCTAAAACTCCGTCCATGTATGTAAAGTATTAAAAGAAAACTTGTTAAGGAAATTAGATTATTGATTGCATGACACAAACTTTACGAATTTTCTAGTTTAAACCCTAGAATGACACAAACTTTATGAATTTTGTAATTGTTACTCCTTAACTGCTCAGGGCAGTTAAGCAGTTAAGAGTGCAATATCAGTCAAGAAATAGACATTTTTGTGAATGTAATTTTGTGAATCCTACCTCCTCTGGAAATGGAACCCAAGACCACTATACTATAAGTTAATTGGGAACCCAGTTTGCCACACAGGCCATCAAAGAAATTGTTTAACTTATTTGAAAAATAATTAGGCTTGTCAACTCTTTTGTTGCCCCAATTGGCTGACCAGTTGCCAAGGCACTGAACATTGGCCAAATGCTAAAGTGTGAAGGTACAGGGTCTTGGTCTCTTATGTGCTTTCAGTCTAAAATTATGGACATTTGGACATTTTTCCCCCCAAATGTAATGTGAATATGCTTTTAAAAGTTGTCCACCCAAGGCATCCCCTTTTAAGCGGATAGACCTCATTTAGCCTTGCCTTAACCAAAAGAAAGAAAGAAAAAAAACTTTGTTGCCTTCGGACCTGCACCCCTCTAAATCTAGCAGTGAGAGTTTCCTATTTACTTCTTTTATTTCCATTCTATTTTAATTACAAACAAACAAACAAAAAATACTAAGGGTTTAGCAAGAATTGCAATTCATAAAATTACAACTAGAGTTGTTTCAAAGTTATGCAAAGTAATTGCGTTTAGTTCACGTGGAATAGCAACACTGCAAAGAAGCAGAGGATTTGTGATGTGCAGTATAACTTCTTTCCTACTAAAAGAAGCAGTTATGAGAAATTGAGCTGTATTGTTAATAAATTTGTGATGATAAACAAATTATGCGATTCAGTTTGCACTGTGTAATGTTTTACTTCCTATTGAAAGCTTTAGTTTTATTTCCCTTTTTTAAAAATCTATTTCTTTTAACTATTTTTAATTATATTTTTGTAAAACTCTTTTAGAAAAGAAAAGAGCTTTCTCTTCTAGAAGAAAAAATGGTGAAGAATATGAAGGCTTGCAAATAAAAAACGAGCCTGATGATGTGAATGGTAATTTAAGAATTTGATTTTCTCGTCTTGTAATATTTCCAATATTACAATTTTACCTTTGAGAGTAGCCTACTGATTAAATTTTAGGGTTTGAAATTACTCTCAAAGGAAAGTGTTTACCACCCAACTATGCCACCAATTCAGCAACAAATTGGGCAGAGCCTTAAATTTTTGTTTTCATTCTTTACTAGTTATACAGTTTACATTAGCACATCTGTAGGTTCATTGTTTTGAACTCATTTTATGTAACAGGGAAAGCAGGAAATAAAATTTTGATAAGGAACCAAACAGAAGAAATAATTTGAGATTTTTTTTTAACAGATAAATAAATTTTGGAGTATAAAAAAAGCATCATGATAAAAAAAAAACTTTATTATTATTTATTTATTATTTTATGCATAAATTAAATTTTGAAGAAAGATTAAATCTTGAATTTATATAGTTCAAAACTGAATTGCATATTTTGAAGTGTTTATATAAACTGTAGATACAAATTTAGGTTTAGTCCGAATCTGAGTCGCTGACTGGGTGTGTTAAATGTATTGAAATTGGGAGAATATATTTAACATCTTTATTTTCTATTTCTGTAACATCCATAATTATTTTATTAAGTAAGTGATCGTTTTTTAATATATATTTATCCATATTTCATAATTTTTTGAGGGGATCTCTTAATGCGATATATTTTAGATAATGGTAATGAACTGAATTTCGAAAATTATTGCAATTCCAGTTAGCTGTTTGTAATTTATTAAATTTACTAAGATATGATGGAAAAGCACCATGATTTGTAAAAAAGTATAGAGAAATTTCTGTTTGAGTAATAAAACTTCAGATACTATTTTAAGGAAGATGTATGTAAATCTTCCTTTTTCTGACTGATTATTTTTTCTGTTGATTTACAAATGTTTTGTTGGCTTTTTCTTTTATTTACTTATTTATTTGATGATGATCAAAATCGTGCAGATTTTTTCAAAAAATTAATGCATAATAATAATCTTCAGAGTTTAGTGTTGTTTTGCAGGATACTTATAAAATCCTCTTACTAACATATAGAACTGATGCCTTTAATTGAAATAAAAAAAATTTTCTAATGTTGGGCACTTGTTGTATAGCCATTAACCACTACCAAGACAGGAATTACTGGTCTCTTTATTATGGAGGCACCTAATAGGTGTGCCAGTTACTTTCTATGAAGAGACGGACAAAATTACTCTCAAGAATGGAACCTGGACCCGTGGTGTGATAGAATGACTAACCACTACACAACCCAGGCAGCAGATGGAAAAGAAATTCAGTACAAAACAGCATTGTTTAACTGAGTGCAAAAAGAGCAATTTCAAAATCAGTTAAAGTAGAAATTAGCAAAATATCATCAGATTTTATAAAATTACTTGTTATTGTATTATATTGTGCCTCCCAAAAACTGTGACTTACGCTTTTTTCTTTAAATATTGGTAATAGACATATGCAATAAATTACATTTTAAAAGGAGTACAAAACTTTGTGGTATTTATTAAAATTTTCTAGATATTAAATATAAATAAATACAAAAGTTTGTTTTATATGGCCCTCATTCAAAAAATTACAAATTAGTAAAATGTGCCCCATTCATTTAACAGATGATGTACAGAATTTCAGCCTTCATCATAAAAAGGCTCAGTGATATAAAAATAAATATATGTTGACTTAAAATCCCTTTTCAATGGCTCTCTCTAATAGAAAAATTGCATTGGAAGATTGCATTTCAGGAGTTGTACACAAATTGCAGAAGAAAACAATGATTGCATATATGCATAATACTTTTGCTATTATTGGTATTGTACAGCTCCATAGCAACTTTGTTTGAACATGTCTCTGAGCCTTTTTATAATGAAAGGTTGAAATTTTGTGCATCATCTAATCATCATGTTACACATTTTATTTATTAAGAATTTTTTTTTCTTGTCTAAGGGCTGTATGAAAATTTAAATTTTGTGTTTACTTAGATTTAGACTCTGGAAAATTTTAATTGGCACCATTACATACTGTACCTTTTTTAATGCAACTTTGTAATTTATTTTACATGTCTTTGATGAATATTTAAGGAATAAAAGCCAAGGACAAAGGTTTTTGGGGCACCTTGTTTATAGTATGCATTTAATGTGAAAATAAATGCATAAATTATTTATTTATTTTTCAGATTCCCGATCTGCCACTGCTAGTGTATCTATAGAAGACTCTAGTTCAAGTTCAGAATAACTCAGGGTTTTTTTAATTTTAAATTTTTAGACTTGAGGATTTTGATACTGTGATACCATCACTCATTGAAGTTATCTCATTTACTGCCTATTTATTGACCATCTTGCATAACTGCATTAATGAGTGTTAGGATCATGAATGTTTGTCTTGAAACTTTTAATTTATTATTTTGAAGCTAATCTCATATACAGTCAAACTCTGTTATTGTGCAATGAATATTAAAAATGTTTGCTGTATCCATTTTGTAAAAAAAGAGGGGAGAGGAAAGAAAATTGCATGGTGTAAACAGTGTTTCCCAAACTTCTTCTTGCAACCCCCTTCTAAAATCCGAAAGAGTTTCACTGACACCTTGCATAGTCATTGTATAGAAGAATATCATTTTCATGAACCCCCTTATGCACCTTGTGAACTCCTGGAGGGGGAATGTTGTTTGGGAACCGATGTTGTAAACTTAAGATAAACACATTGAAATAAATCAACTCATTGTAGCCTTTAAGTACAATAATCAGCACTCAGATCTGATAAAGGGTTTTCCAACAGGGATGATACAATTTTAAATGGTTAGAATGGCAACATTGCGTATTCTTTTTTGACATTTCTTGTGTCATTTGTGTTCAGTATGCTATGCCATTTAATCATGGAAAGATACACGCTTGAACAACATTCCGAAAATATTAAATTGGTTTATCAAAACCAGCGTTCATATGTGAATATTGAGAGAAATTTGAGAAGAATTCATGGACAACAGTATTCAGTTCTTGTGATTTCTTTCTTTGGGGATATGTTAAGTCACAAGTTTATGCTGATTATACAATAACAATTGAACAAACAAAAACCAACATTGAACATGTTATTCGTAAAATAACACCAAGTTTATGTGAAAGAATGATGGAAAATTGGGTTTACAGAATGCGGCATGTACAGAGAAGTCATGGTGCTCACATTAACAATATTATGTTTCATACTTAATGGCATAACGTAAGCTTTCAAAAAAAGAAAAACAATTGCGTCTCAATAAATTTTTTTTTTTTTTAATTGTATCACTTTTAATGGAAAGCCCTTTATTTATTTATTGCATTTTCACAAATGTTTTATTCATAGTTATTCACATAATTTTTAAAACTTTTTTTAAACCTATTTTTTTAACTTCACTTTTTTTGTCAACAATTACTAAAGTGTCCATTATTTTTTTCTTTAACAATTACTTTTGAATAGGAATTATGGGAAAGTTTAATCTGTCAAAGAGGGGGGGGGACAGAATCTGCTGAGAATAGTTACTGAGTAAAATTTTAAAGGAAATATAGAAAGAAAATCATAATAGATGGATGACTTAAAAGGTTTTTCATTAATTGTATCTGAAACTCCTTTGAATGCTCGGACAAAACTGCATCCACTGAATAGCAGTTGAATCATGGTAATTTTTGCTCATGATAGCTTAAAGTTCATTGTATCCAAGATTCTATTCATTAGCATGGGGTTTGGCTGTATAAAATTAGAGAGTTCAGTAATCCATGCTACTCGCCTTTAGCCATTGATTAACATGAAGTGTTTCTAACTTTATATGTAAAATGTTAAATTTTGTTAACTTATTTATTTTGGATAAAAACATCTCATAAGCTAGAGAAATCAATGATTTTATAAGTTTTTTTTCCTATTTAATTGTGGGTTTTATTTTTATATACATTTTATATAACGCATTTTAAGAATTAAACTAAAGTTCCTTGAATATTTAAAATGTGATGAGATATTTTGTGTTACCTAAATATGCAATAATTAAAAATACATGTATTTTTACTACTAATATATATATTTTTTTTCTGTTTCTATCATTTAAGTTTTTTTTTTATTGATCATTATTATAAAATTGTTTAAATAATCAAAAGGAAAAAGATCATCAATATTTTATCAGCAGTATTTGTGATTGTTATATTTTCCAAATTGTTTAGCAGTGAGTTTCAAAGCAAGTTTTCTTTATTAATATAGTGTAATTAGTGACTTTCTTAGTAAAAAGTATTAGCCTCTTTTTTCCCCAGTATTCCAAAAGAGTAAATATTCTGTAAAAGTAAATTTCTATTACTGATTTTCTATATTATAACTTGTGTATTTAAATCTAAAAAAGATTTTATATCCTCTTTTTTTAGTATAAAAATGTTGCTACTTAGCAAATTTTGATTCCCAAGTTAACCCATCACCGTGTATCACTGAATAAGTTTTCTACTCTTTAGCTTTCCATTAATAATAAGCAATTTAGATGATAGTGCCCTACAGAGGCAAGAAATGTTCTAGAGACTGTTGAAAGAAAAGACCATTGTGTTCAAACCTCAATAGTCTTTTCTTTTGGTGAGAAAAATTCACTGCCAGAAAACTGAAAATCTAGAAAATTCATTAAATTATTTCTGTTGATTAAACAATGACTGTGTTCTAAATTTATAAACACTTACTTACCAACTATTCTGAATTAATCATATTTGTTTCCAAGTTCCCACTTTGTTACAAAAATGGGATTTTCAGCTGATTTATTCTGAATTTTAACCTTGTGTCCTTTACCCCTTTTCTGCAGTTCATTTTTTTTTCTTTCCCCAATTTCCTTAATATATTTTGTCTTTTAATTTCTGTACTATAAAGAACAGCTTTCAAATGTTTTTCCTATAATGTCTACCACAATAAGGACTCTTTAATCTTTCAACACTGCAGGTAATGTGAAGTCAGCCAGACATGATTTCTATCTCATACAGTTTTCTGTTCACTGTGTTTCTATTTTAATTTCTGGCTGGTTGGCAGCTATGAAAATTAATAAATTTTGACTTATTTTGTTGTTTTCTTGTTTATAAGGATGCATAAGTTGTTTATTAGAAGAATATATTTTGTGAGTTCGATTTTAACATGATCCTGTTCCTTTGTAAACCTGGAGATGTTTTTAAGATTTTACATTTAAAAAGTGATAAATATAGTAAACATTTTTCTGTTGTTGCTGTTGTTTTACTAAAGTTCATGATGCAATATTGAAAATTAATTAGCAGTAGTTATATTTAGCGCCTGACTATAGCAGTTTTGTGCCCAGGGCACTTCTCATATTTTGCCCAGCTATATATTAGTCGACTGAATTTTTGTGCCTCTATATATTGCTCTAAAATCAATTTTTCTGTATATGTACCCAGAGCATGTGCCCATAGTTCTCATGCAATGATTAGGGCCTGAATATATTGCTTAGACACTGGTTATATTACACGCAAATCTGATATTCAGAACACTGAAGATACTTTATTGTCAGTCACATTTAAAACATATTTTTATAAATAGTTTAATTTTTTTAATACCGTTTTATCCACCAACATAGTGGTTGTATTTTTCCCTGTAAAGGTTTTTATCAAATAAAATCTTATATTTTGTTATAGTCTTTTCAAAATCTGTAATGTATGTTCAAAACATTTTTGCAAAAACCTAAAAATTCAGTTTTTAGTTTAATATACTTACTTGTTTTACTAACCAACACAAGTACCATAAACTATTTTTAAATCTTAGAATTAATATTCAGCATTTATTTTTTCTAAGTTATTAAAATTAAATTATTTTATAGTGAAAGTAATTGTATGTAATTTGCCTTTTCACCAAGACCCTAAAAGATAGTGTTGAAACCTATGAAAATATGAGTATGCACACAATTTTGTTTGTCAGAAAATTAGAAAGTAAATAATTTTTTTAAATATACACTTTTATATTTTTATATTTTTTTCACTTTATCAATGGATTATCTTGGGATTTCACTTTACGTAAGTAAGCTATTATATATTATATATATATATATATATATATATATATAATAAAATAAATTTTCTTTCATTTCTCTCCTTAGAAAAGAAAATAAAAATCTTAATAATAATATGTTGTGCCTAATATCCTGTATTTAAAAAGTTCAGATTTTAGTGTTATCATTGACAGTATAGAAATACATAAGTGCTATTCATCTTCCTACCTTTATTTAAAAAATAATAACTATGGCAAACACAAAATGCACAAGGTTGATAATGTAGCAGCTCACTAAAATAGTGAATCCTTCGCTATTTTATGCATATTATCTTAAAATATTCACTCTCTTTCTGAATGCTTATGCCATGCTTTTGGTGAACCATAAGAAAGCCATTGTGTTGGAACTTTGTCATGCCATTGTTGACAGACTCACTCAGGCACTGTTTACTGCGTTTCATAATAGCTTCTTAAAATGTAGTAACTAAAACAAAATGAAGATAATAATTATCAGTAAAATTGTACTATTCCCTATTTTTTCTCTCATTTAAATTAAAACAAACATTTTATTTATTTAGTACCTGTTGTCTTTCAGTAGTTCTGTTGTTTCCTATTCCCTAGTCTTTTTTTTTTTTTTTACTAGTATTGTGCAATGTGGATGTTGGTTATGTTTGTTGGTTACACAGTAGTTTATATATTTTGTTTTGTTATTTTTATGGATCCCTCTGTTTTTTTTAGAGGGACAACACATAAGTTTGTATTATTTGTTTGTTAAGCATTACTCCAGTTCACTGACATCTGAAATATGCAATTTTCTCATTAAATGTCATTTGTGGAAGTTGTTTTTTCTTGTAATCATTTATCAATTTTTATGTTTGGGCTTTTAGGAATTTTATATGACTGGTGTATATTTTCTTCTTTTATATATGAACAATAAATATGAATTTTGAGAAGTTGTGACATTTATTGAAATCTGTCCTTTATTTTTATACAGTCAAACCTCGTTATATGGTTACCCGCTTATAAGGTCATTTTTTAAAAGTCTCGGCTAACTAAATAAAAATTCTGTATATTTTTATATCGCTTATATGGTCATGACATCACAGCTATACCCGCATATATGGCCACTTTGATCACTGTGGGCAATGTTTCTGAAAACTGAAAAAGCTATCTTACAGCAAGAGATAAGCGACCTACCCTTTCTTCATTGTGTTGATAGGGAAAGGGACAGTTTGCAGGATTACAAAAGGGCTTAACCCCCACCCCCTACATTTATTACTGAATAAGTCACTAATTTCTTTTAAAAGAGGATTGTACCTTGCTCTATCCACTGTTTAGAAAGGGGAAAATGGCAGATGCAGAGCATGTGTCACACCCATCCCTGGAATAAGTTCCAAGTTTGTTTTACGCGTTTTCTCACTACATTTTGTTGAACACTGATCCTTATACTTTATCAATACTGTTAGGTGTTTTTTTATGCAATCTGAGGCCTCAGAGGAACACTTAAAAACTGTTATTGATCTTGAAAAGTTAGTGTATTGCTGGATATTATCCAAACCTAAGGAAAGGCAATCCAACATAATGAATATTTTAAATGCTGAATTATATTTCTAACTTCTGTAAATATATTATGCGTCAGTTATTATT
The DNA here is from genome assembly GCA_038373885.1 of Cheiracanthium punctorium. Classification (NCBI taxonomy): domain Eukaryota; kingdom Metazoa; phylum Arthropoda; class Arachnida; order Araneae; family Cheiracanthiidae; genus Cheiracanthium; species Cheiracanthium punctorium. The sequence goes on along the minus strand of JAWZYV010016102.1, from coordinate 574,134 downwards.
TTCTTCTTTCATAGTTTCAAGATTTTCCTGTCGTAACAAATGATGCATAAATAAAAAATATTAATCCATTAACAATATATAATAATGCTTTTCCTTATATGTTTCTATATAATATTACTTGCAAAAACATGTACTTGAGTTAAAATAGCTGACTGTTGACTTGTCATCTCCTTATCGCATATATGGTCACCCTGCTTATAAGGTCACTTTTCTACAGTCCCCAGGGTGACCTTATAACGGGGTTTAACTGTACAGCAAATTTTCTAATTCTTTATGATATTCTCTACAATAAAAAGAAAGAATACAGGGTGAATCTCAGAAATGAATGGAATTTTAGGGGGAGGTAGGGAACATAATAAGAATTTAAAATCTCTTAGGAATGTAGAATCAGAAATGTCATCTTCATGTAGCTGTTAATCAGGCTTGGACTGGCTGCTTTGGTGGCCCTCGGCTAGAGATTTAAAAGGCTTCCCTTATTGGGAACTTAGAGGGAATAGAATATGATAATATGTAATATTTGAAAATTAGGCTTACGTGCCTAAAAACTGAATTTAACTATCTTAAAGCTGTTAGGGTTCTTGACTTCTTGCCCCCCCCCCAACCCCACCCCCCCATCATACCTCGAGGACATGCAGGGAGGGTTGGGGGGAATAAATAATCATGTTAATCAGGCAATAATCACATTACTCTAATTATAAAGTAGTATATCCATTTTTAGAGCCTTCTTGGCTGGGGCCCCTCAGCATTCGCCAACCATACGACCTGCCCAGTCCAGGCCTGCTGTTATTTATCATTTTGGAAGAAGTGTTCACAGAAAGCACTTGGCTGAAATGATAACTTAAAAATTCTGTTTCTTTTCATTGATGAATTTCTTGGAGACAAGCCCTTAGTTTTTTTAACTCGGTTAAGAAATTTTAAGAACATTTCAACACTTTCCCAAAGTGATTAAAAACAAATAAATGAAAACAATGCTTTTGACATCATATTGATATGTTATTCTGAATCTTTATTATATACTTTTAGGGGAAGCCCCTAAAAGTTTTGCCCACTTTTTCAGGTTTGTTCTGTACACACACATATAGAGATAGATAGACAGACTGTGCTTTAAAATGAATGAATTCAAAACATAGCAAAATTACCAAAAAGGATCGAAAAGCAGGAACTCACATAACCAAAATTATGCTAGTACATGAAAACAACATAAAAGATTAAAAAGATATAGGGTATCATTTATTTAATGTTTTTTTTTTGTTGTTGTTGTTGTTGTTTGGGTTGACAGAGAGATACATAAATGCCTATTTCTTTGTTTCAAGAAACTTTTATATGAAATATCTGATTTTGTTGTTTTGCAGTCTGCACTGTGTAATATGCAACATTCAAATGAATGTCTACCACATATTTTTGATTAAACAACTTTACATTTCAGAATTTTTTTGTTACTAAAAACATGCAATTTTTTTCTTCAGACCTGCCAACCTCCAAGAAAAAAAAAAATCGGAACATTGCACAGCAAAATCCTTAAAAATTTTCAGCAGAAGTAAAATTAATTATAATAGCATGCCTCCCCCCCCCCCCCTCAGTTGCAATTTTTTTAAATCAAATATGTGAATGAATTGAAAAACTACTGAAATAAATGAGAGATATCAGTCATTGCCCAAACAGAAAGAAAGCTGAACTTCATGTGGCATAACTAGGGATTCGAGGAGAGGGAATGTTGCTGACTTGTATATTTTAACTGTCATTAAAAAAATTTGTTAACATCATATATGCATTTTTAGTACGTGTCAATTTTAATCAGTAAGATAAAAATTATTAGAACCAATTCTCCTCACTCCAAAAACTAGTATTTAAATATTAAAAAGTCATTAGGAGATTTGTAAATAACACACATAAAAATAATTATTTATGCATAAGTGCAATGCTAGGCATTAATGTGAAGTTCATTTAGTGATTAAAAAAAAAATACAGTGAAACTGTTAAGTTGACTACCCAGTGGTTCTACATAGAGGTCTGCTCTGCCGCCGCCGAGGTCTAGGCCGGCGAAGAATGCCGATTGTACACTGTGACGCATAATCGGTTTCAAAACTAAAAAATTGCACCTAAACTTAACTGCTTACTTTTATCTAAATACTTCTTAACCTTTTACAGGCCAATGTTGCTAATTGGAAACATCAAATTAAAAAAAAATTAACAGATACAGTTAAAAGATGACTTGATTTTTTGAAAACAAGTTGCATTTCTATCATTAGTGGGAACAGATAAAAAAGAACACCATAAGAATAGCCATTTTCATAAATTTTTACAAAGCTATCTTGATACAGCCCTCTGCCTCTTCAAACTTAATTATTCAAATTTAAAAACAAATCTTTCCTTAATTCTTAATATTTCACTTATCATTTAAACTACCCATCACTATATTCCGTTTTTGAAACCAATGTAAAAGTTTGTCAGAAGTCCTTAGTCAGAAATGACCAATGTTCCCATTTGCGAACACAGTGAAAATTGTATACAATTTCCTCCCACATTTAAAATATGTCTGTATCGGAATTCATTCTGTAAAAGGTTAACACTAGTAACTTGTAAAGGTACAATTTAAATTTTTTGAGTCAATGGTGTAATTTGATTGTTTCAAAAATTGTTTAAACATTGCATCATAATGCAAAAGAACATTATCTGTTTGGAAAGGTTCATGAGAAGGTTGTGGAGAGAAAAAAAACAAAAAAAAATAAAATGTAAAATAATAATGTATCAATTGTATACTGATAACCAGTGGCGGATCCAGAATTTTTTTTGGGAGGGGCTAAATTTTTAAAAAAGCTTATTTTATCCAATTAAAATGTAGAGGAGAGGAGGTGATTATGGAATAGTCGGGAAATATGGAATACCGATTTTTTGGCTCTGTTAGTTGCTATTGCACAAGGGAATACCATGAACAACTCAAGAAAGATTCCCTTCTTACAATGCAGTAAGAGTTGACCGCTCTCTGTTGCCGTACCACTCGCTACAGAACAAAGTATGTTTTGTGATTTTCAAGAGTTTTTGTAGATAAGTTTTCAAACATTTTAACTTACTAGTAAACACGTGACATGAACATGGATGTTACGCATAATGTACACTAAGAGAATGGTAGTTTGTTGAACTGTGGTTATTTTTTAGATGACTGTGTTTTGCCAATTAGTTTTAAAGGTTTGTTTTCCGAGATGGCATGTCGGGTATTATGGAATACTGGGTAATATTGTAATGGGTTTCATGTCATCCACTAAAGACCTGGAAAACAAAGACGCTGAATGCATCTTTTGTCACGAAAAATTCTCTAATGATCAACGACGATAAGTTTGGATTCAAAGATCCAGCTGTTCTCTGTGGGCTCACCATGACTGTATCGGAGCAAAGAAAGAAAATTATATCTACAACTTTTCTAAATCGACTCGAAGCAGAAATGACTCCAGTATAATGATTTGAACTACAAAACATAAAAATTTGTTTTATAGTAACAAATAACTATACATGAAGCAATATAAACTGCTTTTCATCGGTTTAAACCATCTATTCCATATTACCTGACTATTCCATATTATACTCCATTCGTAACTTTTTTTTTTAAATATTTTTTTCTATAACAACATAATAAATTGTGTATTTCTTTGCAATTGACATTTCATTATAGCATGTGCTCATGCTGTTTTGGGGGATTTTATTTAAAAATCTATGAAGTTACACTTAGAAATGTAAATGGTATATTCCATAATCACCTCCTCTCCTCTACTATAAATCAAAATTTAAGTCTAAACCTATGTGCATGCTTTTGGGAGGGGCTAAGTTATAAAATATGATCATTTTAGATTTTCAAAGTGTATAACAAAGCAGAATGTTACCCTTTAGCAATCTGTTTTTGGGGGGGCTGAAGCCCCCTAGCCCCTCCCCTGGATCCGCTACTGCTGATAACTAAATGTATCGTGAATGTGCCATATAAACAACATGAACCTATCCAATTTTGAGAAAATCTATTGTTTCAGTTTTGCAGTAGAAATATTTTAAAAGTGAACCACAACGTCAAGCTCATATACAGGAGCCCCAACAGTGACCGAGAGCATAGCGTTCTGAGCTGGGAGACGGAAAGTGCCTGGTTCAAATTTTGGTTGCGTTTGCCGACGTAACTGTACTGAGGTTTTCTCCGAAACTTAGTGTAGATACTGGTTTGGACCCCTTAGAAAGAGCCCCATGGAGGGCACCCCACCCCTCTGTCTAGAGCCCAAGTGCAGCTAATTGGCCGTAATCCCATGAACAACACAGCACAACAACATAATACTCAAAACTAAATTTTCGTAGTCTTAAAAAATCACATTTTAACGTCAATTTATACGTATAAATGTGTACTACAAGTAAAAGCCCGTTGTGGAGGCAATTACAACGGGCACTAGAAAAACCATTTGACGGAAATATGTCTACACTCAATATATTGAATCTTCATCCACCTAAAAGAAATAACTTCATATTCAATTTTTATTGTATACACTAAAATCAAATTTTATGCTGTTCTGGAAACACGCGGAGACTTTTCGCATTCTACCGATTTCGTTTTGTATACAACCCCTCTTATATCAATGCTTCAAGCAGACGATTATTTTTAATGAAAAAAAGTTGAACTATGTTATCTGGAAAAACAATTTTAAACGAATTGGAAGCGCAATTTTCTATTCAAAGCCTGATAACCGTGATTTCAGTGTGACGTCATTGTCACTTGCAACAGCTTATTTTGCCACTCAAATTAATTCACTTTTTTAACTCTCGGAAATAAAAAAAAAGCTGAAAAGAGAAAAAAAATCGCTTAAAAATTAGAAAACGAATGGATTTTCAGATTTTTAAGGTAGCGCAGATTGCTTTCTACATATTTTTGTACATAATTATGAAAAACTTGAAGCGGATCATACAAACGGTGTAGAACATTTTTGTGATTTTTAATATTTTTGAACTTTTTAATCTTCTAAGAGTAAGGCGATAAAAGTTTTATATTCGAGTGGTTGTCCGGAATATTTAGAGAGCCAGAGATAAGCGTGAATATAGGATATGCCCAAGCAACACAACAATGTAGTTTCAATGTAGTTTAAATGTGAAATGCATACAAAATGTTGTTCCAATGTGAACTTTCAATTTCGTTTCCACATGATTTTGTTCAGTTTTCTCCACATTGTTTCAGCATGGACATTGATATAATATTGAATCAACATTGTGAAATCACAACAGGAAAATAAATTAAAAAAACAAGATTTTATTTCTTTCATGCAGAATTATTAAAATCATGCAGAAATTTACGAAAAATAAAATTGTTGATAATTATCTACTTGAAAACATTATTTTAATTCGTATTTACTGTTGTAAAGATGTGGCAATGCTAACCATAAAATCACATTGAAACAACATGAGTGTGTTGCTTGGGGGAATTAAAATGATGTTTTCAAGTAGATAATTATCAACAATTTTATTTTTCGTAAATTTCCCTATGATTTTAATAATTCTGCATGAAAGAATTAAATTTTGTTTTTTTAAATTTGTGTTCCTCTTGTGATTTCACAATGTTGTTTCAATATTATATCAATGTCCATGCTGAAACAATGTGGAGAAAACGGATCAAAATCATGTGGAAACGACATTGAAACATAGGCGGCTGGTGCACCAAAAAAGTGGGGGGTCAAAAGAGATGAGAGTATGTAAGTAGAGGGCACCCCTAAAGCTGTTTTTTTTTTTTTTGTGTGTGTGTGTGTGTGTGTGTGTAAAATCGCCCTATTGTAATTGAATTTTAATGTCATTATTGATTAAATGACCTTCTCTAAAAGAACCGGGATCAAAAATCAGAACTAATGCCCCTGAAGACTCCCTCCTTCCAATTCAAAATAGAGACCTGCACGGTCCGAGCCGGGTACGGGATTTATAAATCTTTTGTTAACGGACCGGGTCGGACTCGTGTTTAATGTTAATTTTTTTTCGCCTTCCTGCAACCCGCAAAAAAGTTAATATTAATAACTTCTTAATATAAAATGTCTGAAAAATATTTATTTATCGATCTATTTGGTCGTCTTTATATATATTTTTTTTAATTTCTGGAATTTTCGAATTTTTACTCCTCAACTATGGGCCCGTAAGGGCCAGGCCGTGATGTTTGTTTGAAATGTGCTACGGGCCCGGGCCGGGCATACAAATTCAAGAATCGTCGGGCTCGGGCCGGGCCTGTCCTCTATTTTCAGGCCCGTGCAGGTCTCTAATTCAAAGTTCCATTTCAATTCTTATGAAATAATAACATGAGAAGAATATAAAACACTTACTTGTTAAGTAAATCTTTCTTTCTTTAAATTCTTGAATCGATCAATGATGTCACAAAATGACAAACACAGAGAACGATGAGGTCACTAATAAATTCATTTATTTGATCTTATATTATTCTATCCTAATAAATTACTTGATATTATATTATGGAATATGCATCCGTACTATAAATTAGAAGAAAGACAGCCTGCGATTTTTCTTTTTTGAAAACTCCTCTTTTACATTAGTAAAGTCAATGTCTATAGTGTTTTCCATTTTCAAAACAGCAAGTGCAGAAAGCCTCTTTTGACACATACTATTTCTGAGGTATGATTTTAAAGATATTAAGCATGAAAAACTTCTCTCACATGATGCAGTTAAAACAGGTGTCACAAGGAGAATTTGGATTAGTTTTGTCAAATATGCAACTATATCAGAGAGTTCCTTTTCAACAAGAAAATCGCATCTTTTCCTCAGTTCTGTCATCTTCGTGTATATTTCTTCCAAAGAGTCGGTGTATTTTTTGTACATTTTCTGAAAAATTTGCCCATATAAAGATCATATGTTTCAGAGACTTTTTGAATTGATTCAATATTTATAATCTTTGATGGATCAGAACATATTACATCTTTTGAGATTGAAAAATATCCAACTCATTTTCTTTGAACCTTTCGCTTATTGTGTTTAAAGCAGCATCTATAGCTGGAAACGCAATTTCCGTTCGATAGAACGATTTAACATCTTGTGACGTGGTAAAGAAACCGCCTCCAATTTTCGAAGACATTTTTCTAGAGCATGGAACTTTTGGAGAAGGGAACGATTTTCCTTCACAAATATCGTTAACATATTTCCACAACTTTTCGAAAAAATCTTCATTTCTGAATTCTTGAAAGTATTCCTTTGTTGCATTAACCAACTCTTTAACTGTTGAAAAAATTAGAGATTTTGATTGCAAAGCTTTTGAAAGTGTATCTAGCTTTCAAAACTCTTTGGGTCAGAAGTAAGCAGAAAATGAATTTGAAACTTTCGATATTATTTAGCAAAGCTTCAGCTTGCGATCCATTTTTAGCATCAGTTTCTGAGATTTCTTGAAGAGTATTTATTATTTCATCAAAATTCTGCAAGACGGTGTTGCAAGCTTCTATACGACAACTCCATCTTGTATCACTTAACGACTTAAGTGGCTTGTTACCACCAAAAAAGTCTTTATTTTTCAAATTTTCTTTAAATAAAGAAGTTCTTTTCGCCGAAGCAGTAAAAAAGTTGTGCAGTTCTTTTAAGATGCCCATAGAATTTCGAATTTGTGTTTGTTTGCTACACGCGTCAACAATGCACAGAGAAAAGCTAGAGGATTTTCTTGAAGAAGTCTCGCTGCTATTACTTTGTAGCTTCCCTTCATATTTGCTGCGCCATCGTAGCATTGAACACGGATTTTTGAAAGAGGAAGTTGGAATTTTTCCAAAACATTTTTTATCAAAATGGCTAGAGTTTTCTCCTTTAGTATTGCCTGTTTTGAAAAATCCCAAAAATCTTTCCTGCCCGCTGAAAATTTCTGGTCTGACGTCACGATTGCAACTTGTTCGTCGTGCGCTATGTCGGCCGTTTCGTTCACAGACTTGTTTGCTCATGAGCTCTAAATTTTCGTTTTGGATTTCCTTAGTGCTGTAAGAAAAATACTTCGATTTTTCTATATTGAATTTTTTTTTTTTTTTTTTTTGGTCAAACCGCTGTCTTGAGCGGAGATTTAATAGCTCCAAAAAAGTTCCTCTGTTGTTTGAGTGCTTCTTTTCGTCGTGTCCTGCCTTGTCGAGCACAGAATAACAAAATTTCGTAAATCGACTCAAGGTATATTCTGTTTTCTTCAATTTCGGACGTTCTTTAGGAAATTAATTGAACTGCAACACTCCCCTTTTTTTATTGAAGGTTAACATGCTGTGAGTCTTTCAGTTGAGGATTTGTGTGCTTCACTACTTTCATGGCTTTTGAATTTCTCAACCCCTTTCTTCCAGTTTTGAAATCCTATTTCGGTGAATGATTTTTTCTGAACAACCTAGAACTTCATTTTTAAATAGCCGACATGAGAAGCAAAATGCTCTGTTCACTTCTCCATAGTACTCTAACCATGCAAATTGGTCGAACCAATTTTTTTGGAGGACTTGTTTTATCGAATTTCTCTCGCCGAGAAAACGTTAAATGCGGAAAATCTAACGTTTTTGACGGGATTTTTTAACATTACAAGTATAGGAAGATATTTGGAACCAATAAAAATGACGTTATAGGCGGGAAAACGGTAAATACGGGTAACGTTAAACCGGGGTTTCACTATATATATAAGACCTTGCACTTGGAAAGTTCGCTTTCCCTCCCCCTTCTCTTGCTCGGTTTGCGTATTGGGTGTCTTGTCATCATTTTTAGATGGATTGTTACTTTTGAACTTTGAAAATTGGGGGGGCGAGGCCCCTTTACTTTTGGAAGTGAGGGGGAAGTCGCCCCCCTTGCCCCCCCGGACCAGCCGCCTATGCATTGAACAACATTGTTGTGTTGCTTGGGTGTATGTATGTTTTTGTACGCATGCACACATTTTCATTATGCTCTTTTTCAAAAAAAATTCCACGCCACGGCGCACCGCCGGGTTTCTGAGGTCGTTACGCTACTGTCGCAAATTGCCGTGCTGCGCAGATCTCTAGTTCTATGTTTTCGTGGTAAACTTATCAAGGTTACAATACTTACTTTTTGATTTTCGAATTTTATCATCTACGTACTCGTACATTACATTGTACATGTAGTATATTACAAAATTATATAAAATATTAAATCAAAATGATACACTATAAATAGTATTGCTTATTAGGTTTAACATTAATTACACGTACATATTACTGTATTACTTATCAATTATTGGAAATTTTCATAGTACTTATAGTTACTGTGTGCACTACATATAGTAAGTTGAACAGAAACAAGTTCGTTAGTATTAAACTCAATTTATTACTCTATTAATACATTTGGTATAGTACACGTATGTAGAAAGGGTCAACATACAAGTTAGACAGGTGGTCAACTTATAAAGGGTTCACTCAATGTTACTGACTGTTTATAACTGACTGTTTATACTGACTGTTTATAACTGAGTCGTTCCGTTTTTGGTGAATTAGGTCAACTTCACAGGTTTCACTGTACTATTATGATAACACTAATGATGTTACATTAACACAACACTAGTTTAATATGGGTTAATGAAAAGTGAATGAATTATTGCAGTCTTGAATAAATCTTTCACAAACACATGCACATCTTTTAGCTAGATTTGATCTTAAAAAATCAACTCTGACTTTAAAAAATTGTAAGCATATTTTAATGTAAATTTGTAAAAAATATAAAAGTGGGCACCCAGGATTTTGGTTTAGGGGGGCTGGGGTTACAAATACTGCTGAACTGGGTTATAGTGACCGAGACTATAGAAGTTATAACTCTCTCACAACGTTACAACATTAGCACCTGCCCATACAACACAAGCCCAGTATCAACATAACTCGTTAGTCATAAAGTATTATTCAACTTTTTAGTGACGTGCCCCAGTTTAACTTCATTTCGTACATCTACTGTAAGTATTGTATTTATTTACGAACCAACATTCCCCACTTTTAATTAATCCCCCCACCCCCACGCAAAAAAAATAAAAATAAAAATTAGAAATACTTTGAAGACAATTTTAAAAATAAAATATTTTAATTCATTAGTGACAATTTTCAATTTTTAAAGCTTTTCGTATCCAACTCTGTAGGTTTAGGGGGGCCTTTAGCCCCTCCGTGGGTGCGCCTATGGAGGTCTATTTTAATCCTATTGCATTGGAGATTTAAATAGCGGGATGCGAAAGAAAAAATTGTCTTTGCCAAGAAAGACGGAAAAATATTTATATTGGAAGTAATAATTTCAAGCATAATTTTCTGTGCAATTTTATCTGAAAAATGCGGATTTCCGCGTTTTCTCGTCAATTTGGAAGATTGGATTTCCAGGCGGAGGACCGAAAAAAGAGAATTATTTTCCGATAGACTTTCGGGGAAATTGGTAGGTATGGTTATCGTTCAGAGTTAACTGACCATTATGAAAAGTTTGGTATAATTTAACGTACTTGTAATTATTACCTGACACGTAGCCCCCCCCCTACACACACACACACATGAAAAATAAGGAAATGTAAATAAAATAAGCAAGGAGAGAGTGGGGCCAAATATATGTTGAGTTTCTTATAAAAAGATTCCATTATTCTTATTTTGTTAAAGTTCACATTTAATGTTTTCCCCTGACTTTTTTTTTTTTTAGATAATCGTAGCTATTATTGAATAAAGCCACCTTTACTTTCCTAGTTATCTCTCTATTCTGAAAAAAAGTAAAGGCCGCTGTCGCTGGCGCTGTCAATAGCTTGTTGGCTTATCTACTCCTAAACCGTGGGGATTTGAGTTTCGACTAAGGTGCCCACAGATTCGAAAAATTCCGAGGAACCTGCAGTAATTATAGGTTGCGAGCATGTGTAAATCGCCAACTAATGAAAGTCGCCATTGGTGGCAAGCTATCCTAGCTGTTCTTAAGTTTTTATTAAAGAAAACATGTGAAGTACTGTTTTCGTAGAGCTCATTATTAACTATACATATACGCAAGTTGCCAAATAATGAAAAATCGCCATGGGTGGCAAATACGCAAGATGTCCAATAGGTTTTACATAATTAAAAATACAGCTGAAACAGATGTTCTGATTTTATTACGCTTTAACTCCTAATTAATATAACTTTTGAATGGCAACATTAAATATCATTGTGTTTCTGAGGAGTGCCAATAAGTTTTCCAGTGATTATACGGGGAGTCCGTACTGCAGGTGGAGTATAGCTCAGGACCTGTAGAACACGGATTGCTAATAACAAAATATCTACCGTGATATATTGGAGTGGTCTACTGTAGTGTGAAGTTTAAATTTTTATGTGCCAATGAACATGCAAGAACCAAGCAACGTGTAGCTCAGTAACATTCTATCTGATCCAATCTTTAGGATTTGTCTGTTGAAATTCTGCCTTTTTTACGAATAAGCCTTATTAGGGGCCGAATGTCTCATACGAAAAGCGAGCGTAGCGAGTCTAGGGGCCTTGGCCCCTAGTATTTGAAAAAATCAATAATTACATTATTCACCCGACAGTGTTGTTTGAGTAAATTAATAGAATTGCGGTACTTAGATGGAATAAAGTATAGATCTAATTGAAAGCAATCACAGGAGTAACGTTTATCATGCAAAGGGCCGTTGTGGAAGCTCACAGAATCAAATAGAAAAATGTGAGCACTATGAATGTCATAAAAGGTTCACAAACAGATTAGTACGCGCATAATTACGTCTATATGAATCTCTATAAGACGACAGATGGGTGTCGCATAGTAAACTAAAACGACGTAAAATGGACAAATCCTGATTGATTTATGGAATGTCAGCTTTTCTATGTTATACCTTGGGTGTGTGCCTATCTGCCTTGTTTTCATGGATTGTGGTGGGGGGGGGGGTGGCACTTCTGTATTACAGCATTTTGTACCAACACCAAATCCGGATTAGATCGAAAGCGGCAGTACCTGCCAATGATCGTAATTTCTCAAACTCCCGAAGAGTTCATAGAATGGCAGCACTATCGATCGTTAGACAGGGGGGAGAGATGTTTCGTAATTTTGAAGCACATACCAAGCAGAAGTCCTTAAGGCTTAGTTTTGGCACCCCTAGAGGTATCGTTTTTGTATGGGAACATGGAGGACATTGTGAGCACGACGCATTTAACGTGCCCCAGTCGCCATTAGCGAGCACGGTTTTCGGTTGGGCCCAGGATCGAACTCTCAACCTTTCGGTTACGAGATTGACTCCTCTCCAAACTGGGCTACAGCGGCCTTTTCTGGGTGCATTCTGGACACGTTAGTGCTAGTCATTAGTGCTATCTTGGTCCAATCATTGAACTGATGTGAAAAGTTTATTCACCAGCCCTGGCATTTGCAAACGCTGGAGAATATGTTGGAAATGATAGAACTGAAAGAGGTTAGCAGGCAAGAAGAAATATTTGAGTCCAGTTTTTGGATGATTATTATCCAACTGTTAACCACGGCAGTAGAGTAGTCTCAGTGCCTACACCACCCGCAGACGGTTGAAAGTGTAAGGAGAAGGGTTCGAATAATTCTTTTTAACCCTTTAACGCGCAGTGATCCCGCTCTGGGAACACCAAACTCTGGCGTTTTGACTACTGCCAGTCACGAAGAATAGATTGGATTTCTATAAAAATCGTTGCGGGTGACATAGCTCCACGAGAGAATCCTTTACTTTTGAGCACGTCATTTCCCGTAAAAAAATGGTCACGATTATTTTTAAACAGCACTGACATCTGCTGAAAAATGGAAAAAAATGACAGAACAACTGGATAGATTGCCCAATGCTGAAAAAAGGGCAGCCATTGCCATCGCTCGACTTAACTACCAGCAAGATGGCGGACGATCGAAACGTTCATCGCGTACCACAGATCGAGAGACCCTTTTTTGACGACAGCTGGCTGTGCGCGAGCACAGATTGCAATCAGAAACCTCATGAAAAATTCTCAATTCAAACAAACAATCAAAGAAATTGAATCTGAATAGTGCATTACATAGTTTTTGAGTTTGAAATGGCGCCCCAATACGATGCTTATCTTGCTTACCGTGTCGGGCCGCTCCTATGGACGCATTCGTAAACGCTCAACCAGTGACACTCGTGCTACTATTTTTAGTTTTAGGCTAAGGTGACCATACGTCCTCGAAATTCGAGGACAGTCCCCAAATATAGATCGTTTTTTCATTTTTTCCTCAAAAATACTTTCACTTCTTGTGGACGCGAAATGTCCCCAGATTTATAAATATTTGTACTTTTTCCCTGAAAGTTTCCGTTTAGTTTATTTCTTTCAGAAAAGACTGAAGAAATAAAAAAATAAAACAAATAAAAGCGCGTTCTACTCAGGGGGAAAATGAAATTCGATCTCTCAAAGCGTTTGTTATCATTGTGTGTGTAGAGTGTACAGATATTCAATAAAGTATTCGACTATGAGCCAAATTTCCCATTTCAGTTTTGTTAATGATTAACCCATTTGTGCCTGGATATTTTTGCGACTTTCTTCGATTTTTACTGATAACAGAAATAATAGATATATTTCTGATGTCAACTTCTTGAACAAGGGATGATTTCTTTTAAAATCATTATGCATAAAAATCGAAATATCAATATCCTACTTGGTCATGTTAAAATATTTTGTAGAGTTGAGGCTCAGTACTCATGAATAAAGGCTAGGAAAAATAAATAACGTTTTCGACTAATAGCGAAAATGCCGTCCCAAAAAAGGGACACTAGGCATAAATGGGTTAATCACTTTTCATGAAGAATCATGCTTTAAATATGAAATTGACGTACGAAATTTTTCTTGCACTCGAATACTTGAGGGGTGTTAGAGGGTGTACAAAGTTTCATGAAAAATTGTCACAAAATGTGAAAAATTACAAATGAAAAATTATCACAATGTAAAAAGCAATGTCTTCTGAAAAATACATATACTATGCCAAGAGTTAAATTTTTAATAAATTGCAATATTTCAACATGATGTTCCTTCGTGTTTCTGGTTTAAATAAATATTTATAAATGAATGAAATACTTCCATCAATTTATTAGAAATAAGAATACACAGTTGATATAAAGAGCTATTAGAGTTTATTTTTAAGTATCAAAGTCTGTCAAGATTTAAAGTACGGGTATACTGGTATACATGGTCATAGGCGCACCCACGGGGGGGGCTATGGGGGCTCAAGCCCCCCCCCTAAAGGTGGACAGGTAGAAGTGTAAAACTTAAAAAAATGAAAATTGCCACTAATGAATTATTACTCTTATTATTATTTATTGTCTTCAAATTATTTCTAAATTATTTTTTACCTAAAAAGATGTTTATTAAATAAATACTTACAGAGAGTTTATGAAACACTGTCAAAGTCGGTTACAATATCACTGAAAAGATCAGATAATTATTTATGACTGTATAATGAGTTTTTGCTTATGGTTTGTGTTGTATGGGCAAATGAAGTGGTACAGAATATTTTGACGTTATAAGAGGGTTGTAACTATTATCGATCTCACTATAACCGAGTTCAGCAGTATTTTCAGCTCAGCCCCCCCCCTAACCTAAAATCCTGGGTGCGCCACTGTACATGGTAATATGTGTGTCCTCGAATAAGTCCCCAAAAGTATTTTCTAGTGTCCTCACGTTTTCCTTGAATTCGAGGACAATGCTTGATTTGTCCCCAAAATACTGTTTAGAAATATGGTCGCCTCATTTTAGGCGTTCTTAATTTTTCAGCTTTTAAACCGAAATTTGTTGCCCGTTGTTCATAAGTCAACTGAGTGTAGTTTAATGAAAAACTAAATCAACTGAGACCAGCCAATTGGTTCAGTTTTCGATTGTTTGTTTACAGTTACTTTCGTTCTGATAGGACGTTTTGTGATAACCAAATGCATCGCCTAAGCAACAAAAATGAAGTGACTCTTAAACTCGAAAGAAACTAAAGACTACTAATCACACCTATTTCAGTTTTTGCACGAAAACTAGAGGGATAAGTGGACAAGTTTACGAACTTGCCCGTTAAGCTTCGAATAAGTAGAAAAGCGAATTGCGTGTTTGTGTTGTTATGTTAACGTTGCGCATGTATGATCTGCCTAGGATGGGGTGCCTTGGTAGGAAGGCAGAACAGCTAACTGCAGCAGTAATGAAGTGAAAAACAGTAAACGAAAGTCGCATGCACTATTGTTGCTCACGGACTTGGATATTGGACGATCATTGATATATTCTATAAGAGCTTAACGAATTTGCCTGTAAGATGGCGCTGTGGGTCGATCATTAAGTTTATGTAGTGCGCATCGTGCGTTAGTAGATGATTGCAACCTGATTCGTCGCTGTGAGTCTCTAGAGGGCGCCTATGTAGCTAATTATTAAAGGGGTGTCGAGTATTTTCCTTTGAGAGGCTGAAGCTATTTTGCCCGTCTGCCGCTGGTCGATGATCGTTCTATATCCAAGTCCGTGCTGCTGCAGCAGCAGAGGCGCTCTTTTTTTAGACTAATCTGCACCCTTTGTAGAGATATGTTATTTATTAGAAGATATTTTAAATAGAAAATGGGCGACATGGATATCCCCTTGAATGCTGACAAAATATTATTTGTGGAAACATTGGTGAACTACGTTTTCCGGGACGACGATGACGTCTATCTGGAGACAATCCCCGAAGATCAAGAGTATCAAGTGCACAACGCTTTTACATTGTGCATGAAACACGCCGTGGAATTCTTAGAGGTTTCGCTTGGCCAGGAAGTCGACGCCATCTTCAGAAAAATGGAACAAGACGGGGGTCTGAGTGAAGAAAAGTTAATTGGTTACGCCGCAGGTCTCCGAAAGAAATGCTTCCGACAAGGATTCGATGGTGAACACTTCCTGAACTACTGCGTGCACATAGCAATGCTGGCCTGCAAATTTCACCAGACTGACACTTTCAACGTCCCAGCAGCTGCTGTTTCTTGCATTATGGCTTGCTTCGAAGATTACGACATGCTCGCTGGCGGATGGGACACTTTGCAAAACGTAGCAAAGAAGTTTGAACGAGCTGCTCTGAGCATGCCAACGCCCTCTCCCAGCTCGGATGATGACTATCTAGAAGAATACGCGATTCCTGAAGATGCAGAATTGAGTTGGATTAAAAGTTCTGTGTCAAGCTCTGATGAAAATGATGATTGGGATGCTTAATACCACAGACTAATTTCATATATCTGGTGTCTGAGAGTTAAAGCTGGAAACTGAGCTGCTGATTTGTACAGAAATAAGTGACCATATGCAGTTTAAAACTTAATACAGTATGCGGTTGTTTTAACTTTAATATAACTATATTAGATATTAGACGTACGCAGTGCGATAACGTTTGTTTTATGTTTGACATATATGTTTTAAATTACTCGAACGTTAGTTTAAAATCTTCTATTATTAATGGTTTTTTTTGTTTTATTTTAAGAATGAGACTTTTCGGTTCAATGCTTAAAATCAGTGAGTTTGTAAAAATTCTTGTAGGTTGTAAGAAAGCATGTTTAAGAGGGGGGGGGTGAATGAAAGGCTAGTTCTTTAAATTCTTGAGGTATATGTTCAGAGATACATAACTTCATAAAAATTAAGAACACTAAAAAGTACTTTTTAAATGGAGAAAATTTATAGAGAAAATAGTTTTACTTAGCCCATCCGAGAAATGTCTTTCTTTTTTTGCTACCCATGCAACAAGCAAATTCATTCATTAAGTTCTTTGTACATGTGCTCCATTTATACAAATTTTTTAGACAATGTTACAAAATCAATTGCATTTGAGAAACGTAGTTTTCATCAAACTGTGTTTGTTATTCACATTCACTAAGCCATTTATTCATAACTTTTACTGAACTGCATTTTTGCAAAGAATGTTCGAATGTATTTTAATGTCTGTTCACTTCATATTATGCATTTAACATTACATATAAGAACTAATTGAAGTACCTGTTCGTACGGAATGAGATTTTAATACCACAAATACAAATGGAAAATAAATAAATATTAAACATATTTAGACTGCATATTTATTTGCTTGTATCAGCAAAACTTGTAAAGTAAATGATTTACATCTTCCTATCTGAATCCATTTTTTCCTGTTAAAACTATCTTAATCGTGGTACAATTAATTATTTTTTACGCGAAACGTCTTGTACACGAGTACCAGGTTAGAAAAGCGGACGTAACAAAAAGGTCTATATCGTTTTACCTTCAAAATTCTAAAACTGCTAGTCTTAGAAACATAAATCCAATGCCATTATTTAGCTTTTATAGTCAGCTCTCTATTATCTTGATTTTGAATCTGAGTAGGGAGGTGGAAAGGCACAGCGCAGTATGACTAAAACTGACTCTCCCTTCTTTGTACTCAGTGTCGTGCCAACTCACTACTCAGACGTGACAGCGCGGTGGTTCTTTCATGTGTTGGGTTTGTTTCAACCGATCTATTCAAATAAAAGTAAGTGTAATTTGGAAAATATTTATAGATAAAAATAACCCATGCAACGGCTATAGAGAGCCGACAATGTAAATCACAGCTATCGTGGGAAATAGGGGGGTGGGGGGTTATGGGCCACACACAGGTACCCAAATGTCTGGCGCCGAGCGAGTGAGGTGATTTCAGGAGTGTCTCAAAGCTGGTAAGGTAAGCTTAGTAAATGACGTCGAATCCGCGAGCACCTGTACCTCTTCATTTCATCTTTAACACTAAAAGTGATTCTGACATAGACGTTTTACATTAAACCTGCGGGCGTGTGCCCCCCGACACAACTACACCCGATTTTTTTGTCAAAGCTTGTTAGCCTTAAAACTAATGCACTTTAAAACGCATGATATAAAAATGGCGTCAAAGAGTGATACATTTTATTTTCTATTTTTTCTATTGCCGTTTAATTACGAAAATAAGTGTCCTTCATTGTCACTTAAGTGAAGTCGTGAATACCACACTCAAACGAAAACTGACATAACTGCAGAAGTTCTTTGATAATAAAAGTACACGAATCTGTTACAAATAAAATACTAATCTTTAAAAACGCTCTTATTTTGATGCGATATCTGTTTTGCATTTTATTTCCTTCGCATACAGGGTAGGGTGTGTCTGAAAAAATGGCCAAAACTTTATGGGGTGACAGAACGCATGTACACGAGCAAATTTCATCGTAGAAAGTATGGGCAGAATGCAAATGGCAAGCCGCTAGGTAGCATTGAACATGGAAACTTGAACACCGAAAGGGGGCGTTATAAATGGTCTCGTAGGAATCGTATCACACATTCTTACGAGAAGTGTTGCCGGAGCTGCTGCAAACGATTTCAACATCCATGAAATCGAGAATGTGGTTCCAGCATAACGGTTCGCCTGCACACTTCAGCTTGAATGTGCGGAACACTTTACATGCAACGTTCCCAGGGCGATTGGTCAAGGGGTCGCATACCTTTTTCACCAAGATTGCCGGATCTCTCGTGTTTGAACTTTTTCCTGCTGGGTCATATGAAAGACCTAATCTACGACTACCCCATTGAAACCGATATGGGTCTAGTTGCCAGGTTTGGTGTTATTGCTAGCGATATTCGGGAAATGCCTGGATCTTCGAAAGTGTGCGTCAGTCCCTATCCTGTACGTGTGAAACCTGCATTACAGCTGCCCGACGTTCTTTTGAGCAATTTCTTTGAGCATGCACATCAATTTCATTATTGTTAATACGTGGATAATTTGTTAATACAATGTTTTCTGAAGTATCTCTTCTCATTCTTGCGCCATCTTTAAATGTGCCAGCGGAAAACTACCTTTAAACTTATCGCCTCTTGTGTTCCTACCAAACTTTTGCACGATTTGCAACGCCACCTGGCGGCTCACCGTTTGCGTTCCGCCCATACTTTCTATGACTCAAATGGCTCGTATAGATGCGTCCTATCACCCCATAAAATATTAGCCACTTTTTCAAACTCACCCTGTATATCTCAACCACTCTTCCAAATTACCCACAGCTGCACATGCGCACTATACCTTTCCCCCTTATCAGATGCAGATACATCTAATAAGGGGGAAAAAAGACCTGTATATTACTACTTTAATTCATGGAATAACTGATTTTATTGAACATGTTACACAGAATATTTAAACGCAATTTTGCTCCTAACAAATCAACGGGTGCACCATTGCCGTGTGGTCACTGATTGTGTGATTATGGCAACGCTACGCTAGGGCGATCTGCCAAGGATGAGGGGGTGCCTTGGTAGTTCGACATTCTAAGGGGTTCTAACGCGTCATAAGATCCTGAACAAGATAGATGGCTGAAGTATGAAGGTCTAGGGTTCTGTCCTACAGCTTCTCCGCAGTGGCGGCTCGTCATTAACTGCCAGAGGGGCCCGGCCCCACCGACTAACCACCGTCTAAATCAAAGTATCTTCCTATTATGTAAGGCAGTTCTTTCAAATAAAATACTAATCTTTAAAAACGCTCTTATTTTGATGCGATATCTGTTTTGCATTTTATTTCCTTCGCATACAGGGTAGGGTGTGTCTGAAAAAATGGCCAAAACTTTATGGGGTGACAGAACGCATGTACACGAGCAAATTTCATCGTAGAAAGTATGGGCAGAATGCAAATGGCAAGCCGCTAGGTAGCATTGAACATGGAAACTTGAACACCGAAAGGGGGCGTTATAAATGGTCTCGTAGGAATCGTATCACACATTCTTACGAGAAGTGTTGCCGGAGCTGCTGCAAACGATTTCAACATCCATGAAATCGAGAATGTGGTTCCAGCATAACGGTTCGCCTGCACACTTCAGCTTGAATGTGCGGAACACTTTACATGCAACGTTCCCAGGGCGATTGGTCAAGGGGTCGCATACCTTTTTCACCAAGATTGCCGGATCTCTCGTGTTTGAACTTTTTCCTGCTGGGTCATATGAAAGACCTAATCTACGACTACCCCATTGAAACCGATATGGGTCTAGTTGCCAGGTTTGGTGTTATTGCTAGCGATATTCGGGAAATGCCTGGATCTTCGAAAGTGTGCGTCAGTCCCTATCCTGTACGTGTGAAACCTGCATTACAGCTGCCCGACGTTCTTTTGAGCAATTTCTTTGAGCATGCACATCAATTTCATTATTGTTAATACGTGGATAATTTGTTAATACAATGTTTTCTGAAGTATCTCTTCTCATTCTTGCGCCATCTTTAAATGTGCCAGCGGAAAACTACCTTTAAACTTATCGCCTCTTGTGTTCCTACCAAACTTTTGCACGATTTGCAACGCCACCTGGCGGCTCACCGTTTGCGTTCCGCCCATACTTTCTATGACTCAAATGGCTCGTATAGATGCGTCCTATCACCCCATAAAATATTAGCCACTTTTTCAAACTCACCCTGTATATCTCAACCACTCTTCCAAATTACCCACAGCTGCACATGCGCACTATACCTTTCCCGCTTATCAGATGCAGAGACATCTGATAAGGGGGAAAAAAGACCTGTTATTACTACTTTAATTCATGGAATAACTGATTTTATTGAACATGTTACACAGAATATTTAAACGCAATTTTGCTCCTAACAAATCAACGGGTGCACCATTGCCGTGTGGTCACTGATTGTGTGATTATGGCAACGCTACGTTAGGGCGATCTGCCAAGGATGAGGGGGTGCCTTGGTAGTTGGACATTCTAAGGGGTTCTAACGCGTCATAAGATCCTGAACAAGATAGATGGCTGAAGTATGAAGGTCTAGGGTTCTGGCCTACACCTTCTCCGACTGTCCATCGAACGCCCTGGAGTTTTAGGCAGTTTTCTCCATATGTAACGTGAATATTTGTTTAGGACTACTTAAAAAGTCCTCTGCCCAAGGCAACCCCCAACCCCCTAGGCACATACTTCTCGTGTTTGACTTAAAACAATACACCTTCTAACAAGTCAACATAGCAATTTCGTAGTCGTAATGTTTAGTACAATTGTATCATGATTACAGCTAAATAGAAAATCGCGATCCGTTTATTCTAAAAAACGTATCATTTTCTTTTCTATTTTTGTGAGAAAATGATGTTTTATGTTATTTTTACAATTGAAATTTCTTTGTTAAGAAAACTTGTGAATTTTTCAGTAATTGAATTTCATTGGGTATTTTCTTTTCATCATAAATCGAATCGTGCATATCGAAGTGGCTTCATTCTCAGCTGCCACGGAAAATCTATAATATTTACTTTTCATACGCGAGATTTTTTCGCACTACTATCATTTCAGTAAAGAGGTCAGACCCGTTGCCAGAATGAACACTATAATTTCCCCACCACGTGTCAATAACGCTTCGTTCCCTCTATTATCATCCAGTTTTAATCTGTTGAATATGTTGGAGCTTTTTTTTTTTGTTGTTGTTGTTGTTCTTTTTTTGAGCGAATATCTAAACTCAACCGGTTTGAGGTAGCATCAGTTGGAGTCAAGAAGAGCAGAACGCACCTGTTCCATTATCCCTCTGAATCTTCATTATTAGTATAAGTTTGCTAGATCGATACGGTTTTATCTGGATTTCACTGATTAAGTACATTTTTAGAGATTTATTTTTTTTACATCGCTTTTACTTTATCGTTGATAACGCTAATGAAGGGTTAGAGGTACAGTATATTAGTTTTGTTTCTTCTTTCGACTTGCCATTTTTTACAGGTTATAATTAGTAGGGTAACGGAAAAGTCTCAGGCTGTGAGATATTGTTAGAGGGACGCAGAGGTGCCTTGGGATATAGCCCTAAAATATTCCCAGAACTAACGTGTTTACTCGCGTAATAGTCGCCCTCGCATGATAGTTGCACCCTGTTTTGAAGCAGAAAAAATAGCTTTAGAGTTACAAATTAGACAGCAAATTTTCCCCGCATAATTTTCCCCGCAAAAAAAAAAGGTGCGACTATTACGCGAATAAACACAATATATAAGGTGCAGCGAAAAGAAATGTTTTTTTTTTTTTTAATATGAAATTCACAGAAACCAATTTTCAAGAAGCTTTTAATTGCGTCCCGCAGTGGCCTAATAGCTAAGCTTCGTTCCCATAAGAATACGTGCGCATAAAATCTGTTCGTGGCTCCAATGTCCTCCTATGTTCAAACAATACCTCTGGGGGTGCCGACTTCAGGTGCCAGGTCTCTCATCTGGAATTAGTTCAAATTACGAGACCCCAAGCAAAGTCGGAAATCCTCCTACTGGGGTTCATTAAAATGAAAGCCGGCCCCTTCCGTTTATCGCCATCCTATATGGAGGATCTGACACCGCTTTGCTGTTACCAGAGCGCGTAAGAAACAACAAAAACAGAAATCGGACACTGGTTACAAGCAACCTGATCCTAAACATTCGGATTTATAATTGTTATATTTATAAACAAGAATTTTACAGATGTGTATTTTTTTCTTCCGAAAAAAAAATCTTTTCGTTAAAAACAGGGGAGGGTTCCGTCTACCAACCTTGAAAAACGAATTTTAAAATGTTCTGAAATTCATATTTAGGTATTTGTGAATGTCGCATTTTACAGCAAGAATTTCGTGGATACATCTCTTTTCTTTGAGATAGAGAAACATATGTAGAAAGAACATTTAATGGTTATGAATTTTACGAAAATGCTCTCTAATGTAGGACAAACGTTAAAAAGCTCGCTTATTGGTTGATAAGGGCGTTGCCAATAAGAGATTACATTATCAGAGGCAAATCATAATTTTGGGAACCCCCCTAAGTATGGCATCCGAGACACGTCCCCCATTTACCCCCGCCCCCACCAGGATAGTGGTCTCAAATTCTTCTTAATTGATTCTATATATTTTCATTGATGATACTATTTGATTTGTAATTTTTAAACTGTTGTTTCATTCAAAGCATTTTAAAATTACTGTATTTAACTATTATTCTACCATTCTAAAATCAACTATTTAAGAACAGTAAAGATATAATTAGTATAATGAGCTTTATTTCATTCACAAAATTAGCGATTTTGAGTAGTAATTTCACTATCAATAATTCATGAACTAGATTTTATTTATCCTTATTAAATCTCAATTCTACGGAAATTCAATTCTTGTTATTCTACTGGATGGCATGATAAAGTAAAATCCGCCCACGTGGTGGGGCAGTTCCAAAAAAGGGAAAAGTCAAGGTAATTTCAGTAAAAAAAAAGTTCGTGCCCCAATTTAGTAAAGGTTGACCTTATTTTCTTTGAGAATAAGACTTTTTCCTCTTTTTGGGGGCAGAAATACATCTATCTCATATTTACAGTTGATGGCTACACACACATATACCAAATAAGATGGTATAAGAATTGAATTTATTTTCAGTTCAGTTATGTATATGAGAATGGGATTCAATTGAACGAATTTATATCGAGATAAAAGATAGAGCATGAATACTGCTTGAAGAATTCATCTCGGAAAATATGTGTTACTGTGATCGTAACGAGATTTTCAGTTTTAAGGAATTTCCAGAAGCATCCTTAGTGGCTATTGATGAATTGGCTTAAACGTATTCTGTAAATGTGTAAAAGACATAAAATGTGGGAGAATTATCTGTAGCAAATGTCATTTCTTTGAAGATTTTTATTTTTAGTAAATTTCCAAAAGCATCCTTAGCGACTATAGATAAATTCAATTAGACGTATTCCTTAAATGTATAAAAGACATGAAATGTGAGACAATTATCTGTAGATAATGTCGTTCTTTTGAAGATTTTTTTATATTTACAGTTGCGCATAAAATATATTAAATATGCAGCTTACGCGAATTTCAATTGATATTCATCTTCACTGAGTATTTAAATCCAAGTAATCATGAAGAGTTTTATTTCGAGATCAAACTTAGTTCCGAAAAATAATCTACATAGTTTTTCTTTAAAACGGCATGCTGCTTCAAGCAACCAGACACGATTTTCTAAGTCATTCTCAAACTTTAAGACTTTTCAGAAGCAGTTTAAATGGTTGTGGGTTGCTATACGATGGACTGGCTTAGACGTACCTAGCAAATGCCCGAAAGACATGAGGTACGTGAGAATTATCTGCAGAAGATGCTGTTTCCCACTTGCATTGATAGTCAACATTACGTTTCTTTTTTACATGACAGGTATTACTGTAAAAAGTTTCAGCTACAGGTTATTTCTGCAGATGTTTCTGTACATCCTGCCGGGCTGCCTCTGGTTATCCATGTTCACCAAAAAGGGTCAGCTGAGGCGCTTCTTCAAGCGAATGTTCAATGAAAACGATATAATCTCTGACATGGGCTGGAGAACGTCGAAAATCATGAAAACCGCCCTGTTGCTCCTTCTGGCTTACCCTCTTGTGGTATCTTCTGTTGTATTCCACATCAAAAGCGTGAGCGAAGTCAACTTCACCGACTCGAGCCTGTTGCATTTCATGGACCACTTCTGCACGATGTTGCAAGAGCAATTCTTCATGTCCGTCGTGATGGCCATCTACAGCACAGCCTGCCTCGTGTGTATAGTGTCGCTCAAGTCGCACAGGAAGTCGTTCGAAAGTTCGCTAACTAGACGCCAGGTCCGCAATCTGGAAGAGCAACTCAAAAGGTACTGCCAACTCCTCAGATGCATCGAGAATTTCTACGACATATTTTCCGTACCCCTGCTCTTTGTGCTGCTGCAGAACTTCGTGTCGATCTCCTTCAGCGTGCTGGACATAGTGTACTCTCAGGAATCGACTTACGAGATGCTTGAAGAGTTCATGTACCTCTCGTACGCCGTGAGCTCTATCCTCGTGGTGAACGTGTTCTCTGCCGAAATTCCCCTCATGATGCAAAGAATCAAGCGAGTCCTGTGCGACATAAGCCTGTCTTTGAACGCGAACCTGGAATATTTGATGGAGAACGTTCTGAGAAGAGAAACGAGCAGCGTGACGGCGTGTTACATGTTTACTTTTGATAGAAGTTTCTTCCTGAAAGCGCTGGGCGCATTGATAACGCAAGTGGTCGTGTATTATCAGATATCAAGCGATTAAAATATCCGATGACAGCTATATTGATGGAGAATGACCAACGTTTGATGGAGAACGTTTTCAGAAGAGAAACAAGCAGCTTCATATTGTGTTACATGTTTACTCCTTACAGAAGTTTTTTTTTTAAGCGCTGGGCGCCTTGATAACGTTAGTGGTCGTTTACTATCAGAAAGCAGGCGATTAAAATATCCAATGATTTCTATATTGATGGAAAATGGCAAATGTTCGATGCAGAACGTTTTCAGAAGGGAAAAAAACAGCGTGGCGGCTGGTTACATGTTTACTTATAATAGAAGTTTCTTTCTGAAAGCTATGGGTGCTTTGATAAGGAAGTGGTCATGTATTATCAGATATCAAACGATTAAAATATCCGATTGCTATATTGATGGAGAGTGACTAATGTTTGATGGAGAAAGTTTTCAGAAGGGAAACAAGCAGCGTGACGGTGTCTTACGTGTTTACTTTTCACAGGAATTTCTTTCTAAAAGCGCTGGGCTCTTTAATGAAGCAAGTGGTCGTTTATTATCTCATATATCAACCCTACTAGCAAATATCCGGCGATTGCAATATCGCATCTTAAACTCACAGTAACTGTGAAGGTAGACTTCATAGGATAAGCACCTACTTTTTAAAACTCTTGTAAAAGGAAAGAATCAATTAATGTAGATATTTCAGTTGTGTCGCAAACCAAGCACTACTCTTAAAAGATATCTTTCAATAACTATCTTAATTAGAAACTGAAAAGTTCACTTGATTAAAAGATAAGCTTGTGATTGATTATTAAAATTAATTTTCATAGGATAGCAGGGGTGGCCAAATCGTGGCTGATTCTCCAAACTTGGACCATTGGATGATTTCAAGTAACTCATTGCAGCCTTGTGCCTACTTTTTATTTTGAGAAAGATTGAGAGTTTTTGTTTTTTTTAATACTTTCTTGTCAGGAAATATTTTATTTCTTATAATTTATATGTAATTGCACTTGCACACTCTAAAATACATTCTCATCAAAAATCGAACCATCTCTGATCCCCTACAAAATATACGAAAAATTAATTCTAGGATCATTTTCCTCAGAACAAACAATTTCAATCTCACGCTTACACTTATTATAGGAAGTATTGTAATTACTTTTCCTCCCCTGAACTAAAGCTTACCCGCATTCATTTTTTCGAATTCTATCCGGGAACGTAAGGAAGTGTAATTTTTCAGCACATTCTCAAATTTATGTTGATACCAGAAGTGATAAATAAATTTCGACATTTGTGTGGTATGAAGAACGTAAATCTTTTTCTAAAAATGTGAATAAGGCAGGGAAATATTCTCCTTTAAACTTGTTATCGCTGAGTATTTTCTGGGAATCAGATTTTTTATTCAAGAAGTTAAAATAGGAAAATAAGCTAATGCTTAAATATTTGAGTGACTTACAAATTTCGCGTCAATCTAAAAATAGATCACTGGGCGTTAATAGGTTAACATGACCAAGTGGGGCGTACAATTGACACTTTTCATACACTTTTTTTTAATGAAGAAATTATCACTTGTCCATACTGCTGACGTCAGAAACTTATCTCTTATTACTGGCATTGGCATTGACAAAGAAGAGTCACACAAACCGTCAGGGAACAAATGAGTTGATACGCCCATGCGTAGTTGCATAATCTACGATTTTTTAAATCCTGCTGTCGGCATTTTAATATGTTTTATATTTATATGATATATATTTTTAATATTTTATTTTTTGAAAAACTATGTAAATTGCTAATATTTAAAAGTTGTCTCGTGAGTTTATTTGATGAAGCTTTAAAAAAATGTTATTTGACTGCTGTTTAATAAATATTATTTAAAATGTCTTTTGAGTACTATTTGGCAGAAAAAAATATGTCCGCGATGTTTGGCAAAAATCGTGAAAAATGTCGTTCACGTCCTATTTTACACCTTGGGAATTTTAAAAGTTGGCATTATGTACTAGCTGCTTACCTGTTCTTCGTAAGGAATGAATCAAATTTTTTTCTTACTCGTGTAAGTGAAATTAATTCCACCTATACGAAATTTTAAAATATGATAAATTCTTTGACTCGTGACATAAGCTTTGCCTAACAGATACTTTAGGCAAAGCTTATGTCACGAGATCGCAATGTCATTGAGATGGTATTGCGAGATTGCAAAAAGATAACTCAAAAAGTATGCCAGCGTTATTTGAGATCAAAGAGAATTTAAACAGTATTTCGCAAACAAATCTACTCACTTTCAAAGAAGGATAAACTTGTGTCTTGCTGGTTTAAGTTCTAAAATAACTTCACATGATGTGGACAACTGATTCATTTTGTCTTCTAATTCCTAAAGCGTGAACGATGTGTAATCACACTCATTCTGCAGAACACCGTCGTAAAACTTTACAAAAAAAGTCTTAAATATTGCTGATATCATAGACGTAGAAATATTTACATGAAACATTCATTATTTCGTGAACGTTTTGGCTATCATATCTGTCGTAAAAGTAAACCCTAGTGAAGTAATTTTTCCGTAAGCCCTTTACCCTAAGCTTTTGATGCAATTTGAAATTCGTGACATCAAAATAAAGCCAAATTCATTTACGAATAGAATTTAACATAAAAAATTAATTTCATATTAATTTTAATTGTTACCATAATAACGGAATCCATTACAATGTACATACTTAGGGAGGGGGGGTTCCGGTCTTCCTCCCCCATCCCAAAATTTCAGTTTTGCTTTATCTATAGATATCTTGTTCTGACCTTCAAAGAGTCCCCTGTATGTGCATCTGATCAAGGTCAGATAAGCCGCAAATCGATATAATACAAGCAAGGTGGTTATAATTAAACTTCCCCTATAAACAGGGTTCTACAGCTAAAAGGAGTGCACGGATTGTAAACAAATTTTTCATATAGACAATACAGAAGATGCAGTCAAGGAATTTCGAAATTTTTTTTTCAAAAAATGTCCACTAGGTGGCGTTTTGTATAAAAAACAGCAATTTCAGCAACGGAAATGGCTAATTTGATATGTACAGACAATTTCAACATTTATTCAATAGTTTTTTCAGCCGTTTTTAACTTATTTGAGTCATTTTAAAGCTGATTTCATCTTTAAAAAGCGCCACTTGGTGGACAAAGTATGAACTAATCTTTTTAAAAAACTGTGCACAGTCCGCATGCCAAATTTGGTGGCAACTGGCTCACCCTTTTCAGCTGTAGAATGCTGTTTATAGGGGAACTTTAACCAACCTGTATATATATGAGTAGTACGCTGCACCCCGATGCTCCATGTGGAATGGACTATTTGATCACTTGTGGCAAACTCTCAGAACGTGAGAACACTGTGCATTCCACAGACCGATGTCTTATATAATTGTTTAAAGAATATTTAATAGGCATCTATATTTAATGAATCCAGTATTAACCCTTTGAGGCGCAACCCTTTCCCAATGCTGAAAAAAGGGCAGCCGTTGCCATCGCTCGACTTAACTACCAGTCGAGCGATGGCAACGGCTGCCGTTTTTTCAGCATTGGGCAATCTATTCAGCTGTTCTCTCATTCTTCCATTTTTCAGCAGATGTCAGTTCTGTTAAAAATAATCTTGACATTTTTTTTTTTTTTTTACGGGAAATGACGTGCTAAAAAGTAAAGGATTCTGGTGGAGCTATGTCACCCGCAATTATTTTTATAGAAATCAAATCTATTCTTCGTGATTGGCAACAGTCAAAACGTCAGAGTTTTGCGTTCCGGAGCGGACACACTGCGCGTTAAAGAGTTAAGAAATTAAATTTTCTGATCAAAATTTTATAAAAAAAACTTCCTTTTAAATTGAATAAGGCTTTTTTCCAATCGACGATATCGTATTTGTTGAATGTACGATGATTTTGAATGAAATGACATAAGTTTTGCCTCTTAAATCTATAATTTTATTTTTGAGGGTTGGCAACGCTGCGATAATTTCAAGTGCATGCTATGGCCGCTTTGTCTATCTAACAGATGTTCGTTACATTTCAAGAGAATTAGCACCCGTTGTATGAGCCAAACTTTTACAGAAATTAATGATTAAGAAGAAAAATCATATGTTCTCTTACCAACTTCCTTTTGCCTTAAATTTAACACTATGCTGTCTGAGCTATGCCAACTTTCTTTCGCCATAAACTTAATATTTAGCTCTCTGAGCTCGAGAATATGTTTCTCGAATGAAAGCTTGTTACCCTCTTTTTAGGACAGACTGTATAAGCAAGTTTCACCACTTTTGACCATCTTCACATTTTTATTCAAGTAGTTTTGTTTAGACAGAAGATTTCCCTTCTGGAATATACAGAGGATATATATAAAAAAAAAAAAAAATCTGATGTGTCCAACACATGATTTCCTTGCACGTCTATTAAATCAAAAATGTTTTTTACGCACTTCCTCTAAACTTATTTGTTTGAAAGAGATAAAATATCAATAATAGTAAGGTTTAGCGATTTCTAGCCAAATATTTCGATATCGCCAAGCTGAGTTCAATTTGAAAGATTTCCTTGACACTTTATTTGGCAATATTTCACCAAAAGCCGACAAACTTGAGATAGTTTGCGAGATTTTGGGGATAGCCAAAGTAGTCATTGACCACAGACTTTCAATGAATTGAATGCATCCATACACCTTAATGTATTTAAAGTCATTTGGCTCACCCTGTAAATAAATTCCCAGTCGATTGCTGTCAAAAAAGATATTGAAAACAGTTAGATATTATAATATAGTTCTAAATACAAAAGTTCAAAATTCTACGGGTTAAAGTTTTAGAGTTATACAAAATACGAAATAATTTTTGGCGCCAAATTTGGCGATATTTCGGCGAAACTCGTCAATGTCGACGACATTTGGCGAGATTTTAAGCATGGACCAAACAATGACAGATTATCGCCAAATTTGGCGATATTTCGCCAAAACTCGCCAAGAACGATGACAAATGGCGATACTTTGGGCATGGACCAAATGACTGACTATCGCCAAATTTGGCGATATTTCGGCAAAACTCGCCAAGGTCGAGGACAGACGGCGAGATTTTGGGCATGTACCAAACAATGACTGACTACAATTGTATTATATTGAAGATGTCCATAGACATTAAAGTACTGAAATTCTTTTCGGTGGTCCTGTAAATAAACTCTCCAGTAGATTGGAACCAAAAATCGAGATGCACAACTAGATGTTACAACAATCTTATATATGAAATTTCATAATAGTTTTTGAGATTTGAGAGTTAAATATGCACACACGTACACCAAAAGTCGCCAAGCTTGGCGACTTTTGGCATAGTTCTTGAGGGAGGCACGTGACCGTGGTCGGACCATTACCTAACTTATGTGGTAGGACGGTATTGTGCTTGAAATGGATGAATGCCCCTAAAATTGCCATTGACCGTAATGTATTGGAAATCTTTTGAGTGTTCCTGTAGCAGAACTGTAAATGATAAAGACACTTTTTTTAATGGAGAAATTCATTTTCTAACTCTTTACAGCATATATCACTTCTGAGTCGTTTGAAATAGCCCAATACCTCTAAAAAACGCTTTGATGAATGTCGGCCCATAGAGCGTAATGTATTTCGAATCTTTTAGGCGTTTCTGTAGATAAACTATCAAGTCGAATGGAACCGAAAGAGGAGGTGCACAACTAGATGTTACAGCAATCCTAAATATAAAGTTTCAACATTCTACGCCTAATAGTTTTTGAGATATGCGAGTTTAATGAATTTCGGCCCATTGAGAGTAATGTATTTCGAATGTTTTGGGCGGTCCTGTAGATAAACTATCTAGTCGAATGGAACCAAAAGGGGAGGTGCACAACTAGATGTTACAACTATCCAAAATATCAAGTTTCGACATTCTGCGCCTAATAGTTTTTGAGTTAGGCGAGTTTATTGAATTTCGGCCCATAGAACGTAATGTATTTCGAATCTTTTGGGCGGTCCTGTACATAAACTATACATTCGATTGCGACCAAAAGGGGAGGTGTACAACTAGATCATAGAACAATCCTAAATATCAAATCTCAACATTCTACGACCAATAGTTTTTGAGATATGCGAGTTACATACGTACGTACGTACGTACAGACGGCATGGAAAAACTGACCACAATAGACTCGCCGCTGGTCAAAATGAGTTGCAGACGTGTTCATATGATCGTCCATGCTAGCCTACGATGAGATGCATCGAAAAAATTCTTAAAATTAAATTTAGAGGAAGTCAAAATCGGTTTTTTTGTCGAAATTTGGCCCCCAAAATGTTTCGGGATCACATTACTTCCTTATACTACGTACTAGGAAGTAAAAAGGTGGTAATGTGCTTTAAATCTGTATGCGAATCCCGTAGAGAAAAATTTCCAATTAGCAAAATGTGTTTTATTCACTAGTGGGGTGATCTTTATTGTATTACTCCATACGTAGGATTGCTTGTTTAAAATAGGTACATTACGAATAAAATAATTAAAATTATAAAAAAATGAATAGAAATCAAACATATAATTTATATTATATTTTATTCAAAATGTATAGTTTAGTAGGCTTTATGTTCATTGAAAGAAACAAAAACCAGCAGCAACATAATTGCAGATCTCTGATCCCGGTGCGTTTTTCTTCAATACCAGTTCAGTTACATTTTCTGCATAAAACAATGTATAAATCACGGTAAAGTGGCATCATTTCAGCTGTCTTCTCTTCATCAACTTTTAGAATTTCTTTTAATCTAGAAAGAAAAGCAGTGGGTCATTCCTTGTTAACAATCTACAATGTTATTTCTCTAAAAAATGTTAAATCTTGCCATCATTGTGTTTTGCTGTACTACAGCCAAAACCAATCGAATTTAACTCAGTCTTTGCATTTAATAAGCATGAAGTCATGCCAAACGTAACGACTATAAAACAAAACTAATTTTTTGTGACGAATTTGGCGATATATCCTCGTCAAACTTGGAGAGCTTTTGAGGATAACCTCAAAAATTCTATATAAATATCACTATTAACGGTTTATTTATTTATTTTTGTAAATCACGTAATTTTGGTGCATAAATATAAAAATTTAATTATGCCAAGCTGCACTATGTACTGAAATAATACGAAACATTAAGGAAAAAAATAAAATTCAAAAGTTTTGGGAATATGTCACTCTTTGAAACATTTTGCTATGTCGTTCCTTGTTTAAGAATTTTTTCTGAAAGCTTCACAAAAGGCACCGTTTTTCATTTATGAATGTGTTCATTTTTCAATGTGTAGTGCAGCTTATAAAAATTATAATGAAAATTTTCCAGCCCCTTTCACAATTAGTTTAATTTAATTTATGAACCAAGCCCGTGAAGCAGACTTTGTTTCTTCGATATACAGATTTAATTTGATTTCAGTTGTATTTTCAATGTAATATCATTCTTAATGTAATGTATTTGTTGTTTTGTATTTGGAATATTTATTTTCGGACTTATTTGCTTGGTTTCAAGAATCTGCTTATAAATCTTCGTCGAATAAAGTGGGCAACACTGTAAGGTGATTCCACGGTAACTCATGCTACATTTTTACATTCCGAACATGTACCATGTAAGGGAAGTATTGTAATCATGAAAAAATTCGACTTCGAGATTTTGGTGTATTGACACGTTTTGAGGTCTTCTGAATTCATTTATGCTATTTGTACGAGATGCATGTGTGTATGTGTATGTGTGTGTGTGTGTGAGTGAGAGTGAATAGGATAGCTCCTAAACGGGGCATTCAATTGAGCTCAAATTGGGTGTATATGTTATAAACCACCGTCGCAAGATCGGTATTGATTTTGGTGTGTAGAGGACTTATACTTTTCTACAAGGCTACGACAAATATTTCTTTTACATTATGGTCTATGGGGGGGGGGAGAATTCTTGAAAGTGCGCTAGCGTTTATAAACGGTACATTCGATTGAGCTCAAATTGGATATATATGTTACTAGCAGCATGGCCCGGCGTTGCCCGTGCAATGAATGAGAAATGCCATTTACCTTAAATATAGATTGTTAAGGGAAGGAATGTGAATCCTCCCGCTGGAAAGATAAAAAAAGGACACAGGATTTCCCGCTGCAACCAAAAAGAAAAAAAAATGAACACGGCACCTAATAGAATACAGAGGTTGCCAGGAATTGGACTTGGCTAGGCTGGAATGTGAATCCTCCCGCTGCAATGATAAAAAAAAAGGACATGGGACTTCCCGCTGACAAATAGAAAAAAAAAAGATTGCTACAAAGCACCCGATTGCGTAAAGGCTACCGGGAACTGGACGTGGCTAGATTTCTCATCTTCTACCTGTCTGTGTTCTAACAGTCATTTATTGCTAATACCTACGCAACTCCTAAAAAAAATAGAGCCCAATCATCAGTATGAAATTATAAAAGGAAAGAATGTGAATCCTCCCGCTGCAGTGATAAAAAAGAGACATGGGACTTCCCACTGCAACGAAAAAGAAATGAACATGGCATCTGTTGGCGTACAGAGGTTACCGGTAATTGGACGTGGGTAAGCTGGAATGAGAATCCTCCCGCTGCAGTGATAAAAAAAGACATAGGATTTCCCGCTGCAAAGAGAAAAAAATCTGATGTGTCCAACACATGACTTCCTTGCACGTCTATTAATTCAAAAATGTTTTTTACGCATTTCCTCTAAACTTATTTGTTTGAAAGAGATAAAATATCAATAATAGTAAGGTATAGCGATTTCTAGGCAAATATTTCGATATCGCCAAGTTGAGTTCAATTTAAAAGATTTCCTTCTGACACTTTATTTGGCGATATTTCACCAAAAGCCGACAAACTTGAGATAGTTTGCGAGATTTTGGGGATAGCTAAAGTAGTCATTGACCACTGACTTTCAATGAATTGAATGCATCCATACACCTTAATGTATTTAAAGTCATTTGGTTCACCCTGTAAATAAATTCCTAGTCGATTGCTGTCAAAAAAGATATTGAAAACAGTTAGATATTATAATATAGTTCTAAATACAAAAGTTCAAAATTCTACGGGTTAAAGTTTTAGAGTTATACAAAATACGAAATAATTTTTGGCGCCAAATTTGGCGATATTTCGGCGAAACTCGTCAATGTCGACGACATTTGGCGAGATTTTAAGCATGGACCAACAATGACAGATTGTCGCTAAATTTGGCGATATTTCGCCAAAACTCGCCAAGAACGATGACAAATGGCGATACTTTGGGCATAGAACAAATGACTGACTATCGCCAAATATGGCGACATTTCGGCAAAACTCGCCAAGGTCGAGGACAGACGGCGAGATTTTGGGCATGTACCAAACAATGACTGACTACAATTGTATTATATTGAAGATTTCCATAGACATTAAAGTACTGAAATTCTTTTTGGTAGTCCTGTAAAGAAACTCCAGTAGATTGGAACCAAAAATCGAGATGCACAACTAGATGTTACAACAATCTTACATATGAAATTTCATAATAGTTTTTGAGATTTGAGAGTTAAATATGCACACACGTACACCAAAAGTCGCCAAGCTTGGCGACTTTTGGCATAGTTCTTGAGGGAGGCACGTGACCGTGGTAGGACCATTACCTAACTTATGTGGACGGTATTGTGCTTGAAATGGATGAATGCCCCTAAAATTGCCATTGACCGTAATGTACTGGAAATCTTCTGAGTGTTCCTGTAGCAGAACTGTAAATGATAAAGACACTTTTTTTAATGGAGAAATTCATTTTCTAACTCTTTACAGCATATATCACTCCTGAGTCGTTTGAAATAGCCCAAAACCTTTAAAAAACGCTTTGATGAATGTCGGCCCATAGAGCGTAATGTATTCCGAATCTTTTAGGCGGTTCTGTAGATAAACTGTCCAGTCGAATGGAACCGAAAGGGGAGGTGCACAACTAGATGTTACAACAATCCTAAATATAAAGTTTGAACATTCTACGCCTAATAGTTTTTGAGATATGCGAGTTTAATGAATTTCGGCCCATTGAGCGTAATGTATTTCGAATGTTTT
The DNA here is from genome assembly GCA_038373885.1 of Cheiracanthium punctorium. Lineage (NCBI taxonomy): Eukaryota > Metazoa > Arthropoda > Arachnida > Araneae > Cheiracanthiidae > Cheiracanthium > Cheiracanthium punctorium. The sequence continues at coordinate 539,212 of JAWZYV010016102.1, read as the reverse complement.
GGGCGGTCCTGTAGATAAACTATCCAGTCGAATGGAACCAATAGGGGAGGTGCACATCTAGATGTTACAACTATCCAAAATATGAAGTTTCGACATTCTACGCCTAATAGTTTTTGAGATATGCGAGTTTAATGAATTTCGGCCCATAGAGCGTCATGTATTTCGAATCTTTTGTGCGGTCCTGTACATAAACTATTCATTCGATTGCGACCAAAAGGGGAGGTGCACAACTAGATCATAGAACAATCCTAAATATCAAATCTCAACATTCTACGACCAATAGTTTTTGAGATATGCGAGTTACATACATACGTACGTACGTACGTACGTACGTACGTACGTACGTACGTACGAACATACGTACGTACGTACAGACGGCATGGAAAAACTGACCACAATAAACTCGCCGCTGGTCAAAATGAGTTGCAGACGCGTTAATATGATCGTGCATGCTAGCCTACGATGAGATGCATCGAAAAAGTTCTTAAAATTAAATTTAGAGGTAGTCAAAATCGGTTTTTTTGTCGAAATTTGGCCCCCAAAATTTTTCGGGATCACATTACTTCCTTATACTACGTACAAGGAAGTAAAAATCTGATGTGTCCAACACATGACTTCCTTGCACGTCCATTAGATCAAAAATATTTTCGACGCACTTCCTCTAAATTTATTTGTTTGAAAGAGATAAAATATCAATAATAGTAAGGTTTAGCGATTTCGAGCCAAATATTTCGATATCGCCAAGCTGAGTTCAATTTGAAAGATTTCCTTCTGACACTTTATTTGGCGATATTTCACCAAAAGCCGACAAACTTGAGATAGTCAGCGAGATTTTCGGGATAGCCAAAGTAGTCATTGACCACAGACTTTCAATGAATTGAATGCATCTATACACCTCAATGTATTCAAAGTCATTTGGCTCACCATGTAAATAAATTCTCAGTCGATTGCTGTCAAAAAAGATATTGAAAAAAGTTAGATATTACAATAGTTCTAAATACAAAGTTAAAAAAATCTACGGGTTAAAGTTTTAGAGTTATACAAAATAGGAAAAAATTTTTGGCGCCAAAAAGGCGATATTTCGGCGAAACTCGTCAATGTCGACGACATTTGGCGAGATTTTAAGCATGAACCAAACAATGACAGATTATCGCCAAATTTGGCGATATTTCGCCAAAACTCGCCAAGAACGATGACAAATGGCGATACTTTGGGCATGGACCAAATGACTGACTATCGCCAAAACTCGCCAAGGTCGAGGACAGACGGCGAGATTTTGGGCATGTACCAAACAATGACTGTCTACAGTTGTATTATATTGAAGATGTCCATAGACATTAAGGTACTGAAATTCTTTTTCGGTGGGTCCCTGTAAATAAACTATCCAGTAGATTGGAACCAAAAATCGAGATGCACAACTAGATGTTAAAACATTCTTATATATGAAATTTCATAATAGTTTTTTGAGATTTGAGAGTTAAATATGCACACACGTACACCAAAAGTCGCCAAGCTTGGCGACTTTTGGCATAGTTCTTGAGGGAGGCACGTGACCGTGGTCGGACCATTACCTAACTTATGTGGTAGGACGGTATTGTGCTTGAAATGGATGAATGCCCCTAAAATTGCCATTGACCGTAATGTATTGGAAATCTTTTGAGTGTTCCTGTAGCAGAACTGTAAATGATAAAGACACTTTTTTTAATGGAGAAATTCATTTTCTAACTCTTTACAGCATATATCACTTCTGAGTCATTTGAAATAGCCCAATACCTCTAAAAAACGCTTTGATGAATGTCGGCCCATAGAGCGTAATGTATTTCGAATCTTTTAGGCGGTCCTGTAGATAAACTATTCAGTCGAATGGAACCGAAAGGGGAGTTGCACAACTAGATGTTACAACAATCCTAAATATAAAGTTTCAACATTCAACGCCTAACAGTTTTTGAGATGTGCGAGTTTAATGAATTTCGGCCCATTGAGTGTAATGTATTTCGAATGTTTTGGGCAGTCCTGTAGATAAACTATCCAGCCCAATGGAACCAAAAGGGGAGGTGCACAACTAGATGTTACAACAATCCTAAATATAAAGTTTCAACATTCTGCGCCTAATAGTTTTTGAGATATGCGATTTTAATGAATTTCGGCCCATAGAGCGTAATGTATTTCGAATCTTTGTGGCGGTCCTGTACATAAACTATCCATTCGATTGCCACCAAAAGGGGAGGTGCACAACTAGATCATAGAACAATCCTAAATATCAAATCTCAACATTCTACGACCAATAGTTTTTTAGATATGCGAGTTACATACATACGTACGTACAGACGGCATGGAAAAACTGGCCACAGTGGACTCGCCACTGGTCAAAATGAGTTGCAGACGCGTTAATATGATCGTGCATGCTAGAGTACGATGAGATGCATCGAAAAAAATTTTTAAATTAAATTTAGAGGTAGTCAAAATCGGTTTTTATGTCGAAATTTGGCCCCCAAAATTTTTCGGGATCACATTACTTCCTTATACTACGTACAAGGAAGTAAAAAAATCTGATGTGTCCAACACATGACTTCCTTGCACGTCTATTAAATCAAAAATGTTTTCTGACGCACTTCCTCTAAACTTATTTGTTTGAAAGAGATAAAATATCAATAACACTAAAGATTAGCGATTTCTAGCCAAATATTTCGATATCGCCAAGCTGAGTTCAATTTGAAAGATTTCCTTCTGACACTTTATTTGGCGATATTTCACCAAAAGCCGACAAACTTGAGATAGTTTGCGAGATTTTGGGGGTAGCAAAAGTAGTCATTGACCACTGACTTTCAATGAATGGAATGCATCCATACACCTTAATGTATTTAAAGTCATTTGGCTCACCCTGTAAATAAATTCCCAGTCGATTGCTGTCAAAAAAGATATTGAAAACCGTTAGATATTATAATATAGTTCTAAATACAAAAGTTCAAAATTCTACGGGTTAAAGTTTTAGAGTTATACAAAATACGAAATAATTTTTGGCGCCAAATTTGGCGATATTTCGGCGAAACTCGTCAATGTCGACGACATTTGGCGAGATTTTAAGCATGGACCAACAATGACAGATTATCGCCAAATTTGGCGATATTTCGCCAAAACTCGCGAAGAACGATAACAAATGGCGAGATTTTGGGCATGTACCAAACAATGACTGTCTACAATTGTATTATATTGAAGATGTCCATAGACATTAAAGTACTCAAATTCTTTTTGGTGGTCCTGTAATTAAACTCTCCAGTAGATTGGAACCGAAAATCGAGATGCACAACTAGATGTTACAACAATCTTATATATGAAATTTCATAATAGTTTTTGAGATTTGAGAGTTAAATATGCACACACGTACACCAAAAGTCGCCAAGCTTGGCGACTTTTGGCATAGTTCTTGAGGGAGGCACGTGACCGTGGTCGGACCATTACCTAACTTATGTGGTAGGACGGTATTGTGCTTGAAATGGATGAATGCCCCTAAAATTGCCATTGACCGTAATGTATTGGAAATCTTTTGAGTGTTCCTGTAGCAGAACTGTAAATGATAAAGACACTTTTTTTAATGGAGAAATTCATTTTCTAACTCTTTACAGCATATATCACTTCTGAGTCGTTTGAAATAGCCCAATACCTCTAAAAAACGCTTTGATGAATTTCGGCCCATAGAGCGTAATGTATTTCGAATCTTTTAGGCGGTTCTGTAGATAAACTATCCTGTCGAATGGAACCGAAAGGGGAGGTGCACAACTAGATGTTACAACAATCCTAAATATAAAGTTTCAACATTCTACGCCTAATAGTTTTTGAGATATGCGAGTTTAATGAATTTCGGCCCATTGAGCGTAATGTATTTCGAATCTTTTGGGCAGTCCTGTACATAAACTATCCATTCGATTGCGACCAAAAGGGGAGGTGCACAACTAGTTACATCCATAGAACAATCTCCTAAATATCAAGATCTCAACATTCTACGACCCATAAGTTTTGTTGAAAGATATGCGAGATTACATACATACGTACGTACGTTACGTACGTACATACGTACGTACAGACGGCATGGAAAAACTGACCACAATAGACTCGCCTCTGGTCAAAATGAGTTGCAGACGCGTTAATATGATCGTGCATGCTAGCCTACGATGAGATGCATCGAAAAAATTCTTAAAATTAAATTTAGAGGTAGTCAAAATCGGTTTTTTTGTCGAAATTTGGCCCCCAAAATTTTTCGGGATCACATTACTTCCTTATACTACGTACAAGGAAGTAGAAAAATCTGATGTGTCCAACACATGACTTCCTTGCACGTCCATTAGATCAAAAATATTTTTTCGACGCACTTCGTCTAAATTTATTTGTTTGAAAGAGATAAAATATCAATAATAGTAAGGTTTAGCGATTTCCAGCCAAATATTTCGATATCGCCAAGCTGAGTTCAATTTGAAAGATTTCCTTCTGACACTTTATTTGGCGATATTTCACCAAAAGCCGACAAACTTGAGATAGTCTGCGAGATTTTGGGGATAGCCAAAGTAGTCATTGACCACAGACTTTCAATGAATTGAATGCATCCATACACCTCAATGTATTAGAAATCATTTGGCTCACCCTGTAAATAAATTCTCAGTCGATTGCTGTCAAAAAAGATATTGAAAACAGTTAGATATTACAATAGTTCTAAATACAAAAGTTAAAAAATCTACGGGTTAGTTTTAGAGTTATACAAAATACGAAATAATTTTTGGCGCCAAATTTGGCGATATTTCGGCGAAACTCGTCAATGTCGACGACATTTGGCGAGATTTTAAGCATGAACCAAACAATGACAGATTATCGCCAAATTTGACGACATTTCGCCAAAACTCGCCAAGAACGATGGCAAATGGCGATACTTTGGGCGTGGACCAAATGACTGACTATCGCCAAATTTGGCGATATTTCGCAAAAACTCGCCAAGGTCGAGGACAGACGGCGAGATTTTGGCATGTACCAAACAATGACTGTCTACAATTGTATTATATTGAAGATGTCCATAGACATTAAAGTACTGAAATTCTTTCCGGTGGTCCTGTAAATAAACTCTCCAGTAGATTGGAACCAAAAATCGAGATGCACAACTAGATGTTACAACATTCTTATATATGAAATTTCATAATAGTTTTTGAGATTTGAGAGTTAAATATGCACACACGTACACCAAAAGTCGCCAAGCTTGGCGACTTTTGGCATAGTTCTTGAGGGAGGCACGTGACCGTGGTCGGACCATTACCTAACTTATGTGGTAGGATGGTATTGTGCTTGAAATGGATGAATGCCCCTAAAATTGCCATTGACCGTAATGTATTGGAAATCTTTTGAGTGTTCCTGTAGCAGAACTATAAATGATAAAGACACTTTTTTTTAATGGAAAAATTCATTTTCTAACTCTTTACAGCATATATCACTTCTGAGTCGTTTGAAATAGCCCAATACCTCTGAAAAACGCTTTGATGAATTTCGGCCCTTAGAGCGTAATGTATTTCGAATCTTTTGGGCGGTCCTGTAGATAAACTATTCAGTCGAATGGAACCGAAAGGGGAGGTGCACAACTAGATTTTACAACAATCCTAAATATAAAGTTTCAACATTGTGCGCCTAACAGTTTTTGAGATATGCGATTTTAATGAATTTCGGCCCATAGAGCGTAATGTATTTCGAATCTTTGTGGCGGTCCTGTACATAAACTATCCATTCGATTGCCACCAAAAGGGGAGGTGCACAACTAGATCATAGAACAATCCTAAATATCAAATCTCAACATTCTACGACCAATAGTTTTTGAGATATGCGAGTTACATACATACGTACGTACGTACAGACGGCATGGAAAAACTGGCCACAGTAGACTCGCCGCTGGTCAAAATGAGTTGCAGACGCGTTAATATGATCGTGCATGCTAGCCTACGATGAAATGCATCGAAAAAAAAATTTAAATTAAATTTAGAGGTAGTCAAAATCGGTTTTTTTTGTCGAAATTTGGCCCCCAAAATTTTTCGGGATCACATTACTTCCTTATACTACGTACAAGGAAGTAAAAATGAACACAGGCCTTGCCAACGGTCCGAGTTACCGAGAATTTGACGTGGCTAGGCTTCTTCCATTCTACCTATCTGAGTTCTAATATGTAGTCTTTTATCACTAATGCATACGCACCAACGTAAAAAAAAAAAAATAAACAGTTTCCAGTCATCAATATAATAACCTGTCTGCCTGAATTTCGCGTAGTGGCGAAGCGAAGGGGAGGGTTGGGCGATTAGATTAGCGCGGTCGCCGTCCCATCTCTCTCTCTCAATCTCCACTAAGGCGACCATATTTCTATAAGAGTATTTTGGGGACTAATCAAGTGGCTAATTTTGTGATAATTTTTCATGAAACTTTGTACACCCTCTAAAAAAAGTATTCTAGTGCAAGAAAAATTTCGTACGTAAATTTCACATTTAAAACATAATTCTTCATGAAAAGTGATTAATCATTAACAAAACTGAAATAGGAAATTTGGCTCATAGTCGAATACTTTATTGAATGTCTGTACACGCTATACACACACACATTGATAAAAAGAAATTGCAGAAGGTTGGAATTTCAAGACTCCTGGGAGGAATATGTACCTCTTTAGTTTTATTTTAAAAAAATAAATGATTTATCTCGGGGGGGGAAATCTAAAAATTCGTTAGTTTTATTTTAAAAAATAAATGATTTATCTCGGGGGGGGGGGATGTAAAAATTCGTATTTCCTAATGCAGCGCTCTCCTCTATCTCACTCCACTCCCCTTCCCCACCCCCTGTCTCTCCTTTGCTCGCCTGACGTCAGAAGAACGACCTTGAAAATGAACAACCGAGTGGGGAAATTTGCGTACCTTTGCTCCGTTACTTGCATTCTGGAGAGAATTTTAATATGTGACTTTTCAGAAAAAAAATCATATAAAAAATCTAACAAACATTTCCGCACGGTTCAAAGTTTAAAAGAGGGAGAAATACATGTTCAATCAGCGGTAAAAAGATGGAAAATTTTTGCCCATTACGTTTTTCGATGCGACAGTTTAAAAATAGCATATTTTTAAAAGCAGTACATTTTCTTCGAAACAGTATCTCCTTAAAAAAATTCCCCAAAATCGGCAAATGTAACTACGATTTTGTAACAAATTGTATTTGAAAAAGAAAACTCTGTAGTTTCCGATGATATAAAAAAAATAGTATTCGGACAGAAATTTAGCTCGCGATAACGTAAAATGCGAGAAAAAGGGCCAAAAACCTTACAAAACATAAAATAACTCAAAAACTATTAATCCGATTAATTTCATTTTTACGGCATTAGCTTTCTCTTGTCCTATTTAGTCAGCGTGCCAAATTTGGTCCAGATCCGTCGAAATGTCTGGACGTGTATAGCGAACAAACAAACAAACAAACAAACTCTTCTCTTTTATATATATAGATAAACCACCATCTTAAGACCAGTTTGATTTTCGTGTGTATAGGACTTAGTTTTTCTACAAGGCTTCGACAAAGATTTCTTTTACATTGGCTTATGGGGAGAAATTCTTGAAAGTGCGCAAGCGTTTAAACGGCACATTCGATTGAGCTTCAATTTGGTATATATGTTTGAATTATTCATCGATTAAAATTTATTTAAATGCTTGGTAATGATCTTAATCGTAAGTGTTCGCAGTTTTCTTAATCGTAAGTGTTAAAAATTGCATTTTTAAACTGGTGTAATAATAAAAATGCATTTATTTTCTTTCAACAAAATTTATGCTGATTATTACAAATTGTTTTTTTATTCAAGAAATCATTAAAAATCTTAACTAATTTTTTGAAATACTAATTAAAATTGCTTGGTAACTCATGCTACCAAAAAAAAAAAAAAAAAAAAAAAAAAGACATTGACTTTTTTTACCCATACTTCAGAGTTTTATTTCTGCTAAAATTCTACTTCTTAAGTTTTATAATCTTTATGATATGAGAGTTTGTACGTACCTTTCCAATCACTAAACATAATTTAGTTTTGTATATAAAATTGGTTATTTAATTAAAATAGACTAAGTGTATGGTAACTCATGATACACATCTGGGTAACTCATGCTACAACGTAGATGTGTGACTTTCTGATGTCTGACCTTGAAGTATTGCAATTCTGATAAAAAAAAGCTTTTACGCAAATAAACTGTTGCCAACACAACTACAATAATTCGGAATAATTTCTCACACAATTTATTAATATATATATATATATATATATATTTGTGATGGCCATACCCATGTTTATATGGAAATACCGAGTGACAAGTTTTGCATAGAAAAAGCTCGTTGAACAAACACCCAGAAATTGAAGCAAAATCTAACCAAAGATCTAACTTATAGACAGGCCCGAAAATAAAAATTGAAATTAGTGAACAACGTATTGAATAGAAATTTATCTTACTTTAAAGCAAAGCTCGTAATGAACTTCTGGCCTAAATCTGAATCTTCTTTCTCCATGTTTTGAAAGCCCGACAGTGTACGCATGTAACCCAGAACATCTGATAGTTTGCCGTCGAATATTTGCCGAAAGTCCGGTGGTCTGAAAGAAAGTGTAACACATCAAACTTATTTTTGACACATTATATTAAAAGGAATTAGTGCTTAGAAGTATCCTTTGTAGCTTTGTACTACACACCGCATAAAAAGCACAGCATTCTAATAGTAAGAAATTGGGTAATTGAATTCAGATTAAAAACACAGCAGCCAAACATGTGCGGAATCCGATTCACCGCTTTTTGTAAACAGTAATAGAAAATAAAAAAAATGTTAAGCATTAGGGGTAGTGTGTAATTTTTATTTAAAAATAAAAATTCAATGAAATTATTGAAATTACTGCTTACAAAAAGTGCTTTGTGCTTTTCCGTGCACGTTGGCAGCTATGAAAACAAGTTTAATTGAAAGACAGATATTTCGGATAAAATTTTTACTGAAGTATCGTACCTTATTTTCAAATGAAATAAGTTTAAATAAAATGCTTCAAAAATCTGTAGAAATAAATAGACGCATAAGGAAGTCATGTGGTGTCCATATGAGTACTTTTCTAAAACGCTAAGAGTTGATTGAACACCTGATATTGAACACCTGATAAGTTGATTGAACACCTGATATTTTTTTAACAAACGTAGCTCATTCTGAATCTTACCTATAAACTTCTTCAAATGGGAAACAGACGCCCTTGTACTTATTTAAGGAACACCGAACCTCTGGAGAAAAGAAAGGAAGTAACTCTTCGCACATCTGTAATAAATATTGAAGATGCACGACTAAAATTTAAGAGCGTACGAATAATAAAGTAGATACATAAATAAAGTAAATTACTAAAATATTAAAAAAAAATTCTTGATTTCAACAAATTGTTGACATTCCCTGCTGCTTTAGACCAACACCTCCTACATATAGAAAGAATTACTACTCCTACATCATTTAGCTTTGACACCATCATCAGGCATACATTTAAAAGTTTTAGTTTCCCAAAATAAAACTATTAAAAATTTCTGGTGAGTTTACCCATAAATGGAAATATTTTAATAATTTGAGGTAAAAGAATATAATTTTACGACAAATGTCTTTAATCATGACTAATTAGATAATATGATATAGATCATCATGAATAATCTTGAATGAGAAAGGTATTTTAATTTTAATGTTTAATTTAAGATATTTTCTAATATTCGTAGCGTTTACCAAAAAGTTTTAATAGTTTTGTTTTGTGAAAACAAAATTTTTCAATGTAGGCCAAATGACGACGTCAAATCTTGGTGACGTAGGAGTTGTAAGGCTTTCTATATCTAGGAGGCGTTGTTTAGACAGAGCTGCCAACGCTCCCGTTTAATTCGGGAGGTTTCTCACCACAATTTTTAGACAGTTAATTTTGCATAAAAGTTTTGGCCTTAGTTCAAGTACAAGTTGCTTGCAAGGCATCCAAACAGCAGATATTAGAGATGGGCGGTTCGACTCATTTTACTGATTCGAATCTCGACTCACTCACAACTTCGATGATTCGAATCAGTGATTCGAATCTTGAATCAATAAAACAACTAAAGAAATTTTCCCTCTCTCTGCGCCGAAAGCCGTACTATTTAAACACCCTTCACCCATTCATCGGGTTTCTTCTCCGCTGAGTTCTCGGGCAGTTAGCATCTCTCTCTCCTTGCTCCAGTAAAACTAGTGTTTAAACTGCCCGAAATGAAAATACAGGGGAGCTTCGTATGACCCCCTGGGCCTGTAAGATTAAAAGGTTAAGTTTGGTGTCAAAGTATTCGAAATTTTATGTATCGATGGGGGTCCCAGAGGGGGGGTCGAGAATCAATAAAAACGCGCTCCGATGGATAGTTTCAGAGATATACGTTAATTAATTATGGTAATTAGACTAATTAACCATGATTGAGGCTTAAAAGGACTGCAAACATGTAGAAATTGGCTCTGGGATGGTTTCCAGACTTTGGAGATGCCGTCGGAGGAGGCTAGTGTTTAAAATGCCCAAATTGAAAATATAGGGGAGCTTCGTATGACCCCCTGGGCCTGTAAGATTAAAAGGTTAAGTTTGGTGTCAAAGCATTCGAAATTTTAAGTATCGGTGGGGTGTTGAGTCTAGGGGGGGTCGAGAATCAATAAAAACGCGCTCCGGTGGATAGGTTCCGAGATATACGTTAATTAATTATGGTAATTAGACTAATAAACCATGGAGCTGTTTTTTCTGCGATGAGAGAAGAAGAAGCTTTCCGAGAGAAAGCAGTAGCAAAAGCATCACAAGCTGGTATTGATCTCAGGATTTTCTTATCGCCGGCCTCAGAGGCGTAGCCAAGGGGGGGGGTTAGGGGGGTCATAACCCCCCATGAGGAATTTTTTGCCATACAAAATGCATATTCTTCACTACATTATCATACACACGTATACATATATATGAGTTGCAGTAGTCATAACCCCCCCCCCCATAAAAAAATTCTGGCTACGCCCCTGGCCGGCCTGTATTTTTGCCCTTTATCGAATTCGAGATTTCACTGAAATGAAAATGGGAATATCGGATATTTGATGTTGAAATAAAACCGATATGTCGATTTTTGGCCCAGTCCTACTGAGGGGCTGCTGCCCCCCCCCCAAAAAAAATGGGACCCTTTACTTAGCTTACAATTGAACTTTATCTTTAAATTTGATACCCAGCCCACCCCGAAATAAAATCCTGGCTACGCCACTGTCAATAACACTAACTACGCCACTGCTTTAGGCCCTATTTTGTATTTCTCTGAATTACGAAAGAAAATAAAATCATTCCCCTTAAACGAAAAACAAGGTAAAAAAAAAAAAAAAAACGAAATCTGCTGCAATAAAGCGAAATGTTATTTTGCTTACTACAAATTCCTTTTGTGAGAGCGCTTAATACCGCCCCTGTATCCTTCATTAAAAGTGACAAGCACAATCCTAACTTTATTTCATTCTATTTCCCTTCACATGAAAATCCGCCACCATGTAAACTTAACGTTCCGTTTTCTTTCTTTTTTTTTTTTGAGGGTGGGGGCAGGGGGACATATATTGAAGTTAAAAGTAGAAAAGGGATGTTTCATTAAATTTTAAACAAATATTAAATCAGTCAGACAAGTTGGAAGGAGGGATTTTCTTAATTTTTTTCGGGGGGGAGATTGACCCCTCTTGCCCTTAGGAAGTAACGCCTATGCCCCCCGCCAAAAGCAAACGATGTTCGACCCACTCCACACCCACAGACAGATAAAACTTTAAAAATCCGACCACCAACCAAGAAATGAAACACCAAAGATTCGAAAAAAAAAACTTCAATTAAATGAAACATCCTTTCAACTCTTTTCGACTCCTTTCGACTCTGAGTCGATTGAAGATTCGAAAAAACCCCTCCAATTAAATGAAACATCCTTTCAACTCTTTTCGGCTCCTTTCGACTCTGAGTCGATAGAAGATTCGAAAAACTAACGAATCTCAAAGATCGTATACAATCACCGAAACAGAGCGAAACACTGAATCAGTAAAGATTCGTTGCTGCACCAACTCAGTGACCAACTCACCCACACCCACTCATTTACTGTTTCAAATCATCTATCGACTCAGAGTCGTAAAGAGTCGAAAAGAGCCGAAAGGAGTCGTAAAGAGTCGAAAAGAGTTGAAAGAGTAAGGGAAAATCCCTGGGAACGGCAAAAGGAAAATAAGTTTTTCTTCCCTTCGCACTTGGAATGTATTTCCCTTGAGGGCTTGAGATTCGAATCAGTAGAGAGTGAGTGTAAAGACTGAGCCACTCAGTACCAAGATTCGAATCACTGATTCGACTCATCGAATCATTGGCCATCTCTAGCAGATATTTAAGAAGTGCCCTTCAGGCGCATCTTGATGCCATTGAACTCTGGATGCTCAACTGGAAAATCAAGCTGAATGCGCAAAAATGTTGTGCAATTCATATGGGGAACAAGACGCCCCCTTCAAGACTTATCATTAACTCCAGGGCTATTGAGTGGGTGAACTCAGCTTCATACCTGGGAGTGACTATTGACAAAAACTTGTCGTGGAAGAAGCACGTCACCCGAACCAGAGGCAAAATGAAGGCCGCTTTTGATGGAGTCAGCAGCCTCATCTACACCCGTAAACAAAAAACGAAGAACAAAGCCATCATCTACAAGGCTTTAATCAGACCCATTGCTCTCTACGCCGCCCCAGTGTGGGCTTACGCTGCGAAGAGCCATATTGCCAGCCTCTCTGCCACTGAGGCACGTTTCCTCCGCATCATACGGCATGGCCCGACCTTCCTGCTAAACCGCATAATTAAAAAAGATCTGCACATCAACACACTGACCAAACAGCTCCACAAGCTTGCAAAGAGGTTTCACAACAAACTGGGCTCTATCCCCAATGAGATAATCGCAGAACTACCAGATTATGATCATAGTGATCCCCACTACAGAAAGCGGCCGAAGGCCGCCCTCTCTCTCCTCGCGGAGGCCCAACACTCAGTCTAGCAACCCAGCCGAAGATCACCGCTAGTCGGTGAGGGGAAGCTGGGTAGACCATCGAGTTGTCGGACCCCTCCCCCCCCCCTCCAAGTCACGGCCATTTTTGACTTGACTGAAAAACTTCCCAAAATCATCCAAGAGCAACTTTTGTTCTCACCCTCACTGATGTGGGTTCCCGCACATCCTCCCTCGAACATCTCACCTAGGTCTCGCACAATGACACCTATATCAAACTGGAGGTAAGACTTTTACAGTTAGGAACTCCTAGAATCGTACTTTTTCAGTCAGTCAGTCAAGTACAAGTTGCTGATTAAAAATAAGTTGCTGATTTAGTGGTATAATATTCCCCCCCCCCAAAAAAAAAACGGGAGAGTTGGCAGCTCTGTTTATATATGCAAATAACTGTGTTCTAAACTCACTACTCCAGTGTAATGTCCAAGATCCGGTAAATGGGCAGCGTTTCAAATTTGCTATTGTTTAAACTAATCGCGTTAAATTTTTTTTTGGGAGGGGCATAATTGTCAGTTTCACTATCTCTTTATCTGAACAACTTAAGTTATTATCTCAATAAAATTAGCCATTGGCTTACTGTAAATTTTTTATTATGGTGGATATCAGCGCGACTGAATAAGCCAGGCGACTACAATAGCTCCAGCAGCTTTATTTAAATCCTCTTCTATGCCTGAAGCACAGACAGGGAGATGTGCGCGGCGTCTGAAGATACTCGTTTTTTATATGAGATCAAAATAATTCGTGTATGCAATAGCGAAATCTTTCTCATGCTTTGCGGTCCGGAGCGCAAGTGTAGAGAACAGCCCGAGGAACTGCCGCGCTGCCTCATGTTTGCCATGCCGCTCTAGTGTGTACCCATATCCCTTTACTAATCTGTCCCTTTTGCTCAGAAAACTGTAGCATCTGAAAATATATAACTTACGTTCGAAACCTAATTGTCCTGCATTCGCTGTTATTACACTGGTGTTGCCACTGCGGCAAACTTAAAAGTTACATTAATGGGGTGTTGCTAGATATATTACAGTTTTAAAAGTGTGAATGTTTCAGATGACACAATCGTATTAAGTATTTTTGTTTGTATCAAAAATACATAACATTTAATATTTTAAATATGCAATTATAGAGCTGCCATCTAGTGGACGAATTTCCTATATATCTGAAATATTAAATACTACATATCTTTGCTACATTTAAGACTGTGTCCTCTGAAAGTTTGATGCATTTTTTATACAAATTAAACAGAGAAAAAATCAATGTAAGTTGGACAAGTATATGTAAAGCAAATTTTAACTCAGCAGTCAGAGTCCAAACCTCCCATTACTCTTAACCAATTGTGTTGACTAACGCAAAGTTTGGTTGATTCAACAAAATACTATGCGTATTTAAATTCAACCACATTATTTTGTTAAGAATATCTCTAGTCAACATTTTCTGGAATTCAACACAATGCGCTTTTCTATACGAGAAAGAATTTGAACATCTCTCCTGCAATATAACATAGTTATTAGTTAATTTTTTTAAAAAAGTATAATTAACTCTTAAAAAAGAGAACCAGCTTCAAATTTTTTCAACACGTTGAAAAATTATTCCCCTTTAAAACGGTGGGGTTTGGTAATTTCGCGCCAAATATAAAAGATATTTCCATGCTGGATTTCGTTTTAAACACTTATATTGTATCGCCAAATTTCGCAGTAAATTATCAGAAATGGTCAACCGTGTAGACTTTTCACGTAACACTAGTAAGGCTACCACTGGCAAGCCTAAAGGCAATAATGAAATAATTAAAAGTTTGTGAAATTTTCGGGTGAAAATTTTCCGTCTTTGTTAGCCGAAGCAACGCAGCAACTCCTCTCTCCCGCGGCGCGGAAGAGAGGAGAAACCCAATGGAAACGCTTTGCTTTACCTACTCGGTGTGACGTCACAAGTAAGCACCGTGGCTTTCCTCTCTACGGGGCGTTGGCTGAAGTGCACACACAGTAGCCACAGAAGAATGAGGACTGAAAAAAATCCCAAATTTTCAATGGGGAATTCAGTGTTCACAGTGCGGACTTTTTCAGTACCCACTCTCCTGTGGTTACAGCGTGTGGACTTCAGCTGATGAAGGACGAAATATTTTTCTCCCGAATCGTGCGTCCTGATTGATAAGTATCCTTTATGTGTGTTATTGTACAAAGCTTTAATTATTTCATCTTATAAACACCAGTTACTTCTTTTTTGTTGTTGTTGATATTCCTAGAGGCAATATTTTCCCGAATTTTTGAGTGATAATATTATCAAAACTTATTTGTATAGGTCCAAATTAATACGCGACCACTTCTGAAATTCCTTTTTCGAATAAAAAAAGATCACCAAAATTCGTCCACGTGGTAAAAAACCTTTTTTTTTTTTTTAAATGGCCGGCCTTTGCCTTGAAAGCTTTGGTCACAACAGGCCGGAATTGTTGGTCAATTTATTATGGGGGCACCTGGTAGGTGGACCAACGTCGCCGTCGCCCACTATGAAGGGACGGACTTGACAACCACGCCCAGTCGGGGATCGAACCCTGGCCCCTGGGAGTTGAACCCGAAACCGGAGTACGGTGCTTTATCCGCCATACAACTCGGTCGGCGTGGTTGGAAACTATTGCCGGACATACATACAAAAAAAAAAATTTGATGAATTGATTACTTTCTTCTTTTTTTAAAATCGGATAAAAATATATTTCATACCTTTTCATAGAAAAGATCTATTTCCTGGGCAATGGAGGGATCCCGAGAGAGTGGCTTGACGAAGTGGTACGTATACGCCGCTAAGACACCGTTGTTGGACAGGACACGCCTAACTTCTTCGAAGAAGGGTTTTTCCTGGAACCAGTGAAGGGAGGCACATGCAGTCACCAGCTGGACGGAACCATCTGAGAAAGGCAGAATCTCTGCAGGTCCTACCCTGTTATATGGGGAATGGAAGAATAGCTAGTTTTGTAAACCAGTGAATGTTTTCCCAACAAAACCGCATAAACACTTCACAGCCAGATTTAGGGATGGACGCGAAACGAAAAATTGGCGTCTCGGAAAATCGCGTAAAAGCTCTCGTCTCGCAAAAATCCCTATACCGTAATGTTAAAAATGTCTCTCTCGTCTCGCAAAAAAGCTGTAAATCTCTGTCTCGTCTCGCGTCCATCCCTAGCCAGATTCCACGCTTGGAGTACACAAAAAGTTTCCCAAGAAGTGTACCTCTCTCTATGGACAATTGTCTAAGGATTGCTCCCTGAAATCTGATCTTGAAAAGGCTCTCTGCTACTCTCTGCGCTATATAGGTAAAATATATCCAAAATATCTCATATTTTGTTAACAAAGTGTGCAAAATGTGGTATAGAAAGTCCTGGTCCGCATTTTCAGATTTTTTCGTAAATTTCGTAATCTGATGTACTGGGAATCCCCTTCCCTTTCTCTAAAAGCCCATAAGAGAAAGAAAATTTAGCGAGCTACTTAATCTCTCTATTCTAAAAAAAAAGTAAAGGCCGCTGTCGACAATGTCGCCGCTGTCAAAGCTTGTTGATCTATCTCCTACTAAACCGTGGGGATTTGAGTTTCGACTAAGGTGACCACAGATACGAAAAATTCCGAGGAACCTGATAAGCTAACTAAACTTTCGAAAATCGAATTATTTTAGAAGATATTAATACAAAATTGAAAAAATAAACATAATGGTTGCGAGATTTGGCATAAAATCATTCATTAATTTGCAACAAAGCGTTTCCAAGTATGTAGAATCGCGTGAAATTCACAAACATGATGTACAATTACACCCATTTTACGCTAAATAAAAAAGCATATGAAATAAATAACTCAAAGTGTGTCACACAAAGTTGACAATTTTCAAATAGTAAGTTCGCTGAGACAACAGGAGTTTAGAATTAGCGACTATTCGTTTTTCAAAAACAGGATAACTAATTGTAACTGATTTCAAAAGTACCATCTTGGCATTAGAAATGATCTGGCAAAATAGTATCTTTCCAAGCAGGGTGAATCTAAGCTTCGAGTTTCCTGCTGGAACCCAGTATCTTGAAAATGAACCTTCCGAATGAAATGAATCCGGGAACCTTTCATGAGCAGTAATTATAGGTTGTGAGCATATGTGTAAATCGCCAAATAATGAAAAGTCACCATTGGTGGCAAGCTATCCTAGCTGTTCCGTAGTTTTTCTCAAAGAAAACATGCGAAGTTCTGTTTTCTTAGAGCTAACTATTAACTATACATGTACGCAAGTCGCCAAATAATGAAAAATTGCCATGTGTGGCAAATACGCAAGGTGTCCAATAGGTTTTACGTACTTAAAAATACAGCTGAAACAGATGTTCTGACTTTAATACGCTTTAGCTCCTAATTAATATAACTTTTGAATGGCAACATTAAATATCATTGTGTTTCTGAGCAGGGGTGGCGCCAGCGGGGGGATCGGGGGGCCATGCACCCCCCGTCGGGGATCACTGGCCCCCCTGTCGGGGAATGTCTTCGGGGATTTTTTTAGAGAATTTGTTTGTTTAGAAAAACGAAGGAAATTTTGCAACCAGATAAAAAAATCCATTCAAAGTGTCTGACCCGACCGTAGAGGTTCCGTTCACTTCCATTCTCATTCTGCTTGGAATTATACGATATTCATATACTGAATATATTGATTATCTGCAGCTCGGAGTATGTTTCTCGGGATTCGAAGGAACCAGCGAACAAGATCCACATTTCTAGGGTAAGCAGGTTTGCCCGATCTGCTGACAATTGCCTTCGTAAAGACCTTTTTAACTACGACTTTGGTGAAAATCACTGGGCTTTCCTGTTAACCAAGAACAGATAATTAATGACTATCTCATCATAATAATTTTTAATATACGAAACCAAAGTAGGAAATTTATCTCTTACTCGAATACTTTTTTGAGAGGCTGTGCAAGTACTGAAACGTAAAATTTTGGGGTTTTATCGTTTGGCCCCCCTGTCGGAGAAGATGGCCCTCCCGTCGGGGAAAGTCTGGCGCCGTCACTGTTTCTGAGGAGTGCAAATACTTTTTCCAGCGATTATACGGGGAGTCCGTACTGCAGGTGGAGTATAGCTCAGGACCCGTATAACACGGATTCCTATAACAAAATATCTACCGTGATATGGGGGAGTGGTCTACTGTAGTGTGAAGTTTAAATTTTTATGTACCAATGAACATGCAAGAAACAAGCAACGTGTAGCTCAGTAACATTCTAACTGATCCAATCTTTGGGTTTTGTCTGTTGAAATTATGTATTTTTACGAATACGCCTTATCAGGGGCCGAATGATTGATACGAAAAGCGAGCGTAGCGAGTCTAGGGGCCTTGGCCCCTAGTCTTGTTAAAAAAAAATTGATTTTAAAGGAAAATTCGAGGATTTTGAAAAGCAGTTTTAATTTAGATTTTTATCTCGTAATTAGTGACAGGGAAAATAAGCAGATCAGGTAATGATATTTATCTGTACATAATTTTTATTTTCAGTTTAGTTAAGAATATGACATGCAAAAAAAAAATTACTTTAGAAAAAAAAATAAATAGGGGATTTATTACAACTGCTTTAAAAAAAAATTTCGCTATTGCTTTTCTAATGCTTCTTAGGAAGCATCTTTTCAGCAGACTTTTGACGTGAAGACTTGCTATGCTGTGAATAAGTTTTCAAGCGCCTCGATACTACCGACTTCCCAACATTCAGTTCTTTCACGACAGCCACTGCCATTTAAATGGCTCGGCTGACTTATTAAATACCTTGCTTTTATATTACAACTGCTTTCTTACGTTAAACAAATAGTTAAATGTCAAATAAAAACTTTCCATATTTTATTTGCGGTGGTTTTTATTCAATTAAATTCAAATTTTATTTGTATATCATAATTCATTCATACATTAATGCAATTTTTGGTAGTTTGTATACGCATTATTAAAATGAACTGTAGATTTTTGAAGGACTTATTATTCTCTAGCAAATAACATTTGTAAATATTCATTCTAAATCTTTTTTTTTCCCTACAAAAATGTTTATTAATTTAATCACAAATCTATTATTTCTACCTCAAAATACTAATGTATGATTAATGTCCATAAATTTCAAATTTTGGCATGTTTTTTGTGTATTTTTAACGCTTTTACCTATGAACTGTTCACGCCGCTGCTGTGATGGTGAGAAAGAAACACTTGTTTTACCTGAAAAACATGTACAATTTAACAAACTTAATTTATAAAGAATATACATTAGCTGCACCAGCAACCGACACTTTAAAAGCAATATAAAAATTTATTAGCAATTGCTAATTACTAAAGCTATCCTGACACAAACATTTTGTTTTCATAAATTAAGTGAACTTTCAAAATTGGTGTAGAGTATAATTTATTACAAAATGTTGAAAATTTCTTAGTTTACACATTGTCATGGTGGCGACACCAGTAATTGACACCAAGAAAATTATTTGGCGGTACTGATTGACACTTCGTGCTCCAGAAAGTAACACCTAAGAAATAATTCCATAGACATGCTCATTTATTTTTTTAATGAAAACCTTTTTAAAAAGTACAGCAAAATTATTTTATTAAACGATGATATTTTACTCACATTAAACTGTTTTGAAAAACTAGAGAAAATACTAGACAATATTGAAAATTAATACTATTAATAAAAATAATACTACTTTCATGTAAGATGAAAAGCTTGAGTCGGATATTACCATTTCAATATTATACAAATACAAATACTTTTCTATTTTCTGAGAGTTATTATCAGAAAAGGATAAAAAAAATCGTAATGCACTGAATAGGAACATTTTATGCACAGAATCATTTTACGTACTATAACCTGAGACAATGCCATATAAATTAATTTCTAAAAAGAAATATACGTCAAAAAGAAAGAGGTTAAAAAGTTGCAAATGAACTTATCTTAATTTCAGCATTAAAGCAGCTACTTTGAATCAGATTTTTTTTAGCACGGAGCTTAAAATCTCAAATTTTGATATCTAAGATTAAAAATATTCAATCAACGGTACACACTAAAAATATATTTATTTATCATCACATTTCATATGTCCAAGGAAAAATATCATTAGCAGATGAAGACAATTTATTTTTCAGGCGCAATAACTCTTGCACTTACTCTAAGCTAATCATATATACAGGGCTATAAAGAACGCTTGTGAAATATTTTAGTGGGTGACAGAAGAGCTCATGTGTAGCACAAATCAACGTAGAACATTTGGTCTACCTCTAACTCTAGATTTTTCTTCGCTACAGAGTTGGGCAGAATCCCAAATACATGTACTTCAAATACATTTTTAAAATACATTTGTATCTTGTATTTTTACTTGTAAAAACAAATTAGTTTGTGAATGTATTTTGTATTTTAAAAATACAAAAAAATACATTTTGTATTCTGACATTAAATTAATCATAACACTCCAGATTGCTCAGATAGTATGTGCCAGTGAAAATCATAAAATTATTGATATTCACTTTTCCCCCTCTCTTGATGTGATTTATGAACTGCGCCAGAATTACACTTGGTATTAGTATCTGAAGCAGTGTTGGGATCTCTTGTGATCTTTAAAATAAACTAATTAGGAAAGGGGAAGAAAAGCCTTTCGTAAGCACTAGGCTTGGTCTAGGAGTGTTTCTAGATTTATACTGTAAATGAAGCCAAAAGTACTAAAATACTTGTTTAAGTAATATTTATTGCATGCTTTAAAGGAATTTATAAACAATTTGATTTGTGTTGCTAAGTTCTAGAAAAGTAAGACTGTCCATAATTCTTTAGAAGTATTATTGTGTTATTGGTTGCAGTAGTAGTATCATTGTGTTGTTGTGGTTAAGAGACAAAGCTACACGGTTATCTGCCAAAGGGGGGAAGATGCCTAGGGTGAGGATTTTTTAAACATGTTTTAAAGCGCATTTGTGTTACATAAGAAGTAAAACACCCTAAACTCCAGACCATAAGAGCGACAGCTTCCCGTAATAGAAAGGGGTGATTCAAACTTCCATTCTCGATGATTATGAAACCTTGTGCAATTCTTAATGGAAATTGTTTCCAAATTATGTCTGTGGGTGGAAATAAAGAAGTTAAGGCGCAATGTCAATTATGGGAGCTGAAAACTTGGATAATATGCAAACATTTAAATCTACGATAAATTTTAAAACTCATTTAAAGACAAAACTTTAATTTTTTAATAGGTTGTGATTTAGGTGAGTACTTATGTTCAAACGTTCAAATGAAATCGATAAATAAGAAATATTATATGTAAAGGCTTATTTTACACACTGTGACTTTTGGAAATTAAAGTTTTCGAATACTGAAAAAAAAAAAAAAAAAAAAAAAACAGCAAAAATTTTCACTTTTTCCTATTTTGAACAGAAAGAACCACTTTTTCGAATGGTAGTCTTATTTATATTTTTAAAATAGACTAAATTTGCTACGATTTGATATACAAATGGTCACTGTAAGTATAATAATTTCTGAGATAACAGCCTTTCAAATTTTACTTTTTATGTTTTTCAAAACCTTTTTGTCCTTTTTTCAGTTGTTTGCCATTTTTGACCCCGAAGAACAATTTTTTCAGGACAACTCTCATTCAGAATTATAAAATAGACTAAATTTGTCATAATTTGATACCAGAATGGTTACTGTAAGTCTAATAGTTTCTAAGATGCAGCCTTTCACCCCCACCCTTTTTATTTTTTAGCACTGAAGTGCTATTTTGTTCACGCCGGTATTATTATATAATTTGTGGACAGATTTGCGTCGTCAAATTTCCGTTGCATCTTTCAAAAGAGTAAAGGCTCCTCAAGAGAAATTTTATCAAATGTAAAAAACAAAATTCGTTTCACCGAGTTTTTAAAGACTGAAATAGGAAAAGGAAATATTCAAGTCCTGAAGGCAGAGGAAGATGCTGACAGATTGATTGTCACAACAGCTATCTCTCTAGCCTCAGAGTTTGATACTGTGATAATTGCTGGTGTAGAGGTCAATTTATTGATTATTCTCACTGGGATTATACAACTCAGTGGGCGAGAGATCTTTTTCAAATATATGGGAGAGGCAAAAATTCTGTTATAATTTATTTAAACATCTCTTCGCAGCATGAGTCAAAACCTGAGCGCTTTCTTTTCTTCCACGCTTACAGTGGGTGCGATTCAACATCGTCGTTCTTTGGTCATCGAAAAAGAAAGATAATTTTAAATATTAAAAAACATGCAGACCTCGAGAAAAAAGCTACCGTTTTTCTAGACACCAATGCTACCTGACGAGGTAGCTGAAGCAGGGAAGCAATTAATACTTGGTCTTTACGGAGGACATGATACACAAAACCTCGGTGAACTGCGCTATCACCTATTTTCGAGTACCGCTGCAAAATGCAGCTTCAATCTTGCTAGGTTGCCGCCGACTAAAGATGCTACACGTTTTCATTCCCTGCGCACATGCACCTTCTAGCTATAGAAGGCCTAACAACTGACGCTTTGACGTCATTACTTGATCTTAAATGACTGACTGACTGACTGAGGTCTAGCTTCTCGGAGTGCCAGCGCAGCGCGCATACCGCCAGTATGTAATGTTAGGGATTTAATTGTTGTGGATGTGCGTAGATAGCAGCGAAGCTGCCTGTATCAGTACAGAAAGTCATTTTTCTGGATGTTGGATGTGCATGTCGACCCTTCCTCCCCCCACCATAGGTGGTCTTCACAGGAAGGGTTGCTCGACGTGTGTGCCGTGTACGGGCTTAAGGTTGATCTTGAAGGGCATGGAGAACAGCCTTCGGGCGTTTTCTATGCTGTGGGTCCGACGGCTCATAATCTGGTAGAGTGGCAATAATTTCGTTAGGAACGTTTCCTATGTTCCTGTAGAATCTCTTGGAGATTTTCAGTAAGTGGTGCTTGAGGGTCTTCATACAAAGGTCCTTGAGTATGATGTCGTTGGCAAGTAGTGGATGACCGTAACGGATGGTTCGTAGAAATTTACTTTCCTTTACCACTAGGGCTTTGATGGGGGGTGTTTGCCGCATAGATCACAGCTGAATCTTCAAATGTGAGGCTATTTAAAATTTCTGGTGGTTGCTACAGATATTAGGAAATATCTTCACGATAAAAATTAAAATACCTTCCTCATGCAAAATAATTGATTTGAATTCATTGTGATAAACTTCTGTATCATATTATACAATTAGTGATGGTCAAAAATCGTCATTTGTCGTAAAAAAATTTTTTGTTTTGTTTTAAATCATTATGAGTAAGAAAATTCACCACAAATTTAAAATTAGTGAAAATAAAACTGTGATGGCGTCAAAACTTCAGTTGCAAGGCTTTCTATTTCCAGAGGGTGTTGGCACGTATCACCCAGTACCAAAACTTTTCGTACGAATACATTTATGTAAATTCTCCATTTCATGTTATGTTTAAACTATACATATACAATACTGTTACAGGTTCAAAAGTGGTTGGAAGTTGAGAAGAACCCTCTCGTCTCAACCCCAAGATGATGGTGAGAGACGTAGCCCCTCAGTATCTCTTAAAGATGATTTCATGCAGCTGCAAGAAGGGTTATGGAAACGCAGCTTCAGAAAGTAGGAATTTCGTAGGCGGGACCGAGCTAGGTAGCTAGGAAGCTACCGACTAGGTAGCTTCAGAAAGGCGAAACCGAAATGTTCTGCAATTTGTAGCCGTGGCTGTCGAACCTTTTGCAAAAATGGCATTGATTTTGGAGTCGACGTATACTGCCTCGAAGAAGACGACCCCATTCAACGATGAGCAGGACGACGTTTTCTGGTCGAAAGTCTGATAATACAGACGATTCACTTTCAAATGATACTGCTTATGCTGTCGCCCAACCAGGATCATCAAAAAAAGCAAAACTAAGTTGAGTTGACACTTTGATTTTCTAGCATCTATTCAAAAAATACTAGTGTAATTAAATACTTCAAATAATAATATTTTTTTTTTATTCTTTGGATCTTGTTTTATAAAACGCCTACATCTGTGAAAGGGGTGCATCGATACTGTCTAGTGAAATCTGTATACAATATCGACACTGATATAAATAATTTTGAAATTGATTTGGAGGTAGGGGGTGGGGTCAACTGTGAGTCCCTTTAGACCTCCGTTTAGTTCATTATTTAAATTCTACTTGGAAGAGAAGAACTAACTTACGAAAGAAGAAAGTTTTCTTGACATTGATACATTATTGCTGTGAAGAGTTTTTTGGGAATTTTGAATGGAATCTTAGAAACTGTTGTGCTCACAGTAATGATTCTGGTATCAAATTATGACAAATTTAATCTACTGTAAGAATGCAAATAAGAATTATCATGAAAAAAGTATTCTTCGGGGTCAAAATTTGCAAAAACTGAAAACAATGTAAATGATTTTGGAAAAAAATTTAAAACGTGAAAGCCTGTATCTTTGAAACCATCGGACTTACAATGACCATTCTGTTTTCAAATTGTGGCAAATTTAGTCTACTTTAAAAATGTAACGAATAGTTGTCTTGAAAAAACTGCATTTATGGTTCAAAATTGTCAAAAATTGGGAAAAGGTATAAAATTTTGCTGTTTTTTCAATATTCGAAAAAGTTGCATTTGACGTCCGAGGTCGAAAACTTGGTGTACGCATTGGGTGAACATCATGAACAACTCAGCAAAATATCAGAACTACCTGATTCGATGCGAGGATCCATGTAAAAAGTTACAGGACAGGACTAATATATATATATATATATATATATATGATTTGATAGACACATAACGAGGTAACATTCTGTCCAAATAAATTTTTTTTTTACTAGGAAAAAATGGTGCGCTTAATCTCTTAACTCTTCTTAATGTAAGATGCATACTCACATGAAAGTGACGTTTTTCAAACTTCTAGAACGCTTGGCTTCATCAATCTGAGCCTTGCTGACGTCTATTCCGGTCACGTGTTTGAAATAAGGAGCAAGAATAGCCGTGCTCTGACCAGATCCACATCCGATGTCTATTGCCTTTTCTAAAGATGCTTGGTACTGAAGAATGAAAAAAGAAAATTTAAGTATCGCCAACCGAGTAAATTTAACTATTTATCGCGCTGTGTCCTTGTCATGAGGACACAAAACTCTGAAGTTTTGATTGTTTTGATTCACGAATAATAAATTTGACGTCAATAAAATACTTAAGGAGGACCTAGTTGCACGAGAATCCTTCTCTATTCAGCAAATCATTTCCCGTGAAAATGATCGATTATTTGTAAAATGGATGTCAGATTTATTTTCATCAATACCGGCATTCCCTGGGAGCTGGATAATGTGATGAAAATATGCATCGATATTGAAAAAAACTAGATATGGCGAAAAAGCGCAGCCGTTGACATAGTACGATTTAACTACCAGAAACATTGTGTGGCGCCCAACGAAAGCAGGCCAATCCCTCAGGATCTGCCGTCTGTCTGCTCTTATTCTCTCTCTCTCTCTCTCATATCGCCCCCCCCCCTCCTTCTGGAAAATCTTTGCCCCACAGTCCCCACCTTTTCTGCCGCCGCCCATCGCAGCACCATCCCAGGATTCGAACAATCCGCTGAAAATGATGTCGGTGAGTGGATGGCTGTCGACAACAACGATCCTGTGTACCATATTTTGTACGACAAAGGTGTCTAAGGGGACGAAGAAACAGTTAAATCAGATGAGGAAAGTGAAGAAACGGGGCAAACACATTTGGAAGCTTTTATGGCAGCAGAGACTCTCATGTTATGGCTGAGAAATAGATGGAGGGTGCACCCATCCAACTCATTCTACTAAAAGAAATCAAAAACCTCAAGAAAGTGCGAACCACTACTGCAGCTCAAAAATCAATGACAGATTTTTTTAAGAGCTCTGACAATGTATAAACTGTACAGAAGGGTGGAACGAAAAACACTTTTTCTCGAAATTCACATTGCCTGAGTCATTAAATGGTGTGAAACTGATAACCAAAAATTGTCTTCAAATTTCAGTTCAAAATATTGCCATCTTCAGGTTGCACACCTCAAGCGAATATATTCCCAGATTCTTTTTTAGTCTTTTATGAATTTCGATTGAAATAATTACGCTTAATTAATTGAATAATTAATACTCCGATACACCTGCTCTATAAAGAACAACGGTTAGTTCGGGCATTGTGTCTGTCTTGGAGATTTAGGGAATCTCATCGTCAGACGTTTTCCGACATTTGCTTTCCTGACTAGCGAAATCGTCATCATTTTCTGAGGTATATTTCATTTCTGAATCTGATCCTAAGTCGACTTTAGATTCTAAATCTACGATTTCCTGCACTGATGTATGAAATTAACGTATTACTAAAGCAATTTAATAATGAAAGCATAACTAATTATTCAATTAATTATTTAAACATTATTATTTTATTAAAAATAAGCTAGAAATATTGCCGGTCCTGAGTTGTGGAACCTAAAGATGACAATATTTTGAGCTGAAGTTTGGAAACAATTTCTTCTTATCAGTTTCTCACCATTTAATGGCTCAGGAAGTGTGAATTTTGAAATTAAGATTTTTTTCACTCAACCCTACTGTACAGTATTCTGCAAATACATATGTATGTTCATATTGTACGTTACATTTGTATGTATATTTTTTCAGTAAAATGCATTGCAAGTTCATATTAATTAATGTTTTTATTTATCTGCTCCAATTATTTAATTACTCAAGTGAATTATTAACGATTTTAGCAAGATTTTTTTATATGAATATAAAAGACAGTTTTTCGGTTCTTTTCCGGATAATGTCCGGCCACAATTAATACAGATTATCGACGTTCTACTTTAATCGGTTATTGAAAAAATCGGCTTACAGTTGTTTTAAAGGGGAAACGTCAACAGGACGACCACGTTATTTTTAGTCAGATCATTTTTACAACAAACCTGGATATATATTCGGAAAGACATATGGACAACTCAAGTTTTAAATGTCTGTGGCTACCTACTAGTGAGGAATGGCGGTTTTCAAATGATAAGCTGATTTCAATTTTTTTCATTTTCTTTGATCTACTTCTCTCTTTCAAAGTACGTATACAAGGAGGGGCATATGCGCCTAAGATAAACTAAAAAGTTAGACTAGGAAATAAGCGATTGATTTACCTTGCAAATTCAATGCATTCACAATATCACAGTTGCCAACTTTTAAGGAATAAAACTTCTAACCACTTTTTATAAACAGTAAATTTTATTAAAAGTTTTTGATTAAGTAACTGATGTAATGTTGACCAAAATTATGCTGCATTCAAAATTTAGAGCTGTTATTTAGAAAAAGTGGATAATTGTATTTCGTTA
The DNA here is from genome assembly GCA_038373885.1 of Cheiracanthium punctorium. Lineage (NCBI taxonomy): Eukaryota > Metazoa > Arthropoda > Arachnida > Araneae > Cheiracanthiidae > Cheiracanthium > Cheiracanthium punctorium. The sequence goes on along the minus strand of JAWZYV010016102.1, from coordinate 511,838 downwards.
AAGTTGGAATTTCGTCAAAGTTATGAAAGAAGACAAAGACAATGTGTTGGGAGGGGGACTACTACACCCAAGCAATATCTTTTATTGGATAAGGCTAAAGTCTCCTAAGCCAACACCTCCTAGATTAGAGATGGCCAATGATTCGATGAGTCGAATCAGTGATTCGAATCTTGGTACTGAGTGGCTCAGTCTTTACACTCACTCTCTACTGATTCGAATCTCAAGCCCTCAAGGGAAATACATTCCAAGTGCGAAGGGAAGAAAAACTTATTTTCCCTTTGCCGTTCCCAGGGATTTTCCCTTACTCTTTCAACTCTTTTCGACTCTTTACGACTCCTTTCGGCTCTTTTCGACTCTTTACGACTCTGAGTCGATAGATGATTTGAAACAGTAAATGAGTGGGTGTGGGTGAGTTGGTCACTGAGTTGGTGCAGCAACGAATCTTTACTGATTCAGTGTTTCGCTCTGTTTCGGTGACTGTATACTATCGTTGAGATTCGTTAGTTTTTCGAATCTTCTATCGACTCAGAGTCCAAAGGAGCCGAAAAGAGTTGAAAGGATGTTTCATTTAATTGGAGGGGTTTTTTCGAATCTTCTATCGACTCAGAGTCGAAAGGAGCCGAAAAGAGTTGAAAGGATGTTTCATTTAATTGAAGTTTTTTTTCGAATCTTTGGTGTTTCATTTCTTGGTTGGTGGTCGGATTTTAAAGTTTTATCTGTCTGTGGGTGTGGAGTGGGTCGAACATCGTTTGCTTTTGGCGGGGGGCATAGGCGTTACTTCCTAAGGGCAAGAGGGGTCAATCTCCCCCCCGAAAAAAAAATTAAGAAAATCCCTCCTTCCAACTTGTCTGACTGATTTAATATTTGTTTAAAATTTAATGAAACATCTCTTTTCTACTTTTAACTTCAATATATGTCCCCCTGCCCCCACCCTCAAAAAAAAAAAAAAAAAAAAAAAAAAAAAAAAAACGGAACGTTAAGTTTACATGGTGGCGGATTTTCATGTGAAGGGAAATAGAATGAAATAAAGTTAGGATTGTGCTTGTCACTTTTAATGAAGGATACAGGGGCGGTATTAAGCGCTCTCACAAAAGGACTTTGTAGTAAGCAAAATAACATTTCGCTTTATTGCAGCAGATTTCGTTTTTTTTTTTTTTTACCTTGTTTTTCGTTTAAGGGGAATGATTTTATTTTCTTTCGTAATTCAGAGAAATACAAAATATGGCCTAAAGCAGTGGCGTAGTTAGTGTTATTGACAGTGGCGTAGCCAGGATTTTATTTCGGGGTGGGCTGGGTATCAAATTTAAAGATAAAGTTCAATTGTAAGCTAAGTAAAGGGTCCCATTTTTTTTTGGGGGGGCAGCAGCCCCTCAGTAGGACTGGGCCAAAAATCGACATATCGGTTTTATTTCAACATCAAATATCCGATATTCCCATTTTCACTCCAGTGAAATCTCGAATTCGATAAAGGGCAAAAATACAGGCCGGCCAGGGGCGTAGCCAGAATTTTTTTATGGGGGGGGTTATGACTACTGCAACTCATATATATGTATACGTGTGTATGATAATGAAGTGAAGAATATACATTTTGTATGGCAAAAAATTCCTCATGGGGGGTTATGACCCCCCTAACCCACCCCCCCTTGGCTACGCCTCTGAGGCCGGCGATAAGAAAATCCTGAGATCAATACCAGCTTGTGATGCTTTTGCTACTGCTTTCTCTCGGAAAGCTTCTTCTTCTCTCATCGCAGAAAAAACAGCTCCATGGTTTATTAGTCTAATTAGCATAATTAATTAACGTATATCTCGGAACCTATCCACCGGAGCGCGTTTTTATTGATTCTCGATCCCCCCCTAGACTCAACACCCCACCGATACTTAAAATTTCGAATGCTTTGACACCAAACTTAACCTTTTAATCTTACAGGCCCAGGGGGTCATACGAAGCTCCCCTATATTTTCAATTTGGGCATTTTAAACACTAGCCTCCTCCGACGGCATCTCCAAAGTCTGGAAACCATCCCAGAGCCAATTTCTACATGTTTGCAGTCCTTTTAAGCCTCAATCATGGTTAATTAGTCTAATTACCATAATTAATTAACGTATATCTCTGAAACTATCCATCGGAGCGCGTTTTTATTGATTCTCGACCCCCCTTCTGAGACCCCCATCGATACATAAAATTTCGAATACTTTGACACCAAACTTAACCTTTTAATCTTACAGGCCCAGGGGGTCATACGAAGCTCCCCTGTATTTTCATTTCGGGCAGTTTAAACACTAGTTTTACTGGAGCAAGGAGAGAGAGATGCTAACTGCCCGAGAACTCAGCGGAGAAGAAACCCGATGAATGGGTGAAGGGTGTTTAAATAGTACGGCTTTCGGCGCAGAGAGAGGGAAAATTTCTCTAGTTGTTTTATTGATTAAGATTCGAATCATCGAATTAGTGAGTGAGTCGAGATTCGAATCAGTAAAATGAGTCGAACCGCCCATCTCTATCCTAGATAAAGAAAGCCTAACAACTCTTACGTCACCAAGCTTTGACGTTATCGTTTAGCCTACACTTAAAAGTTTTATTTTCACAAAATAAAACAATACAAAGTTTCTGGTGAATTTACTCATGAATAACCATATTTTAATAATTTGAGATAAAAAGTATCATTTTATGAAAAATGGTAGTTTTTAACCGTGGCGAATTAGATAATATGATAAGGAAATAGATCGAAATGAATAATTTTGTATGAGACAGGTATTTTAATTTTAATTCCTTATTTAAGATATTTTATGATATTTGTAGCATCCACCAGAAATTTTAAATAGTTTTACTTTGCGAAAGTACAACTGTGATGACGTCATTGCTTGAAGGCCTAAAGACGACGTCAAAGTTTCTGTTGTTAGGCTTTTTATATGTAGGAGGTGTTGCCTAAGCCCGCCCATTCTCTGACACCTGCTAGTGACATCCTCCTAGTGCTTGCATTGCGCTAGTCCCGAGGTATACCTCGGTATACGAAAGTATTTTTTTTTAAATTTATATTTGTGTTTTATTTTTCTGGCTATAGTGACATTTTTTTTTAATTCAGAAGACAAAGTTCACGGTGCACAGTGGAGTATTCGTATCAAAATCCTGGCCAAAAGTCGAAAATTTTAAATTTGTTTAAAAACAGTAATATATATGTTTTTGGATAGCCTAGTAACTGATGCATCATGTAATGCATGTTTTTCGACCATAATTCATATCCAAAAGATGCAACACTCGGTTTAAAAGCAAGTTTCTTCATTTACGGCAAGAGATTTCAGCGTTTCCTATTACTTCGTCTTGCATTTTTTACGGGCTCTTTAAATTAATTTACTGATTTGATACTAAGTATAATTGTAGTAAAATATATGTATTTTAATTATATGTATCTATTAGCGTAACAAAATAATATGACTTTATTTTAAAAAATTGTAAACTTTTTTTTCTTATTTTTTTTCAAAGATCCACATTTCAAAAAGCTTTTTGAAGGGGTGTCGCGGCTTGTCGCGCCTAATTTCAACTATAATCGTAATTATTACAGTATTGAGTGTCTATTCCAAGAAAAAAATGTTCCCCCAACATCCACCATTTCTTTAAAAAAAATTATTTATATAGCGCCATTTTTATTTTTTCGATAATTTTTCGACGGGTAATCGCAAAAGGGATACAAACATACGCGCTTGTACTTCTCATAAACTATAAATTATGTGCAAGTGTTTGGATAAAGGTATATAAAATTTCATTTCAGTTAAGATTTAACATCGGCATTTTAAATTCAGTATGTAATTTCTTATTTTTCTGATGTAAATTGGCTATAAGAAGAAAATTTCTACATATTCCAAAATTGCCCTTTCTTAGTCCTGTAAATAGTCCCATCTATTTACAGCTTAGTTTTCCATTTATGTCGTAAATTGTGTCCAAAGCAAAAGTTCCCCATTTTTGGATCTCAAAGGTTGGCAACTGTGACTTCGGGTCATTGGAGTGTGAGTGTGTAACGAACACCGCTAGCTCAGTCATTTTGAAGTGCTGGCTGAAATAAATTACTTTCTGCTCCAGCTTGGAATGAGATTTTATGGGTTTCAAGTAGGCTTCTTTTAAGCAGTGTCCTTTTAGCTGCTCTAGACAAAGGCCAACGAAAAAGAGCAAGCCTTATTACAGCGAGACCCTACAACTTCGCTACAGCTAGAACCTACAACAGAGGGGCCCGATGGTGGTCCCCCCCCTCTCTCTCTCTCAAAAAAAAAAAAAAAAAAAAAAAGTGATTCTGAGTGAAGACGAATATCAGAGTTCAAAAGAATCAGAATGAAAAAGTTAATCTTCAGAAGTCATTAGAAAACTAAGATCCCTATATTAACTACATTTAGATAAATTTTTATGTTAAAAATTGATTTATAGATAAGTAGTATTATATTTATAAGTATTATTAAAGTATTACATTTATATATTTTTATTGTAGTTAAGGCACAGCTACACGGCTATTTGCCTAACGGGAAGGTTGCCTTGGGCGGAGGGCTTTTTAAGGGGTTCTAATGCGTATTCACGTGACATCTGGAGAAAATCGCCCAAAACTCCAGACCGTTAGATCGACAGCCGCGTGTTATTACATTTATATGTGGTATTATACAATAGCAGTACTTCCCAATAAGGGACACTCCCCGGACATGACATTTGTTAGAAACCAACTTCATGTCGTTTGGCGATATATCGCCAAATTTGGCGACAACACGCTTTTTTATATAATTTAAGAAATACATAATACTAAAAAGTAAGTCAAAAGTCAACAGTAATGATTTTAACGCTAAAACACATGAAAAATATTTTTGGCCAGGATTTTGACACAAATACTCCACTGTGCGTGGTCGGAGTTTGTTTAAACATTGATTATTTTCCGAGCATGTAACATGTAAGGAAGGTATTGTAATCATGAAAAATTTGAATTTGAGATTTTGATGCATTTACATGTTTTGAGGTCTTTTAAATCCATTTATGCTATTTTTACAGGGATGTATGTGTGAGTCTGTATGTGTGTACTCCTGAACGGTGTATTCGATTGAGCTCAAGAAGTGTGAAGGCCTATCGCGCAGTTGTCGATCTAATGGTCTGGAGCTTTGAGCAATTTTCTCGAAATGTAAAATGAATACACTTTAGAACTCTTTAAAAGTCCTCTGCCCAAGGCGTCTAAACGGTGCATTCGATTAAGCTAAAACTGGATATGTACAATATAGGTCACGGTTACATGTGCTGCATAGATTTTGGTCTACCTAAAGCGGATAGTTTGTACACAGGGTTGCAAAAAATAATTCTTATTCACTAAGGCCTATAGACGCAAATCATTTAAAGTGATCTAGTGTCTAAATGGTGCATTCGGATAGTTCAAATTGGCCGACTAGGTATTCTAAATTTGGAAAGTTTTGTTTAATTTACGTTGACAACCACAATTAACACAGGTGCTGTCCTGACGCTGTCATAAAACTGATAAGACAACCTGAATGTCAAGCAGGTCTATCTCTCATCATCCGCTGCCCGCCTACTCTTATGCACACACACAGCCATGTATCCAGAAAAAAAACTTCGGAGGGCATCAAAACCGTACAAAAGGCATAATTTTTCAAAAAAGACTTCATCACTATCATTTTGTTAACAAAAATCGAAATTTCGGGGAGGATCCGGAACCCTGGGCCACCTACCCTCCTTAAATAAGTCCTTGCACACACGCATATATCAAGAGAAATTTTAATAGGTACATTGAAACAAAATTATAAGGGATCAATTTTAAAACAATCTTGAGATGCAAATTGCTGAAACAGCAGAAAATAATTTTCCTACATAAAAATCCTAATATAATCTTGGGAGTGATAGAACAGATACACAATCTAAATCAAGAGCAGATCCAGAAATTTTTGTGTGGGGGAGGGGATGCAAATGTGTTGAATGCTCATTTTACTTAGAGTAAAACCCAATATGTATATTTGTGAGAGCCCATTTTATCTAGTGTAAATATATCTTTTCAAAAGGGGGGCGTGCTTCTAACTGCACTCGCCATCCAGATTCACCCTCGATCTCAACTTCTGGGAACTTTCAGCAAAAAATAATCATAATCGGAGTTACGTCTCCTCCTACATTGAACGTATAGCTCTGCCTCTGAAATAAAGCAACACACATATACTTTCTAATCTCTGAATATGTTGCTTACATGTACATATATCTACACTTCCTAATTTTTATGTCAATAAATTGTTCTCACTTTATTTAAATTAGAATGTTTATTGCTGTTCTTGAAAAACAAATTACTTCTCTGTGGGCATTGCATTTGTATACCGAGGGCGGAACTTTTAACTAGCCATAGTTCATAAAAAGAACGTTCTTTAATGTGACCGGCAAGCAATGTCTGAAAATGCAGAGAGCATATTATGTTTTCGCCGAGTTACATAGCATTACATACATCTTCGAATGGTTTTAGAACACAACCTGTTTTGAACAGATCTCTAGAGTATCCGATACTTTCCTTAGAAATGATATAATCATAATGATAACTAATAATAATTATTAGCACTTGAATACTGTTAACTTCAGACACGAATTTTTGTCTACTCAGAAAATGGCGTGTATCACTTTTCAAGGTTTGCCAGAAAGCGCTGGAAAGAGGGGGGGGGGGATAGTTAATATCCAAAATCTCCAAGATTGTCCTTTTAGCAATTTACCGCCAAGTTTGGAGCCACGAAAGTAACTCCACTGTTTATTATAAAGGTTTAGTTAGAATATGCCTGAAAAAAATTGTAAAACGGTTTTAGTGGGGGATTTTAATTCCAAAGAGGTGTTTCATGGAATGAGAAAGACAAATGCGACACTCATGAATTTTGATCCACTTTCCGTACGGTGTTTATAAAGGTGAAGCTTAGTTTTTACATGCCTGACGAAGATTTGAAAACATTTGTAGTAGGCGCTTTTAATACACGTTTAATTCTAAAGAAGTATTGTATGAAACTAGGAAAAGAAGTATGACACACTCATGGATTATAATACACTTTCCCACATTCCAGCGGCATTGCGTCATGGAATACGAATTGCGTCAAATAAGACGAATAGGGCTGAGAATGGATTATGGCAAATTTTCCAACGTAATGAAGCAAGAAAGACAGAGCTGGATGGATTATAATACGCTTTGGTGATTGTAATATAGATTTCAATTCTGAAGAAGCATTTTATGGAACAAGAAAGAAAAATATGGCTTACCCATGAATTATGATGCACATTTCAAACAATATTTATAAAAAGTGAACTATGATCAGAATATGCATGGCGAAAATTGTAAAGCATTTTAGTAGGCGATTTTTGCATACATTTAAATTCCAAAGGCGTGTTTATGAAACAAGGGAGGTAAATACAGCATAATTGTAGGCTACAATTTCCAGCTTACTGGAACACGAAAGACAAATAGGGATAATGCATGGATTATGATACGCTTTTAATATCTAGTACTTTTGTGTGTATTAAAAATATGACAGTGTTTCAGATTTTTTAATCCTTTTTTTTGCATAGAAGAGGAAAAGATGTTAATAAAGCACAAAATAACCTTTTAACAAATGTTCAATGCTTTAGATCAGGTACGGGCAACCTTTGGAAAGTTGCGGGTCGTATAATTGGGATTCATATGGGATTTTGATATGTTACGCAGGCCTGATCAAAAGCCGGCGCGTCCCACATCTGTCCCGCTGACCGAAGATGGCCCATATATGCTTTAGATGAACACAAGTACATTAACAGAAAACTCGAATTAACGGTGTAGCTCGAAAAAAATCATGCTATTTTAATACATAAGTACTACAAATAAACTAATTATGTCAGGCACTTAAAATTTTTGAGACTGCCTCTTTACAAGCTGTACCACATACGGTAATAAACGATAAGCCTGTATCAGTTACAAAACTTTTAGAAAAAATTCTTAAAAATCGAAAATTTTGCAAAACTTATAACTTTTAGAAACATTTTGCAGTGCAGTTCCATATTTAAGAATTTTTTCTAAAAGTTTAGCAAAAGGCACCGTTTTTTCGCTTATCACAGTGTCGCCAAATACAGTGTGAAATGCACCTTATAAAGAATCATCTTGAATATTTTCGAGACACTGGTGCTATTAGTTTATTTCAATTTGCGTATCAAAACCATATACAGGTTTTATTTTCTTCGAACTACAGCTTTAAAACCACCACAAAATATTTATTGAAATAATTTATATAAAAAGTTATGATTGAATTGGGAACGTAGTACAGTCGCCAAAGGTTCGAACTTGTTAAAAGCTGTGGATAAGCACCCCGTTGGGGTGTTGTCTGCTATCATGTTGATTAATGCTGGCGGTTTCGTAATTGGACCGCGCTTGCGACGCGGCCTTTCACTCTTCCGGTTATTTTGGTGAAAGTGCTATACCAAGAGGCACGTTTATTTTTAGAAAGAACATTTATCTGAAAGGCCCTGCTCTTTTTGGGGAAACTTGGGTAGACGTCAGCCCGAGCTGTCGGTGGTGCGTGTCACGACTTTGTTATGAACTGTAACCCCCCCCCCCTCCAGCCTAAGAGAAAATCTTGTGTACGCCACTGCTCCTGATCATCTTTTTTTAAAGATATCTCTGAGACTTTTTATGATGAAAGGCTGAAATTTTGTACATGTCCACATTATTGTATATGACCCATTTTACTATTTGGAAATTTTTTTGTACGGGGATATATAAAATTTCTTAAAGTTTAACTTTTTTGAAAATTAACGAGATGAATTTTTCCTTAGCGTATTCTTTTTCCCTACCTTATTTAGAACATTTCTTGAATTTACATTGCCCGTTTATCTCTAAGGAATAAAGAATTAAACCGTGTTACTACTTTTTCGGGATATTCTGCATATTAGCAATTTAAATCATTTCATAAATTATTATTATCCTACTATATAATTACGCTGATCCCTGACTTACTCTGTAGCCATTCCGGGCAACTCACCCAAGATATAAAACTTTCACCTCCATTACTCCAAAAAGATTAAAAAGTACGAAAAAAAAGCAATAACATCTCCACCGTTTGTACGATCCGCTTGAAAATTTTCAAAATTATGTCTAAAAATATAGAAGACAATCTGCGATACTTTAAAAATTTGAAAATCCACCCGTTTCCTCAATTTACAGCGAATTTTTTGCTATTTTCAGTTCTATTTTATTTCCGAGAGTAAAAAAAAAAAAAAAAAAAAAAGTTAACTAATCGTGCGCGACAATATTAGCTATTTCAAGTGAGAGTGACGTCATATTTGTCACGGTGAAGTCACGGTCATCAAGCTTTGAATTGAAGTCAGTTTGTTTAAAAGTTATTTCAGATAACAAAGTTTATTTTTTTTTCATTAAATAATCGTCTACTTATAAATAAGAGTTCATATAAGAGGGTCTGCACAAAACTAAATTGTTCGAATGCGGAAGTCATTTATTTTAGGCGGACGAAGATCAAATATATTGCGTGTACACATGCTTCCGTCAAATGTTTTTCCTAGCACCCTTTGTAATTGCCTCCAAACCGGGCTTTGTCTTCTAGGTAAATGATAATGGGTAAGAGAATAACGAGTTTTACCTTTTCATTCAGGTACGATACTATATATGCAGCTAATCCTTCGGGAATGTCTGGTCTAAAAATGTTATATATTTCTGCATGAGATGTGTTGCAAAACTGTTGATCAGCCATGTGAGAAGAACAAGCTGAAAAACATAAATTAAGAAAATTAATTATTCTTCAAATTTTAAAGTAAAAGAAAAAAAAAAAGAAAATCTGAAACGCTTCCAAATCTTAAATGCTCACTAAGTGCTACATATTAAAGGCGTATCAAAATCCATGCGCAATCTATTTGTCTTCCTTGTTCCATTATGTTGGAAAGTGTAACCTAATCCGTTTATTTGCCGTACTTGTCTTTCTTGTTCCAGAAAACACTTCTTCGGGAATTGAAATCGCCTACTAAAACTATTTTACAATCTTCGTCGGGCATATTCTAACTTGTATACTTCATCTTCATCTACACTAATAAAGACAGACTCAAATTAATATTGCCACTGAATAAACAGTAAGGTTTGAATATTTCTCGCCAAATATAGAAGATATCGCCACGCTGGGTTCAGTCTTGGGGACTTGAATTTTTTGGCGTCAAACTTGAATGTAAATCACTAAAAATAGCAACTCTCCACTTCTGGTAACCCTTTCAACTTTATTTATATTGTCTGATGAGTAAATCGGCTTTTCGCCGCAGAAAACTTTCGCAGACAAAAATCCGTGTCTGAAATTAATATTTGTGAAGTGCTAAAATAGTATAAAAGAAGGCCGTTGCATCTTCGCAATAAAAGGAAACTGGTTAGACAACTTAACCAGTTTCCTTTCTAAACATTTAAGTACTTATTTTAAATCGCTGCTCTTTGAACCTTAATGTACCACACTATTTTTTTTTGTTTGTTTGTTTTTTCGTTTGTTTGTTTTGCTTGATATTTTGTTTGCTTACTTCTGTAAAAGAGCTATAATGTTACGCAGACTATTTCTCGCAGGAGAACTCTCTTTCATTAAAATAACATTTATTAGTAAAATATTACCCCGCGATGTTACTTCTATGATCACCACATGATGACACTCTTGTAAATATGCATAAGGTTTAGTATGCTGAATCTCTAATTTTACACAGGAAGAATTTCATCTATAATTAAAACTTATGTATACAGGGTGTTTCAAAATTAGAGGAACAAACATATAGGAGGGGTAGGTTACACAAAGACATTCAGAATCACAAAGTGTTCTGTAGTCGGAAATGTCGTCTTCATGTAGCATCTAATAATCATTTTGGAAGAATTGTTGAAGTGTGCGTCGGATTTCTTAACCAAGTTTCATAAACATGCGCTCTCCTCTGAATTAACAACTTTTATTAGTTGCAATATCTGAAAGATGCATTTGTTTTGGAAAACCAGGGGTAGGAAAGTTCACTATTACTTGTACTCTCTTTCTAAAGTGATTATTAACAGGTGCATGAAGACGGCGATTCCGGCTTCATATAGCTGTTTTTCTGAACTGTCTTGGTGTAACCTACCCGTTCTAGAAATTTGTTCCTCTAATTTTGAAACACTCTCTATATCAGTGCACTTAAGTAATTGCTTTATAATACTACTAAGCAGATGAGTTGAAACCAATTTTTGTGGGATTACATTTCATAAATTAAAAAATAGATAATTTAAAAAAAAGTAGAAAAGCATAACCACAGCTACCAACTCTCCCGATATTTTTTTTTTTTTTTTTTTTTTTTTTTTTTTTAAGAGAGATTTCCCACCACAATTTTTAAGCACTTTTTTTACATAGGAATTAACACTTAAATGTCTAGATGTTTAAAATTTAAATTAAAACTATTTAAAAATTGCGGTGGGTAATCTCCCTAAAAAATCGGTAGTTCGTAGTTCTGTAACACAGCAATTCCCTCCTCCAACGAACGCCCCCCTTCCCCCAGATGTTGATGGCTTCACTGCCAAAGAAGTAATAGCATGCAACTCTAGAGTGTTGATTTAGAAGTCGGATGAATCGACAAAAAAGTAGTTAACTCATAAAATATCAATGTTGACAGCTGACGTAAATACACCAGCGAATGGTTATGACAGATGCCGAGTCATAGTAAGTGAAAGAAAACAAAAAACAGGCGAAATAGCGATTATCTATTTAGAACACGCGATAATAATTCTGCCATCCGAGAAAGTTTTTAACTATTACAGCCCTTTACGAATATACTATAATGGAACTCGCTTATAAAGATCGCGTTGGGACCTCGACACTTGCTCGTTATAGCAAATTCTCGTAGAAAGCTGATTCGTGAAAAAAAAAATTCATACATACTTACTAAATTATTTACTTTATATTTTTTAATTTCTGTATAGTATACCCTCTCAAAAAAGTATTCTAGTATAAGTGAAATTTCCTATTATGGGTTTGCGAATATTTAGTTAGTTTTTGAAAAATTCACAACTGGGCAATTCCATATAAACAAGACGTGACCATTAAAAACATTATTTGTTAAAAAATTGTGTGAGAAAATATTCTGAATTGTTGTAGATGTGTTTACAACAGTTTATTTTATGTAAAAGTTTTTTAAAAATCAAAATGACAACACTTCAAAGTCATACATCAGAAGATTTTGTTTAATTTGTAGCATGAAATACCCATATGAGTTACCACACACTTAGTGTATTTTAATTCAGTAACTAATTTTATAAAATATCCCATACAAAACTAAATTTTTGTGAAAAGAATTGATTGTAATATTAATGATATTTTGTGATAAGAAAGGTACATACAAACTACTCATAAAGATTATAGCTTTTAAGAAGTAGGATTAGAGCAGAAATACAACCTTAACTTGCCTGTCCATAATGCAATGTCTTTTTTTTTTGGGGGGGGGGGGGAGGGTAGCATGAGTTACCAAGCAGTTTTAATTATACTACAAAAACTATCTAATTATAAGATTTTTTAGGGACTTATTGAAAAAAAAAAAAGAAAACAGTTTCCAGCATGAATTTTGTTGAAAGAAAATAAAAGTATTTTTTATTCACCTAAAAACATAGTCAGTCTCACCCACGGACATATAAGGGGGGCGGGAGGAGTCTGGACCCTCCCCTACTTAGTCTATACATAAACGCTAATTATAGCCAAATATTCAACTTTTGAGTTCATCGCTTAAAACAGTATATGGTAAATAAGATTAAATTTTATATAAATTTTGAAAACATAATATTAAAATTTAAACAAATTATACTAATTTTGTAAATTTTACAGTTCAGTAAGTAACAAACAGATTTTAAATAATTTATAAATTTTTAGGGCTACTGAAAATTTTACCACACATTTATCTTAAAATTTACTGTCAATCAAATTTTATGGTAAGAATGGACCACTCCTTTAAGAAAGCTATATAGCTACGACCGTGGTTGCACCCGTAGATTCACAAACTGTTTGAAGATTTTGGCACACTCGAAAAAGCCATTGAGTATGTTGGGGGCGGTTCTGCTTGAAGTTAAATATATTCCTTATAATCATTGAATTCAGAATGTTAAAGGATATTTTTCCAAGATATTATTACCAGAGCTGGCATAAAAATTTTATGAATTGCAAAAATATTGCTCGTTATAACCGGGCTTTACTCGTTAAAAGCAAGTTGTGTTCCCAAAGACTTTACATTGTACCAAGCAAGTACTTCCGATATCCCCGAATTTCGTTAAATCCGGGTTCTTGTTAACTCAGGGCTCGTTATAAACGAGTTCGACTGCAATAAAAGAATGCAAGAAAAATGAAAGACGAATTAATACAATATTAAAATAAAGATAAGAGACATGAAACTTTTTCCATGAAACTTTTTAGTTGCTGTAGTAAAAATAACGGGCGGTAATGCCAAACATTATCATTTTCATATCGCTGACACTTTTTAGGATGAAATTCTAAAATTTTGTTCATCGCCTCAAGTGTATGGGGTATATTTTACTATGTGGGAATTTTTTTTATACGAGGGTCCTATACAAATTTAAAAAGTGTAGCTTTTTGAAAATTAAACAGAAGTTTGCTTTTTTTTTTTCAAATTTTCCTTCCTCATTTTTTTCTAACGGATAAAGAATTAAAGCGTGTTACCACCCCTTTGGGACTCGCGGTAGATAAACGACAAAGAAGCTTTTCGGCGAAATTAGATGTATTTTACATTGATTTCTGCTTTTATATAATTAGGCATTATTTATAAATGATAAAAGGTATTGCTTACCTTGCATGTAATTCAAGAGGCCAGGGACACTTTTCAAAGTTCTGGTGATCTTGCATAAAAAGTAACTCGAGTTATATCTATATAATGAAAACACACCTTGAAAAATGTCAACACCGAAAACGTCACAGGTAAAACTGTGCTATTTCAAGTGAGAATGCATAAAAATATATTATGTGCAATTTCAATGAATAAAATGACTTAACGATATTCGATATGAAAAGAGGTCACATCCAGAACTTAACGATGAAAATAACCGAGGTAACGTCATATGATTCCGTATTTTCGTTATCCAGTGTTTGCTCGAATGTTATACATTCTAATTTGAATACAGTAGAATCACCAATTTACGGTTTAACGTTGAAAATGTGCGGCAGTTGCCACGCTCGATTAAACTACCAGCAAGATGGCTGTCAATCGAATCGCCAATAGAGTATTTACAGGTGACGCCACAGAACCTTTTTATAAGGCCCAGAGGTACAAAGTCATGTTAACCCTTTGAGGCGCAACCCTTTCCCAATGCTGAAAAAAGAGCAGCCGTTGCCATCGCTCGGCTTAACTACCAGCAAGATGGCGGACGATCGAAGCGTTCATCGCGTGCCACAGGTCTAGAGACCCTTTTTTGACGACTGGTTGTTAAGCTGCTGGTAGTTAAGTGGAGCAATGGCAATGCCTGCACGTTTCCAACGATGGGGACATTTGGGCAGTCTATCCAGTTGTTTCTTTATTGAGTAGTAGGACCCAGATGGATTGAGGATAAAATTACATCCCCCGTTAGTTTTAAACTCAACCTAGAGACTAAACCCTCACTATAAGACGATTATATAATATAGTAGGGTGCTTAGTCAAAAAAATTTTCTATAGGTTGACAGAAAATATAATTCTGTATTAATATAGACGAAAGCTCTGAAAAACGAGAAAAAAATTATAATCTGAAAGCTCATGTTAACTAGTGAAAAAAATTCAGTAACGGATATGTACCTCCCTCTAACACTACGCCCCTGTTATGTAGGTTTAATGCAATTCTCAAGATATGGACTATAACGGGTTTGTCTAATAAGGGTTTTTCTCAAGCCGCCACTCAGTATCAAAACGATAGTCTTTAAAAAATAGTCAATATTAGCAGCTGTGGAATGGGTCGAGTACCATCGCCTCTCTTAAATAAGCTGAGTCTTAAAAGTAATGGAATTAAGTTATTAATAATGAAAAATATTCAAGATTTTCTTACACACACTAAAATTCTGGTACGTCCGTTGGGCATCCATACACGTGACTGTGAAATAGACCTAGTCAACAGTCTTAGTCTCCGTGATTTACATATCTACATTGGATCTTAAACGGACTTTTTAGGGCAATCTTGATCCTTGAGAACAAACAGAAGTCTGCAGGAGCCAGATCAGAACTTTAGGGAGCTCGAGCAATGCCATTACACTGTGCTGGCTTGGGTAACATGACTCCGAGACGCGCAGACCACTGCATCTGGGAGCGATGTGGCTAGATATGAAGTCATCTTGCTCTGATTTTGTAACAGAACTATAAATGCTGTGTACATCATACAGCCACAGGTTTCTATGACACAGGTTCATTGAAAACAGAAATGATTTTAATCATTTCCAGATTGGTACAAAAAATGTTCTGTGGACGTTGTAGAGCATGAAATTGATGACTTACCATCTCACAATGATAAAGAAAATATTGTTTATTCGCCTTAATTTTTTAAGGATAACTTTCTGGTTGTATTTTACTTTTGCATTAATTCATGATTGTCATGTTGTTTATTCATGACGAATAAACAACATTTTTGTTAGTCATGAATAGACCTCGAATTATATGCACTTAAAAAGTGACAAAATATGCATGCAAATATGCATCTAAAAATCTAAAAATATGCACTAAAAATCTAAAAATAAGCACCAAATAACTGAAAAAATATTCACATATTAATAGAAAATACTATCGTATTTACTTGTAAAAGTATTTTATATCACTTAATTAGCAATTCTGACACATTCTTTTCTTTTTGAAACTTCAAAACGTCATGAAAACCAGAATGAGAAATTTTTATTCACAATCTTGGTGATATGAAATATGAATTAAAACTGCTTTCAGTAATTTTTGTTGCAATACACAACTAAGTGTTTTTCTAAATTTTCAATAGTAAGGCTTTGTCTTTTATCATTTAAAAACATTTTATATGCTGAAAATGCTCTTTCAACATCAACGAATGTCACTGGACAGTACTTATAATATTTCGCTTCGGATGGTTCTACTTTTTCCGGCAATTCACTCCCCTCGCCATTAATAAAATTATTTATTTTATTCACTGCCAAAAATCCTGAATTTTTATTTAAAATAAAATTCAGTGTCTCTCTGATTTCTTCTTCTAATGACTTTGTAATCTTACCAACGCATTCCTGTACTTTTACAACTTGACTCATTACATCACTCAGAAGCAGATTTTGATATTCTAATTTTGTGTGTTTCGATTATCGATAGACCTTTTCGGATGAACATATCACTAATCATTTCTTCCGCAATGAAAAAAAAAGAAGAATCGACGCTGTCCAAGGCATTAACTAACATCCTTTAACATCCTTTTCCTTCCTAACATCCTTTTGTCTTGTCAATAATCAGAGGTCTTGTCAATAATCCGAATAACGTCTTCATCAGGGTTGACATGCTTGCTTTCATTCTAGCCATTTCTGAAATTTTAATATATAGGCCGACTTAAATTAAATTGTTCCAAATATAAACACAAAAAAAAAAAAAAAATGGAAGCGTATATGCTATTTTGCTAGGAACCTGAAGTTGTATAAATTTTTCAAAGCGTGGGACTTAAAGAGTTAAAGGGAAAAAAAATACTGAAAGGAAGGTTAAAAAAAGTTACAAATTCAAAGCTAAAGAGATTGAAATATGCATCCCAAGAAAATGCGTCATTTTATGCAAAATCATCAAAAACACCTGAAATATGCAATTGCATATGCAAATATGCGATTGCATATAATCCGCGGTCTGGTCATGATTATGGGTCCTTTCACTAAGCACATTAAATCCTTTGAATCAACATACCATTAAGTTATTACTTCATTTTTTATTCTTTTACACGTTTGTTTCTTTTTCTTTTCTTTTTTTTTTTTTTACATTTCAAGAAAGTTGAATCAGTTTGACCGACTCTGAGTCTGTTAGATAGACTATGACTTTTAGCTCAAAATAAAGCTAGGAATATCAAATCAACCCGTAAACATGTAAAGACAGATCGCACTCTAATGGCAGCAATAGAGAGCAATATTTTAATGGGATTGTTTTGATTTTTTTTGTCAAGAAAAATGTTGAAAATGTTTTGTAATCATATTTGGCGCATATTATCTTTCTTGATAAACCATTCGGATACAATGTTTAGAAGCACTTTTCTCAGATGACATTGTTTCTATCGATTGTTTTTATTTTTGTGTTACTCGCACTTCTGAACGTCTTGGAAATGGGCAAATAATATAAATTGTTTTGACGGTAAAATTTTCACGCAGCTTTAAAAGCATAAAACAAATAAAATTTTGATAGGAAGATTTTAAATTCTTAAAACAAACAAGCTCCTATATTACTTACAAGCTTTAATATCAGAACGTATATTATGATACCGGAGTGTTATAAATAATTTAAGTTATAGATGCACTGTAGTGAAAACTGGAACGAAGTTGATGGGGGACGGGAAGTTGACGGGACCGAAGTTTTACGTCACATCCACTTGGAGGGGTAAAATGGGCAAGTCCATGAAAAATACGGAGATCTAAATTTGGCAACAATATAACAACAGTTTGTGATGTTTTTTCCACATTCCTATGACTTTGTCCAGCTGACTTTAATCTACGTTATCGGTGGTAAATTGCGAAGTTTAAAAAAAAAAAAAAGAAAAAGAACGCAAACCAGTAGATTTTTTCAAAAATATTTTTACATATGTGTAATTATAGTGAATTTTTGAAACGTGATGACGTCAATAGTGACGCCCAAGTCTACTGTGGATTTTTTTCTACCATTTCTGTGGTTCTTCTCAGTTTAAATAACTTTCTTGTGAAATACTAGTTATTTTCAGAAATGTTTAGAATTTTTATTCCTGCGGAAAGTTATTCTTAATCTTTTAGTTGACATCCTTTAATAGTTCGCTGCATACTAATGATTATAAATGTTTATAACTTCGGTTTATTTATTCTTCTGCGTATTTGCCGACAGGGGGAGGGGGACATAAAGTCTTTATCACTTAAAATGCATTAGAGTGCGTAAGCTAGGTAGTCAAAGTTTAATGTGCATTCCGGAGACCTTCATCAATTTTAAACAAAATAAAATGAATGTATACATTAGCTCTGCCGACATGTATAGCAGGGATGTCCAACACGTAGTTCGAGAGCCGTATGACGCGCGACAGTTTTGATGTGGCTCATTTCATCAACTAGGGCATGAAATCCCTAAATAATTATTTGCTCTAAAAAAATACAATATATGGAATAAAATACAAAATGGAATAAAATACAATTATGGGGCTCCCCAAAAATTGTTAATACAGTGATACCTCACGCAGTAGGTGGGACCGAGCTATAACCGCGTAAGTCGAATTCAAGGTATAATTTCGCCCTTAAGTATTACATACAAGTTATTTTTTAATGGGGCTGGCTTTTGTGTACTAAAGAAAACAAAAATTTAGAAAAAAATATTCAATACAATCTTAGATAGTACATATGCTTATAAATTTAGATTATTAAAATCGTAAGCCAAAATTATTTTGACATACGATTACAAGTAAACAAAAGACAAGTTTGGATTACAAGTAAACAAAAGATGAATCGACGAGATTTGGGAACCGCGTAACTCCAGGTTAACGTAAGTCGGGATATTCTAAGTTGAGGTATTACTGTACCTAATTGGCTCACGCCAGGTTAAAGGTTGAGCACCAGTGATCCATAGAACACATTCAACCACTTTTGGTAAATAGTTAATTTTGACTTAAGCTGCATTGAAAGTAAATTGTAATTCACAATGTCAAATGTTATTGAAATGAAATTACTTCTTACGAAAAGTGGTTGTTTTAATATCCACCCATGTTGGTAGTTACATTATTGGCCAAAAGTATTGCAAGTTTCAGAAATCTAACCCTTTTCAAGATTAAGCTCCCTCTACCCCATCTCAAAGAAAAATCAATATAATTGATATTTTTTTTAATGTAAACATGTTAAATTAATTACTTCAAAGGCAAAATAGTATTAAGTTAACGAACAAATATAATTATTTAATTTATTAAAAATATAGCATAAAATATATATATGTTATTAGAAAAATCATAATCCATTTTGGCTGGCAGGAACAAAATTAAATAATTAATTAATTAATTTTAAGTTCTGCAAAAAGAGGATAATAAATAAATGTAATTGAACTAAAAATCATTTATTATGTTGCTGAGCAGCCTTGACTTTGATCACAACAGCCACTCTTTTAGATATGGAATCCACACTGTTTTACAACGCTTCTTACTGTCTTTCGCGGTGCCAACTTAAATTATTGGTTCCTGAAGCTCTCATTTTGTATTTTGGTGATTTTCATATGTATGCTATCCAATTGTACTACATGAATTCTCAAAAATATTTAAATCTGGCAAATTTCCTGTCCATATTTTCTGGACTTATTCTTAAAACGATGGTTAGATTTCTCAAACTTGCAATGCTTTTGGCCAGTAGTGTATGTGCGTGTAAGTTCATAAATTAATAATCTTAGCCAAAAGTTGTGCGAATAGCAGTGATGGCTCTTGAGGAAGAGCAAACAAAAGAACTTCATACATAGATTTAGACTCTAAGGTCAGATTTTAAAGTAAATGCCCCAGTGTCTTGTTTGCTTTAATCTATTCGATTACTACGTCTTTTGCAGATTCCGCTTCCGTGCCCATCTTTGCTTCGCAGCACATGAATATCTATCTGAATGACTTACTGTGATTTTCGCTTCCTCTTACGCTTGCTCCTGAGTTTGGACCTTTCGTCAGAACATTGGAAATTCAACTATGACAGTACGATGTGCACGGTAGGAGAATTGTTGCTGTTGAGTCTTTGCAGCAGTAAGAATAGACGGGTTAACACGATGGCAGATACACATTCTTTTATTTAGGGGGGACAAGTGGCGTAGCGAGCAAAACTGGCGCCCTGAACACGATACTTCTTTGGCACCTTTTCCTCAATTTTTTTTGTCAAATTATCTCTATCTTAGGGACGATTTGGCTCCTTCTGCGTCCGGAGCATGACATACCCCTTGTACCCCTCTCACCACGCCACTGGGGTGGGGTCACTAATAAAAAAATAGTTATTTGATCTTTTAATCCTAAAGTGCCTGTTTTTTTTTTAATGATCAGAAAATAAAATTGTAACATCATTTAGGCTTACTTATGCTAGGGAAAACATTTTTTTAAAATTCAGCATGTAGTTTCCCACAAAAATGATAAAAAAAAGTCAAAAATCGGAAAATTAGACTGTCCACCCTATAGCTCTCAAGAAACAAATAATAAAGGCTGATTCTACTTTATTTATTCCCGATATTAGTGTTTTTAATAGTTTTGTATTTATTTTCATTCAGCAATAAAAATTAGAAGCGATCAAAAATTTACCCGCGAACTGATGCTATGAATTGATGCTACTTTTCTCAAAAATTAATGCCATGCATTTTTAAAAACTAAAATTATTTCCATAATCGTCTTATTATTTGAATGCATATTTTAGATGATAACTACAAAATTTTCTTTTTATTGCATAAAAATGAGAGTGTAGCCAATTGGCTACAGTATGCACTGTAGGGTTAAGATTTTCCACTCCACCATTTACACACAACGCTTTTGTCTTAAGTCAGCTGTTTGTCGACTGAACCATTTATGGTATCCGACTACGTTCAGATACCATTTTCTTAAAATAAGTAATGTGTAACATGCTGAATATTTCTTTGGATGTGCGAATTTTTTTTTTAATGATAGTAATTTAATTTTTTTAAATTTGTTCTTTTAAAAATTTGAAATTTATTGAAAAATTTAATGAAAATTTCATCATTGGGAAAAACGGGCTACGGGCCCCAATAGCCCCCCACCCTCTGGTTACGGCCATGGTTCGGGCATTGTGACTGTCTTGGAGATTTAGGAAATCTCATCGTCAGAAGTTTTCCGACATTTGGCTTCCTGACTAACGAAATCGTAATCCTTTTCTGAGGTATATTCCATTTCTGAATCAGATCCTAAGTCGACTTTTGCTTCAGAATCGACGATTTCCAGCACTGTCATGTGATAATAAAGTATTACTAAAGCAATTTAATAATGAAAACAGAACTAATTATTCAATTAATTAATTAAACATTTTTATTTTAATAAAAATAAGCTAGAAATTTATTCCCTTGAGTTGTGGAGCCTGAACATGACACTATTTTGAGCTGATGTTTGGAAACAGTTTGTTCTTGTCAGTAACGCACCATTTAATGCCTGAGGTAGCGCGAATTTTGAAATAAAGATTTTTTCCTTCCACCCTAAAGCGCGTAGATAATAGAGATGGCCAATGATTCGATGAGTCGAATCAGTGATTCGAATCTTGGTACTGAGTGGCTCAGTCTTTACACTCACTCTCTACTGATTCGAATCTCAAGCCCTCAACTGTGGGGAAATACATTCCAAGTTCGAAGGGAAGGAAAACTTATTTTCCCTTTGCCGTTCCCAGAGATTTTCCCTTACTCTTTCAACTCTTTTCGACTCTTTACGACTCTTTTCGACTCTGAGTCGATAGATGATTTGAAACAGCAAATGAGTGGGTGTGGGTGAGTTGGTCACTGAGTTGGTGCAGCAACGAATCTTTACTGATTCAGTGTTTCGCTCTGTTTCGGTGATTGTATACGATCTTTGAGATTCGTTAGTTTTTCGAATCTTCTATCGACTCAGAGTCGAAAGGAGTCGAAAAGAGTTGAAAGGATGTTTCATTTAATTGGAGGGTTTTTTTCGAATCTTCTATCGACTCAGAGTCGAAAGGAGTCGAAAAGAGTTGAAAGGATGTTTCATTTAATTGAAGTTTTTTTTCGAATCTTTGGTGTTTCATTTCTTGGTTGGTGGTCGGATTTAAAGTTTCATCTGTCTGTGGGTGTGGAGTGGGTCGAAAATCGTTTGCTTTTGGCGGGGGGCATAGGCGTTACTTCCTAAGGGCAAGAGGGGTCAATCCCCCCCCGAAAAAAAAATTAAGAAAATTCAAGTATCAGAGCTATTTATAATAACGATATTTTCTACAATCGGAAACATTTTGTCACCCCATCCAAATATTACATGCCAATTTACGCCAATGCTCGTGGAAGAGCGGGGGGTGTCTCAAAGTTGTTTAAACCTTTTTCCCTCGGGGGTACTCCCTCCTTCCAACTTGTCTGGCTGGTTTAATATTTGTTTAAAATTTTTTTGAAACATCCCTTTTCTACTTTTAACTTCAATATATGTCCCCCTGCCCCCACCCTCAAAAAAAAAAAAAAAAAAAAAAAAAAAAAAAAAAAAAAAAAAAAAAAAAAACGGAACGTTAAGTTTACATGGTGGCGGGTTTTCATGTGAAGGGAAATAGAATGAAATAAAGTTAGGATTGTGCTTGTCACTTTTAATGAAGGATACAGAGGCGGTATTAAGCGCTCTCACAAAAGGACTTTGTAGTAAGCAAAATAACATTTCGCTTTATTGCTGCAGATTTCGTTTAAGATATTTTTTTTACCTTGTTTGTCGTTTAAGGGGAATTATTTTATTTTCTTTCGTAATTCAGAGTAATACAAAATAGGGTCTAAAGCAGTGGCGTAGTTAGTGTTATTGACAGTGGCGTAGCCAGGATTTTATTTCGGAGTGGGCTGGGTATCAAATTTAAAGTTCAATTGTAAGCTAAGTAAAGGGTCCCATTTTTTGGGGGGGGCAGCAGCCCCTCAGTAGGACTGGGCCAAAAATCGATAAATATCGACATATCGCTTTTATTTCAACATCAAATATCCGATATTCCCATTTTCATTTCATTGAAATCTCGAATTCGATAAAGGTCAAAAATACAGGCCGGCCAGGGGCGTAGCCAGAAATTTTTCATGGGGGGGGGGTTATGACTACTGCAACTCATATATATGTATACGTGTGTATGATAATGTAGTGAAGAATATACATTTTGTATGGCAAAAAATTCCTCAAGGGGGGTTATGACCCCCCTAAACCCCCCCCCTTGGATACGCCTCTGAGGCCGGTGATAAGAAAATCCTGAGATCAATACCAGCTTGTGATGCTTTTGCTACTGCTTTCTCTCCGTTGATGACGATGCCGGATCGCGGAAAAAACAGCTCCATGGTTTATAAATCTAATTACCATAATTAATTAACGTATATCTCGGAACCTATCCACCGGAGCGCGTTTTTATTGATTCTCGACCCCCCCTAGACTCAACACCCCACCGATACTTAAAATTTCGAATGCTTTGACACCAAACTTAACCTTTTAATCTTACAGGCCCAGGGGGTCATACGAAGCTCCCCTATATTTTCAATTTGGGCATTTTAAACACTAGCCTCCTCCGGCGGCATCTCCAAAGTCTGGAAACCATCCCAGAGCCAATTTCTACATGTTTGCAGTCCTTTTAAGCCTCAATCATGTTTAATTAGTCTAATTACCATAATTAATTAACGTATATCTTGGAAACTATCCATCGGAGCGCATTTTTATTGATTCTCGACCCCCCCTAGACGTATACCCCAATCGATACATAAAATTTCGAATACTTTGACACCAAACTTAATCTTTTAATCTTACAGGCCCAGGGGGTCATACGAAGCTCCCGTATATTTTCAATTTGGGCATTTTAAACACTAGCCTCCTCCGGCGGCATCTCCAAAGTCTGGAAACCATCCCAGAGCCAATTTCTACATGATTGCAGTCCTTTTAAGCCTCAATCATGGTTAATTAGTCTAATTACCATAATTAATTAACGTATATCTCGGAAACTATCCATCGGAGCGCGTTTTTATTGATTCTCGACCGCCCCTAGACGTAAATCCCCATCGATACATAAAATTTCGAATACTTTGACACCAAACTTAACCTTTTAATCTTACAGGCCCAGGGGGTCATACGAAGCTCCCCTGTATTTTCATTTCGGGCAGTTTAAACACTAGTTTTACTCGAGCAAGGAGAGAGAGATGCTAACTGCCCGAGAACTCAGCGGAGAAGAAACCCGATGAATGGGTGAAGGGTGTTTAAATAGTACGGCTTTCGGCGCAGAGAGAGGGAAAATTTCTTTAGTTGTTTTATTGATTCAAGATTCGAATCACTGATTCGAATCATCGAAGTAGTGAGTGAGTCGAGATTCGAATCAGTAAAATGAGTCGAACCGCCCATCTCTAGTAGATAATTAAAGAGATAATACAAATTAACGGCGATGACCAAATTTTACACTTAAAATACACAAAAAGGGTAATTAGAATAGTGGTTGCAAAGTTCCTAGTCAATATTTAGGAGTATACGACCGCTTTGGGTCTTTTACAGTTAACTTCTCGGAAATCATAATCTGACAGCTCAGCCAGTAGTTCATTCGGAACGTTACTGCGAACGTTAATTTAAATTTCTTTGTTCTCACCCTGCTTTTTTTTTTCACTATTCATGAATATGATGGATGCAAACTTTCAGTTCAGTCGAATAATATTTAGCGCTCGCGCAACACAATCGAATTCTGGAAAAAACACTCAAAAAAAACTGGTGTTAAACGATAAAGTAAATAAAAAACTTTGTAAAAAACACACATAAGAAGTTATAGGTAAGAAGATACGTACGTTTTGGACAAAAATTGTTTTGGCCTTCCTCAGTCCAAGCCCTTCGTCACAAGGAACTGAAAAGAGATAAACAAGCAAGCATCATTCATGCTTGATACCTGAGACGGAAAACTAATGCAAAACAGTCCTGGAAAAAGCACAGGAGGATCACCTACCAGTAATAGTTTCAGAACACTGATGATCAGCTGCTAGGTGTTCCTAAATTGCATTCAAGGAGAGGAATTGCTACATAGCAAATGCCGTTGCCGACCTGTTAGATAAAGGGTTGCTTAGTGAGCTCGTACGGCGTATGTACGATATGACATCCAGTAATACTGGTATATAGCGGTATGACATCCAGTAATATTGGTAATAAAAATTTTAGATGTTTGACATTGAACATAAAATCTAGAAAGACAAATTTTGTATTTTGAGTGCCGGCAACTCATTCTAGAAATTGTTCTTTCTTCCGTAATCACGCAATGCATGGGACCATCTATGTCCAGTGGACGTACTGTACTGCCTTCTAATCGACAATTTTGAAACTGGAGTGAGAAACGCTGAGATGCTGGCGGTCATCCAGGGCGATATGAAATCAGGAATGGAAATTTCTCCAAAGCGAACTTCTAATGCTCCATGAAAGATAAAATAACAGGGAGATACTGGAACTTACCCTTTTTCTGGAATACTTATATACCCGCGATGTACGCTTTCGTGTTCCAGGAATTATTCATCATGCCATATGGATGTCAAAGTTTCTTTATAGCTTCCAGTTGTGGATGTATCGTAACTAGTTCAAACTAGCAGAAAGAGAAGGCAAAACTATTCGTGACGTCTGTCTCTGCATTGTAAAGGAATATCTTACAGCTTGGTTTACAGCAGCACTCCTGTGCGATCACCGAGAAAGGATTTCACGCTTCTTTCATGTCTTGTGGCATACAAAATGGAAAACCCTGAAATATTAGCTGTGGCTGTCGGCAAACTGTCACGACATCCTTGGTATCTCAGCGAGCATCTCGTAGCACTAGCTTTCTTTGATTTGCATGTTTCCGTGGAGGAAAAGCGAAAGATACGGCAAAAACCGTCCATGAACGATATGGTGAGGGTGAACCACTGAAGCTCGCAAGGCTGCAAAAGCAAGAGATGGACGAATTGATGACTAAGACATCATCCAATTTTGTGACAAAAAACACAGACAATTTTTTAGCTCATTATCCATCGACAAGGAGTTCCTGTAAATTGATCCTCAGCATTGGCAGCCTCAAGATAGCTACCACCGAAGCTTCGAAATAGCAAAGAAACTGTGGTTTGGTACGATAATGTGAAGCGTGGCGTGACCCTTATAGAAGCATTTGTTAAGACTGTCAGAGAAAGAAGAACAGAAACAGTCTCTTCTTCAAATTATTCAAGAACACCGAAAAAAGTACCCTTAAGAATTAATTTCAGAACTAATTAATGAGTTATTACATACAGGGTGATTATAATCAAAGTTTCAAAACGTTATAAAAAGTGAACCACTTTTCAGAAATATGTCAAATTAGAACAGAATATTTTTGAAATTGAAAAGTGTATGACATAAGAAAAAAAAAGTTCCAAATTTTAGCAACAGATGGCGCTGTTAAAATTCGGGAATTTTCTTTTTTTTTTTTGGGGGGGGGGTTCCTTATGCCATACGCTTTCCCCTTTCTACAACAACATTATAATATTCTCTTCGAATTTGACGTCATCCTGATCACTGGTTCTTTTCGCATAGCTTTTTGAGACTTAAATTTCAATTATAATCACCCTGCATTTTGAGCATTTGATTTGTTTTTCATACTTCTCTGTATTTGGTTTTCTTATTATTTTTCTGTATATGATTTGTTTTTCATGTTTTTCTAAGATTTGATTTTTTTTTTAATAATTTTTGTTATCGAATATTTTCTTTTTTCATAGATATCAAAAAGATAAAAAGTAACTTTGTTATTAATTACGCATCCTTGTGAATTTTCGTCAATATTACGAAATTTGAATACGGCTGCGCGACCTCTAAATATAAATATATTTTACCAACATTTTAGAATAATTATCATTGCATCTATAGTGGCAGGAAATGAGAGGGTCAGATAAACAAAAATACAAAGTTTATTATTTCCCCATACAACTCTGAAGCACCCTAATACACAGCCAGAACATGAGAAAACTTTCTAAAGAAGCAAAAGTAGGAAAGCTGTATCCAGGTATTGCCAATAAGTGTATGCTTGTACCAATAAAAATACTGTGGATGAACAGATATACAGGCTACAGTGCTGACATTTTAGCAAAACCCCCCTTGTTTCCGAACACTCATATGAAAAGGGTTACGTGGAACTTCCGACGGTGGGTGTTCCGATGCGTGTGATTTCCGACGTCCATCGCGGTAGGGGGCCTTCTCGAAAATATGCTACCGCTGGCGATTTGCGAGACCCAAAAAAACATCAGTGGGTCCGCCCATTGCTGTAGGGGGCACCCCTCGAAAATATGCTACCGCTAGACGTTTGTGAGATCCGAAAAAGCAACAGTGAACAGTCATGTGAAAAGGGGCGTGACT
Organism: Cheiracanthium punctorium; assembly: GCA_038373885.1. Classification (NCBI taxonomy): domain Eukaryota; kingdom Metazoa; phylum Arthropoda; class Arachnida; order Araneae; family Cheiracanthiidae; genus Cheiracanthium; species Cheiracanthium punctorium. The sequence continues at coordinate 484,668 of JAWZYV010016102.1, read as the reverse complement.
ATCTTAATCCGAGTTAGCCATAGTAAGATGGTCACCCCCTCGGCCACATGACTCTTTGAGGGCAAAAGGGTGTGAGCAAAATGTCAGCACTGTAGCCAGTATATCTCGCCAGTCACGAAAAGTACTCTTCGAAATAATTAAAAAATATCTTATGCACTTAAATCTGAGGGGAACAATGAAAACTATTATTAGAACCGCAACGAACACTATTATTCAATACTAACCAAGGAGAAATTTGCCTCGACAATCAATTTCTCGAACAAACGATCAAATGAACACCAGAAAAAAAGGAAAGAATTAAATGCCGAACTCCATGCATTCCATATCTTTGAATTCCGCGAAAAAATCAATATGACATCCAATAATACTGGTACTAAAAATTTTAGATGTTTGACATGGACACAAATGCTAGAAAGACAGATTTTATATTTTGAGTGCTGGCAACTCATTCTAGAAATTGTGCTTTCTGCCGTATTCACGCTATTCATTGAACTATCCACGTCCAGTGGACGCACGGACGCCGGCAGCATAGGGCAAGGGGGTGTAATGCCCCCCCTGGATTTTTGTATGCAGTGTTTTCCCTTGCTTTCTTTTTCTTTCCAACATGGTAACCATACGTTAAAGTAGTCTTTGCCCCCCCTGGGAAATATTCTGCCGGCGCCCATGAGTGGACGTACTGTACTGCTTTTTAAACGACAACTTTTGAGTCTGGTGTGTGAAACCAACACCTCCGACATATAGAAAGCCTAACAACTGGAACCTTGACGTCATAACAGTTTTATTTTCACAAAGTAAAACTATTTAAAATTTCTGGTGAGTGCTACAAATATTGGAAAATATCTAAAATAAAAAAACTGAAATTGAAATACCTTTCTCATACAAAATTATTCATTCCGATCTATTTCCTTATCATATTATCTAATTAGTCATGGTTAAAAACTGCAATTTGTCAAAAAAAGATATCTTTTACTTCAAAATATTAAAATATTGTTTATCATGAGAAAATTCACCAGAAACTTTTTATGGTTTTATTTTGCGAGAATAAAACTTTTAAATGCAAACCTAATGATGACGTCAAGCTTGGTGACGTAGGAGTTGTTAGGCTTTCTTTATCTAGGAGATGTTGGTGAAACGCTGAGATGGTGGCAGCAGTTCAGAGAGATATGAAATCAAGAATGGAATTTCATATCAAGAATGGAATGGTGGCAACCCTTTCCCCTTCTTTTACACAACTTTCTTTTAAGAAAAAAAAAGTAGTTCTCTCTAAAGGTTCTACTTTAAAATGTAAAAGATAGCAATTTATTGTTTAGGCACAATTGCTTCGTCAGTAAAAACTTGTCAAAAATTCATTTGTAGGATTTAATAACAAAAAATGAAAAAACATCATTCCTTGCCTAACCCCCGTGATATCAATAAACATTAATTGAAATTTTAACAACCAGGAATTAGAATTAGTAACATTTATTTAGAAAAAATAATTTTTCTGACGTAAATACGCCGAAGACCAAATCAGGATCGTATGAATTCAACCTAACTGCGAAGTCGGGTAAACGTAATAGAGATGGGCGGTTCGACTCATTTTACTGATTCGAATCTCGACTCACTCACTACTTCGATGATTCGAATCAGTGATTCGAATCTTGAATCAATAAAACAACTAAAGAAATTTTCCCTCTCTCTGCGCCGAAAGCCGTACTATTTAAACACCCTTCACCCATTCATCGGGTTTCTTCTCCGCTGAGTTCTCGGGCAGTTAGCATCTCTCTCTCCTTGCTCCAGTAAAACTAGTGTTTAAACTGCCCGAAATGAAAATACAGGGGAGCTTCGTATGACCCCCTGGGCCTGTAAGATTAAAAGGTTAAGTTTGGTGTCAAAGTATTCGAAATTTTATGTATCGATGGGGGTCCCAGAGGGGGGGTCGAGAATCAATAAAAACGCGCTCCGATGGATAGTTTCCGAGATATACGTTAATTAATTATGGTAATTAGACTAATTAACCATGATTGAGGCTTAAAAGGACTGCAAACATGTAGAAATTGGCTCCGGGATGGTTTCCAGACATTGGAGTTGCCGCCGGAGGAGGCTAGTGTTTAAAATGCCCAAATTGAAAATATAGGGGAGCTTCGTATGACCCCCTGGGCCTGTAAGATTAAAAGGTTAAGTTTGGTGTCAAAGCATTCGAAATTTTAAGTATCGGTGGGGTGTTGAGTCTAGGGGGGGTCGAGAATCAATAAAAACGCGCTCCGGTGGATAGGTTCCGAGATATACGTTAATTAATTATGGTAATTAGACTAATAAACCATGGAGCTGTTTTTTCTGCGATGAGAGAAGAAGAAGCTTTCCGAGAGAAAGCAGTAGCAAAAGCATCACAAGCTGGTATTGATCTCAGGATTTTCTTATCGCCGGCCTCAGAGGCGTAGCCAAGGGGGGGGGGGGTTAGGGGGGTCATAACCCCCCATGAGGAATTTTTTGCCATACAAAATGTATATTCTTCACTACATTATCATACACACGTATACATATATATGAGTTGCAGTAGTCATAACCCCCCCTCCATAAAAAAATTCTGGCTACGCCCCTGGCCGGCCTGTATTTTTGCCCTTTATCGAATTCGAGATTTCACTGAAATGAAAATGGGAATATCGGATATTTGATGTTGAAATAAAACCGATATGTCGATTTTTGGCCCAGTCCTACTGAGGGGCTGCTGCCCCCCCCCAAAAAAAAATGGGACCCTTTACTTAGCTTACAATTGAACTTTATCTTTAAATTTGATACCCAGCCCACCCCGAAATAAAATCCTGGCTACGCCACTGTCAATAACACTAACTACGCCACTGCTTTAGGCCCTATTTTGTATTTCTCTGAATTACGAAAGAAAATAAAATCATTCCCCTTAAACGAAAAACAAGGTAAAAAAAAAAAACGAAATCTGCTGCAATAAAGCGAAATGTTATTTTGCTTACTACAAAGTCCTTTTGTGAGAGCGCTTAATACCGCCCCTGTATCCTTCATTAAAAGTGACAAGCACAATCCTAACTTTATTTCATTCTATTTCCCTTCACATGAAAATCCGCCACCATGTAAACTTAACGTTCCGTTTTTTTTTTTTTTTTTTTTTTGAGGGTGGGGGCAGGGGGACATATATTAAAGTTAAAAGTAGAAAAGGGATGTTTCATTAAATTTTAAACAAATATTAAATCAGTCAGACAAGTTGGAAGGAGGGATTTTCTTAATTTTTTTTTTCGGGGGGGAGATTGACCCCTCTTGCCCTTAGGAAGTAACGCCTATGCCACCCGCCAAAAGCAAACGATGTTCGACCCACTCCACACCCACAGACAGATAAAACTTTAAAATCCGACCACCAACCAAGAAATGAAACACCAAAGATTCGAAAAAAAAACTTCAATTAAATGAAACATCCTTTCAACTCTTTTCGACTCCTTTCGACTCTGAGTCGATAGAAGATTCGAAAAACTAACGAATCTCAACGATAGTATACAATCACCGAAACAGAGCGAAACACTGAATCAGTAAAGATTCGTTGCTGCACCAACTCAGTGACCAACTCACGCACACCCACTCATTTACTGTTTCAAATCATCTATCGACTCAGAGTCGTAAAGAGTCGAAAGGAGCCGAAAGGAGTCGTAAAGAGTCGAAAAGAGTTGAAAGAGTAAGGGAAAATCCCTGGGAACGGCAAAGGGAAAATAAGTTTTTCTTCCCTTTTCACTTGGAATGTATTTCCCTTGAGGGCTTGAGATTCGAATCAGTAGAGAGTGAGTGTAAAGACTGAGCCACTCAGTACCAAGATTCGAATCACTGATTCGACTCATCGAATCATTGGCCATCTCTAAAACATAAAGCTCAGCCGTCTTTCCTTTTGTTTGACAGTTTATCTCTGGGAGAAGCTTGATGTCCCACCAAGTAAATTGGTATAGCGCTAAAGTGGAAGTTCGTACGGAAATGCTAAGATTCTGTTTACTAACGACCTTGAAAAATGATGATGGGCAGTTTATTATTGATTAAATTTATGCATAAAATCCACAGTACAACGTCGCTATTTTTTAAACGTCGTGGCTAGGCGCCGTGGAAGGATTATTTTCACAGCAATGTGCAAATCCACAAAAAATACGTCACTGGTCACGTGGTGCCTCCGTGAATGGTGTATTTTCATGGCAACAACAAGGTAGCCGGTGTGTTATGATAAGCTCCGGGAATGCGCGAGGACTTAAATTTTTCATAGATCACGTGCTTTCGCCGTGAAAGATGTATTTACACGGAGTTAAATAAACTATTCATTTCGGTTTCAAACACGTTGTTCGTTTTTAACTAACCACAGATTCCATTTACTGTATTTTAATATTTCATTGACAAATTATATCCTCACTTATCCTCAAGAGGAAATTTTCAAAAATAAATTCTAATATTTTGCTTATACCTTGCTTTAAAATATTTAAAATAATGAACTTACATTTTAAAATTATGAAAACTAAAAAATACCCATTTAACATTTTAAATATCTTTGACATTTTTAGAATACACAGTAGTCTTTGAAAAATATCCCCACCCCACAAAAAAAAAAAGAGCAGTTTTAGCTGTGCATTTTTTAAAAGTCAGTTAGCATAATGATTTTTAAATTCCTAATTCATATATATGCCACAATAAATATTTCAGATTATTTAATGATTCTTTGTACCATCCATTCATAGTTGATATGTTCGGCAAATTATTGTTCAATTAATAAATTTAAAACCAATTAATGTACACACCTTCAAAAATATTCGAGCATAAGTCAAATTTTTTATGTCAGTTTCATATTTAAATATATATACAGGGTGAATCTAAACACTTGGACAAAACTTTAAGAGGTGGTAGGGCACATAATAAGGAATCAGAATCACATAGAAATATGGGGTCGTCAACATCGTCTTCATGTAGCTATTGATAATCACTTTGAAAAAAGTATTAAAACAACAGAGCACTTTCCGACCATTGTTCGTCAGAAACTAATGTATTTTTCCCCGAAAACAGAAGACTAAAACTCATAGTTTAAAAATTCTATTTTATTTCATGGATGAAATGTTTGGAGACGAGATTGTGATTCTGATTCCTTATTATGTGCTCTATCACCCCTTAAAGTTTTGCCCAAGATTTTAGATTCACCCTGTATATATATATATATATATAGATAGATAGGTAGATAGATAGATAGAGAGGAATAGTCTGCACTTTAAATTTCATAACATTTTAAAGTAAAAATACGTACATATTTTAAAATTTTTAATCCAGTTTATAACTAGCCTATTTATTACTTAAAATTCAATAATCAGTCTGACATAGTATAATCGAGGGCCGTCTGCCTAAAAGGAGGGGATGCGTCGAACGGAGGACTTAAAGGCGTTCGACAGTGTATTTGTGCTACATTTGGAGAAAATCGCCCAAAACTCCAGACCGCTAGATCGACAGCCGTACGGAAGGTCGAAGCCGGGACCTTACACTTCAGCTGTCTGCCACTGTTGGAGTGAGAAGAGGGTTCTGTTGTGTCGAGTTAAAGTAATGCTATACCAAGGCTATCTGTCTAGGGGGGTGGGTATCTTGGGAGGGGAACTTTTCCTGTACTAAAGCATATGCACGTAATATCTGGAGAAAACCGTGCAAAATTCCAGACCGCTAGATTGACAGCCTTGCGGTAGGCCAGAACCCTGGACCTTCACACTTCAGTCATCTACCATGCGACTTTTATGTAGGGAAAATATTTTGACGATTTTTTTCTGCTTCAAAACAGGGGTGCGAGTATAATGCGAGGGCGACTACTACGTGAGTAAACACGGTAGTTTTAATCTCACGCTATTTTTAATTTAAGAAGTCACGTTCCTGGCTGCCGTAAAAGGAAAACCCAGTTAGATTTAAGTAACATTAAAACTTACCAAATATTAAATTTAAAAATAAATCTTCTGTTAATTCTTAATATTTCACCTATCATTTAAACTATCCATCAGTATTATCAGTTTTTGAAATCACTGTAAATTGTAATCAGAAATGACCCATGCTCCCAATTGGAAACAGAATGAAAATTGTATTAAAATTTCCCCCATTTAAATAACTAATGTGCTTTAACTAACGCATTAGAAAACAAAATATGCAAAAGAACTGATATAAAATATGCCTGGATCTCAATGTGATCTGTAAAAGGTTAACAACATTCAGAAGGAAAGAAAAGTAGAATTGTTCAGCACAAATATATGTATTTGTATACATTTAAAACTGACAAATGAAGTTATTCATGTGAACTTAATCATAATTTACTTCTACAACAACATTATAGGAAGCATGCTTAAAGAAAAGAAAACCAGTTTTCCATTATTTAAAAATCAACCAATACCAATATTCATATAAAGTAAGGGTTTTATGAATGATGTACTACAAATATGAATTAATAAACAAAAACAAACAAACAGACAAAATATAAGGGGAATAACAATACATCGTTATGTGACAGCACTTTAATTTGCTGCACTGTAGTTATTTCTCCGTACTCATTGCATCCATAATTGTACGATATTATGCATGCTCAGTGAAAAATAAAACTCGCCTGCTTCGCGAGTAACGGCCAACTGAGGGAAAACGGGTTGCCGTAGTTTGGATGATTTTTCTGTGGTGGATGATTTTCTGAGCATGCACACTAAGACCGTGTCGTATCTCTACGAAGTTCAGTATCTCTAACTGTAACTTGTGACCACCCTACTGCATATGTTTAATTATCGCCACCTTGGCGGGATTTAGGACGTTAAAGTAGAAATCAACCTGAGAAAGTCAAACACAGCACACTCATGGATTATGATGCAAATTCCAAATAGAACTTAAAACGGTGAAGTACAGTTGGAATATGCTTGCCCGAAATTCTAAAACAGTTTTAGCAGGCGATTTTAAGATAGATTTCATTGGAGGGATTCCAAAGATGGGTTTTATGGAACAAGGGAGAAAAATACGGCAACTCATGAATAATATACACTTTCCAACTTAATGGAATAACGGAAGAAAATAAGGAAAACGCATGGATTATGATACGTTTTTAATATAGGTCACTTTAGTGCGTACTAAAAATCTGAACGTGTGATTCAGATGAATTAGGAGTATGGTTTCAAACTTTATAAGCTTTTAAAACCTGATCAGTGCTGTTTTAAAAAAGAAATGAAGTGAAAGGTTTTATACTAGATTAGACATTGTTATATGTATATATATATATATAATACAGTTTTGAAACGGACGAACCGGGAACGAACGCACCATGGATATAGCCATGGGCCCCGGGGATTCGGCGAAATCCTCCCGAAATCCGAACATTTTTTACCTTGATTTCAATACTCACACCTTTAGGTTGAACATGACATGTCATGACAAAATTTTATTACATGGAACACCTAGGCTATTTAAGGCTACATTTCCAGTTTCTTAGTTACAATCCTTTTTTGTTCAAACATTAAATAAACTGGGCCTCCATGTGAGGCGTGGTCACGTCAAGAAAAACATGCTTTCCCCCTTTTTTACAATGGAAATAATCTATCAGGAATGTGCACATAAATAAATGAGATAACCATATAAACTATTGGTGATGGACAGATTTTAGAACCTTCAGACCGACTGACTGAAAGGTATGTTTAGCGGAGTACCTGACAGAAAAAATATCTAACCTCCAATTTGGCATAAGTATCATTGTACAATACATAAATGAGAAATAAGAAAAAGCAAGTGAAGAATCACTTAGTAAAAATTTAGAACCTAACTTACTCATACTAAAAAAGAAAATTTTTCAGTCGAGCCAAAGACGTGTAAAAAAATGTGTTAGGAAGAAGGACCTGATCTTGATGGCCTACCCAGCTTCCCCTCGTCACACAAGCGACGAACTCCGTCTGGGTTGCTAGACTGAGATTAGGCGCAAGAAGAGACAGAGCGGCCTTAGGCCGTTTTCTGTGTCTAATGTCGAGAAAGTCATAATCAGGGAGCTCGGCTATAATCTCATTTGGGAGAGAGCCGAGCTTATTGTGAAAACGTTTGGTTAGCTTGTGCAGCTGTTTTGTCATAGTGTTAATTCGTAGGTTCTTCCTTATAATGTTGTTCAAAATAAAGGCAGGGCCATGTCTTATAATTCTGAGAAATTTTGATTGGTCTGGTTATTTTTTTCTTCGCTGCGTATGCCAACATCACCTAGATATAAAATGCCTGAGAACAGAAACTTTCACGTCATCACTAGGTCCTCTAAAATGACGTCATCATACAATTATTTTCACTAAGTAAAAGCATTCGAAGTTTGTGGTGAATTTACTGCCGCATAAAACATTTTAATGATTTAAGATACAAAATTTAGTTTTACGATAAATAGGAAATTTTAAGTATCACTAATTATGTAATATGAAACAGAAATAGATCATAATAAATTCTTTTTTATCAGAAAGGTATTTTATTTTTTATCTTTAATTGAAAATAGTGTCCAAAATTTGCATCATCCACCAGAAATTTTAAATAGTTTTACTTTATCAAAGTAAAACTGTGATGACATCATCTCAGAAGACCTATTGTTAATGTAAAAGTTTTTGTTCTCGGGCCTTCTCTATCTAGGAGGTGTTGCGTATGCCCAGCCGGGAGCAGCATATAATGCAGTTGTCCGTACTAGGGCCTTGTACATCAAAATATTTTGTGTCTTTTATGTCTAGGGTTACTAGATATCTTTTGTGTCTTTTACTAGTACTAGTTAAAGTACTAGTTATCTTTTGTGTCTTTTAGTCTAAATCTTTTGTGTCTAGCGCCTTGTACATCAAAATCTTTTGTTTTTTAGTGTAAATGAGGCTGCTAACCCCATTGAAGGCGGCTTGCATTTTTCCTCTGGTGAGTGTGATATGCCGCTTCCATTTTAGATTTCTATCAAGCGTGACTCCTAAGGAGGTGGCGGAGTCCGCCCAATAGATGGCCTTGTTGTCTACAATTAGTCTAGATGGAGAGGTTTTCTTACCCATTAAAATGGCGGTGCATTTGTGGGGCGTTTAATTTAATCTTCCTGTTTCTCATCCAGAGTTCGATTGCGCCGAGATGAGCTTGCATGGCTGCTCTCGTGAATCTACTATTAGGATGTCTAGCTATGATAGCAGTATCGTCTGCGTACAGAGCGATACTAGTACGGTCATGACGTGGGATGTCGTTGACAAAAAGATTGTATAGATTGGGACCCAGGATGGAACCTTGTGGGACCCCACTTTGTATTTTGTGCCTCGTCGAGTGTACGCTACCCAGGCGAACAGTATAGGAGCGGTCTTGTAAATAACTTCTTAGAAGGTGGGTAAGACAATCAGAGATTTTAAGATTGATAAGTTCAAATAGGAGCCATTCGTGCCATACCTTGTCAAAAGCTTTGCTAACATGAAGAAGCACTATAGCAGTGTGGTCTTTATTCTGTATCCCTTCGGATAGTTGTTCAACGCGGTACAGCTGATGCGTAGTGCTATGCTGCTGCCGGAAGCCAAACTGTTCGGGCATGATGACGTTGTTATCTGTGAGTGTGAAATTAGGATGTTTAGGATGATCTTTCAGCAACTTTGCCCAGGCTGTTGATCCCCCCCCCCTTTGTGGCCGGCCCTGGCTGGGCCTCATGTGAAAGCTATAGCTAAGTCCGCGAGTATAGTTAGAATATCCCTGACGAAGATTGTTAAATAGTTTTGGTAAACGATTTTAATATAGATTTCAATTCTGAAGAAGTATTTTGTGAAACAAGAAAGACAAACACGGCACACTCATGGATTACGGTGCATATTCCAAACAGCATTTATAGAAGTGAAGTTTAGTTAAAATATATATTTGGCGAAGATTGTAATATAGTTTTAATAGGCAATTTTAATATCGATTTCGATTCCAAAGGAATATTTTATGGAACAAAGAAGAAAAATATGACTCACTCATGAATATTGATATACTTTCCAACTTAATAGAATAAGGAAGGGAAATAGGGACTACGCATGGAGACATTATGATACGCTTTTAATATATAGCACATTAGAGCGCTTTCAAACTATGAAAGTGTTTCAGATTTTTTATATTTATTTATTTATCTATTTATCTGCATCGTAATCTTGTAAAATAAAAGTATTTCTAAATCAGCATAAACATGCGCATGCATAATGGTTGGATATTTCAGCTTTAAAGTGAGTGCATCAACAATGTAAATTCGTTCTGGGCAATAACTTAAATATAAGATAAACTAGAATATCTCTGACGAAAAACTTTGAGCAAACAAGTATTATGTCCTTTATATTTGAACAAATGTTTGTTGTCTTTTTTATTACTCTACGAGAATTAAATACTTTTTTAAAAGATGATTTAATAATATTTTCCCCTGAGTATGTACAGTATATAACATTTTTGATTTTGTTTTTAGCTATATGCATAAAAACAAATATGTCTAACTGTATCGTCATGTAATGATGTAGCAGTTCCTATTTATAACATCGTAATCATAAATTCAGAAGACTTTCAAAATAATTTTAGATGTGTGCGTCAATGCACTACTCCCAAACGATCATTTAAATAGACCAAACGTGCTGAATAAAGAAACATTTTATAACAGTGTTGCTATTCAGAATCGATCTACACAAAAATGGAGAAAAGACAGTTCGAACAGATTGATCAAGCCCATGCGTACAGCACGTTCAGGCCGGCTCCTCCCCAAGAGTTAGTCAAAATCATAATCGATTATTTGTCCAAAGAGGTAAGAGGGAACTTTAGTGACTAGCTTTTAGAAAAAATCCGCTACCTGAAGCCTTTCAAACCCGTTCAAATAATTTTTCTTTTCATCTGTTATCAATAGAGAACATAAAGATGATTTATTATTATAGTTGCCAACATTTACTTAAAATAGCAAACCAGTTCTTGCAAACAGTAATTTTTGTTACTATTCCAGGATTAATTTGTTAAGTGATTTGATTTTACTATTCGAGGATTATTTTATTACCGTTCCAGGATATTAATTACTATTCCAGGTTTTTTTTATTAATTTTTGTGAGAAGTGGACAGTTGAATTCGATGATTCTGGTGGCAATGAAACAGAAGTTAATTTTCTAATTAAGAAATGTCATTAAAAATCCTGTTTGTCAAATGTTTAAAGGAAATTGTTTTTTCTTTATGCTCACAAGTTCATGCATTCATCTTGTTTCGTAGTATAACTATTTTTTTGGTCCTGAGTTGTGGTGCTCAGATTCTGAAAAGGTTAACTAACTGCTGTGACACACTGTGAAAGAATTTTTTTTAAGTATCTTTATTAATATATCAACGAATATTTCTCGTTATTACTTTTAATAATAATAATAATTATTATTATTATTTAATTTCCAGACAAACAAGATTGTTCTTGAAGTTTGTTTTTAAGAAATGCTGCGTCAAATGTTAGAGTTGTTGCCTTTTTTTAGACAAATTTTATGGCAATTATGACACTTGCTTTATATTTTTTCCACGGTGTAAGTGACGGGAAATTTTTAGAGATAGCTGAAATAATTTTTGATTATTTAACAAAAGAGAACTTTAATAATTAGATTTGTAGATCAGTAATTAACATTTCCGAACGTCTTATTTCTTCTGAGAGATATTGTGACATAAAAATTTAATTATTATATTGGTTTATCTACATGTAAGCATACCAAAGAATATTTTGCATTGTGATTTTAAACTTCTTGGCTAACAAAAAGTTCACGACAAATGAGATTATTCATGCAGTTTGTGTTTCACAAATTTTACTTCCTGCATTAAAAAAATTACAACAATTGTCATATATTGAGTCGGACCAAAGATTTCGCGGGGGAAGGGGGGGTGACCAAACAGTGAAAAAGGCCAAATTTTTCACAAAAAGACTTAATATTATTTTGCTAACAAAATTTTAAATTTCGGGGGGTGCCGGACCCCCTGGTCCTCCCCCTGGGTACAGCCTTGAAAACACGTATTCCCAACACCTTCTAAATATAGAAAGCCTAACAACTGAAGTTTTGAAGTCATCACTAGACTTCATCAAAGTTCTACTTTCACAAAATAAAACTATTTAAAATGTCTGATAAATGCTACAAACATTAGAAAATATTTTAAATTAAAAATTAAAATATACCTTTCTCATACAAAATTATTATGGGCTCATTCCATTTTCAATCGAAAAATAGCTTGTGGCGCACCATTTTTGATTTTCACAAAGTTTTGCAGGTGATATGTGCCTATCTTCTGTATCCCAAAACAGATTTGTTTATTTGTTTAAAACAAATTGTTGAGATATATCCATTTGTTTGCTCCGCGGATTAGTAACAGTCGCCATTTTAGGCTAATTTTCTAAAATCTGTAGAATTTTTATTTGAAATAGCAGGAAGATCATATAAGGCTTATTGGAAAGCTTAAATAATAGGCTTTTAAATGTGCATAATATAATAAACTTACATTTAGCCTAAATACAATTTTTTGGACATCAAACAGTCGTTCACAAACTAACGTTCTTTTGTCATATCAGACATTAAAAAATAATGAAGAACTTTCAGTTAGAAACCAATTTTTTTTTTTCTGTTACACTTACATATCAATACTATATGCAGAAAAATGCTTAAACGCGCGAATGCAGCTGTTACTGGTGGTCCTTCATCCAGAAAAAATTGCTTTCAAAAAATTGAAAAATGGACTTTTTCACCCCCTAAAAATGTCATGTAGAATAGGTAATAAAAATCTAAAACGTTCTTATACTGTCCTTTAAGGCAAACCAAAAACTGTCTTGTCATTCTAAAACACAGAGGAAATACACGCCTTTGAAGAAATACAAAAAAAGCACTCCTTGCTATTAATATTAGGTTAACTTTTCAAATCCCAAAAAATTAATGTGGGACAAGTAGTAAAAATCTCAATAATATGGTGTTACGGGCAATTATCTGGACGAGGGGGCTAGGTCGATGGTAGGGAATACGGTTCTCCGTGGGGAACTTTCTAAGGGATCCTAACCCGCATTTACGCGATGATAAAAATCTCAAAATCACATGGTAAGAAGCTCTTATACTGACTTTGAAACAAAACAAAAATCGTCTTGTTATTCTAAAAGACAGAGGAGATACACACTTTTGAAGATTCGATTTGTGGTTCTGTGTTCGGGCAGGAAATAAGATATCCATCATGGCTGCACGGATCTCTGTCCAATGATTACGTTTTATCACGTGAGAACTTGCATATCTATGTAACAGATTCTGTAGTGCTGCTGCAAAAGTGTGAACCTCATTTTTTTTTTCTTTTTTTTCCCATGTAGTATTGATTTGTAAGTGTAACAGGAATAAGAATTGTTTTGTTATTGAAAGTCCTTCATTGTTTTTTTAATGTCTAAAATGATAAAACACATAAGTTTGTTAACGACTATTTGATGTCCAATAAACTGTATTAAGTTTAACTTAAATTTATTTTATTATGCGCATTTAAAAGTTCATTCTTTAAGCTTTCCAATAAGCCTTATCTGATCTTCCTGCTATTTCAAATAAAAATTCTACAAGTTTTAGAAAATGAGCATAAACTCGCGATTTTTGCTCATCTGCGGAGCAAACAAAGGGCTATATCTCAAGAACAAATTTTTTTAAGAATTTAAAAAAAATGTTGTTTTGGGAAAAAGAAGATATTTAGATATCACCTACAAAATTTCACGAAAATCAAAAATGGTAAGGCAGAAACCCTTCCCAAAATTTGTCGATTTTATATGGAATGACCCAATGACCTATTTCCTTATTAGTTATTGTTAAAAACTGCCATTTGTCGTAAAATTAAAATATTCTTTCTCAAAACATCAAAATGTTGTTAAACGTGAGTATATTCACCAGAAATTGTAAGAAGTTTTATTTTATGAACTTTTGGGTGGACTTGATCCTACTGCATTGCTCCTTTTAGACCACACAAAAAAAAATTGAGGTGCAGATATCAATACTACCTCTCTCCCACTGGAGGTAAACGCGTCTTTACCCTAGGGACTCCAACAACCGTACATGCTCAGGTCAAGTGTACCCAAAGTGTATAAATTTGTTGACGTAACACCCAGGCATCTACGAGGCATAGACGCCTGCTGCAATATCACACTTTCATTTGAGAATATCCAGACAATGATATTGATTGAGAAGATTACTATTTTTTACTTAAAAATACACTTGTTAATTTCTAGTGGTAAAATTAAATTAATTAAAAGCTTAATTTTCGTACTATGAGTTTTTTACTTAAAACGATAGTATCTGTCAGCGATTTACTTACATCCAAAACGTTTTACTCCTTTCTTTCACAGTATTAACAGTACCATTTTCCTCCAGAGTTACAAGTATCGTGCTGCCACTGCTTTACAGCAGTCAACTTTCTTTCAATTATAATGTGCTGTTTCTACACTTGGGTCATTATGTGATATGACTTTCAATAAAATGCACAAAGTAAAATGAATAGCCGTCAAGTACAGCTGATTTCAAGCTAGGACTTTTCTTACATTCTGTTGTTAATGAAAACATATAAAACGTCGCAGCTAACAATGCTGAACCATAAGTTCTATGTCTGAGAACAAGGCTAATTAAAAATATTTGATAATTATCACTTAGCATAATTAGTTAAGCAAGTGGTACATACATTTTTATTACTCGGTAATTTTAAGAGTGGCATGACACAACAAATTTTATCATATGGAAATCCTAGGGAATTCGAATCTGCATTTAAAATTTTACATTCTACAATCCTTTTTTTTTAACCATTAAATTAAATGCTCTAGTACTGGGCCACTTAAGAATATTTCCTCAATTATCATCTTAATTTAGGAGAAGTTTTGTTAATCTGTACACAGGCTATCCCAAAAAGGTGGTGACAGGCTTTAATTCTTTAGAGATAAATGTGCAGTGCAAATTGAAAAAATGTTCGAAATAAGTCTTCGTTAAGAAGAAAAAAATCCTCTCGTTAATTTTGAAAAATTTACACATTTTAAATTTGCACATGACCCCCTTACAAAACAATTCCTAATCAGTAATATGTGCCTCATACAAACGCCTTCTAGACATAGAAAGCCTTACAACGCCTACGTCACAGAACTTTTACATCATTAATAAGCCTAAGAAGGTGACGTCATCATAACTTCAACTTCCCAAAGTAAAACTATTTAAATTTTCTGGTGAATACTACAAATATTAGAAAATATCTTAAATTAAACATAGGAATCAAAATATCTTTCTCATACAACATCATTCATTATGATCTATTTCCTTATTATCTATGTATATATAAATACGCTAAGGAAACGCTAAGGAAACCTTTGTGTCCCTTTTGCAGCACATTGAGCGAACGGACGAGCACGAAATTCGGCACTGTTCAAGTTCGTATGGAGCTGGTTGTGCGAATGCTGAAATTTTTAAGTAATATGCTATTGCACCGTAAAAAATTAGAGAAGTAATTTGGCAAGCGGTATTTCGCGCCAAGTCGAGCCATGTTTCCATTGTTGTATCAATTTTTAATTAACAACACTTAAGTTTCTGCAGTACTATAGGGTTATAGTATTACAACAAAATTTGCAAAAAGTGAAATTATTCGCCAGTTTAGTGAAAATATTTTTAAATACATCGTCAATCAATAGGAGATGAAAATAACATTATATTATTAATGAGATGTGTATGAAAATATTTTCGACCACACATACTCTCGGATTATGTATTCAAGTCAGCTATTCCAGCACTTAAAAATGATGATTGTGCATTTATTAATATTGATATACTTTATCGAATACCTGGTGAACTGAGAACATATCAAAGTTACGATATAATAATTTGGCATGACGATAATGAAATCAGTAACTATTTAGTAGAATTTTTAATTTTTATTTATTTATTTTGTTCTGGCGATTTGGATACTTTTCAATTACACGGGAGCAAGTGAAAAATCGCCGAATAATTGAGATCTACGCCATCTGCGTACAAACCTAACGTGATTCACTGAACATCATTTCCAGTATAGAGTTCTTCCTTCCCCCTATATTTTGCAATTTTATTGTTAGCATATTTTGCAATTTTATTTCACTATATTTTTGCATTTTTCATATTTTAGAACAAGCGATTAATGTAAAAAATTAGAGAAGTAAATTGGCCCGCAACATTTTGAGCCAAGTCGGGCAATGGGTCCATTGTCGAGACGATTTTGAAATGACAACATTAGGTTAAAAATTCATATCATCAAAGCATACGATAAATAATTTGTTTGGATGACAATGAAATCAATAATTATCCAGTAGAGTTTTTGATTTCTTTGACTATGATTGGTTTGGTTTTTTTTCCCGGTTAGCCGGGAGCAAGTGAAAAATTGCCAAATAATTGTGATCTGCGCCAAATGCTTTCAAACATAAGCGCTTTCCAGTACATAGTTGTTTATCCCTTTCCATATTTTGGAAGTTTGATTTAATTTCGTATTTTAATTTAATTCCACATGTTTTCCCCAATTCCACATTATATAACTAATAAGCATACAAATTTTTTAGTATTAGGTTGTAACGAAAGTTTCCCGCCACCGCAAACATTGTCAGCATACAGTTCGCGTTGGCGTATTTATTTTGTCAAACGATTTTTGGCATTTGGAAGAAAGAGGCTTACTTTATAACACTGTGTTGTGAAATCTGTAAAAAATATAGTTATCATTAAGTATAAGGTGTCCCAAATGGAACTATCACTCTAGAGGATTAGAACCATCATTTACTTCCATTTGTGTTGCAAAAAGTCAGTTACATAATATCAACAAATTATGAGTACAGCTTTAAGTACTATTGTTGTATCATGTGACACTGTGCAGGTTTGGTACCCAAAGTTCAAAATCAGTTATCTAAGGAGTTAGAAGTTAGTTTTTCAGGCAGATATGGCGGTAAACTTTCGTTACAACCTGATATATTGATATTTTTGTATATATTGAATTCTGTACATAAACACTATTTTGTATACAGATTAAAATTTCGGGCTTTGTTTTGGGGAACGACACTTTTTCAGAAGTAGTCTTTAAACGGTTCCCAGAGATAATATTTGGCGGGAGCTGCGCCTGGCTACCCGAAATATACCATAGTTTGCCACCACATAAGTTAGTATTAAAAGTTAATTCCATCGCTATACTAATCAGAAACTTAAATACAAAGGAAGTTTATTTATCGTAATGCTATTGACTGCGAAATTTGTATTGGAATCGCAGGCAATAAAAGAAGTTTACTTCCACTCATAAAATATTCTGGTGCTATTTTACCATATCCTTTCAAAATTCTCAATTTTTAAATATATCTGCATTTGCGATGACAGTAAATAAATCTCAAGGATAGAAAGTACAAATTTATTGCGGCAGCAAGTTTTTACAGATGGTAAGTGCTACGCCTCAGCAAGTAGAGTTCAATCATTCGAAGATTTAAGATTCTATAACTCCGAACATAATGGGCCTTTAGCCGAGGACGGCTCTAGGCTGAATTTTTAGAGTGAGCCACTAGATTTTTCAGATTAGCCTAAATTGTTGAAAGCTCAAACTGAACGTGTGAAATCGCACGGGAACGTGCGAAATCCAAGGTCGGTAGAGGGAGATGACCCGTATAACTCCCTCGCTGGAGCTGCCTTTGCTTTTAGGAAAATATGATAGTTTTTACAAAAACACCGTCTTCTCAGAAAAGTGTGGTGGTTGTTAAGTGAAATTGTACAAAAGTGGTCACTATAGACTTATGGTCTCTTAGCCAAGGTGGTCACTTTAGTAGGTTCCACTATATATGGAATTTTGAGACATACTCTTTGACAGAACTGTATTCTCGCTCAAATAAAAAGTTAATGCTTTATCGTCGAATTTCGACCACTGGCAGACAACTAATATTATCTAATTAGTCATCTAAAATCTGCCATTTTTCGTAAAATTATATGGTTTATTCAAATTATTAAAATATATCTATTCATTAGTAAACTCACCAGAAATTCTTAATAGTTGTATTTTACTAGATTAAAACTTATAAAAGTAGTTCCAGTAAGGTTGTTGAACTTTGGTAATCTAAGTTGTAAGGCTTTCTACATTTACCAGGCGTTGCTAATACCCTCATGTGGTGACATACAAAATCTGAGAATTTTACGGTAAAAGTGTCAGAGATATGGAGATAAATATAACGTTGACTTAAGCCACTTTTCCATGGTTCTCGAAGGGAAAAAGTCACGTCGAATGATTGCATTTCAGGATTCGTACAGATAATACGAAAGAAAACCTATTTTTTCACTCAAGCAATAAACGTTTACATTCAAAACCATGTATAGTCCTCGATCATCTTTCTTTAAAGATATCTCTGCAACTTTGTAGGATGAAAGGCTCAAATTCGGAACATCACCTCATGACTGTATGGGGCACATTTTACTAACTGGCAATGTTATTTTTTTTCGGGGCCGTATACAAAATGAAAAAGTATAACTTTTTGTAAATAAACGAGAGGATTTTTTTCTTAACGAAGACTTATTTCTGAACTTATTTTGAACATTTTTTCAATTCACACTGCCCATTTATGTCTAATAGATATAGAGAATTAAGCCCGTTACGACCTTTTTGGGACAAACTGGTAATGGATGGCTGTTCAAACTCACATCTAAAGTAATCTTAATCTTAATCTTAATCTTAATATATATATAAAATGCTAATGTTCGTTTGTAAAGACAGGGTTTTCTCTATCACCACCAACTCGAATTAACTTCCCGTTGGGGTGGTAAATACCCCTTGGTCTCACGGTGAAAGTAAGGGAGTTTGGTCGCGGTGGATGGAAGTGGGTGGTGAAAATGTGAAAAAAATATATATCTGTCCTTTTCTAACTCATGAGAACTTCTGAATTTCAACTACAATAAAATATTAAAATTTAATGTTTATCGTCTGTTGCCATATCAGCAGGAAAACTGAATCTCAATTATCGTCTGCGAACCATTTTACCTGAAACAAATTCAAGTTATTGTAACAAGTGAAAAAGAACAAATTATTTGAATATTCTGGAGTGTTCTGGTACTAGCAAGGTCGATGTGTTATTATCTATATATATAAAAATGAATGTTTGTGGGTATGTATGTATGCATGTATGTATGTGGGTGTGTATGACGTTGAAATACTCCAAAACAGTTTGGTCGATCACTATGAAATTTGATACACTTAAGTCTTTTGTCAGGGAGAAGGTTTTTATGTTATCCATTTTACTCTAGCTCGGCGCTAGGTGGCACTGTAGAACGTTGAATACTATTCAGCCGCTTGCTATGCAAATACCGTTTAACTTATCTTCACGAAAATTGGTACGTATGGATATTTGAACACGGAGAATATTTTTATGCAATCCTTTTTGATATAACTTGCCGCTAGGTGGTGCTGCAGAGCGTCGAATTCTATTCCGTTGGACCGCTTGCTATGAAAATACCATTCAACCAATTTTGATGAGAATTGGTACACACGGATATTTCAGGACGTAGAATATTTTTAGTTTATCCATTTTTCTGTCACTTGACGCTAGATGGTGCTCAGAAAGTCGATTTCTATTCCGTTCTACCGCGTGCTATGAAAATACCGACCAACCGATTTTTATGAAAATTAGTAGGTATTGATATATGAACACGGAGAATATTTTACACTATCCATTTGCCATGACTTGCCACTAGACGGCGCTGCAGTACGTCGAATTACATTCCGTTCGACCGCTCGCTATGGAAGTACCGTTCGACTGTTTTGAGGAAAATTTGTACACACAGACATTTGAAAACGTAGAATATGTTTACGTCATCCCTTTTGCCATAATCTGCCGCTAGATGACGCTGAAGAACGTCGAATTATATTCCGTTCAACCCTCTTGCTATGAAAATAACGTTCAACTGATTTTTGGCAAAAATTGTTACGTATGGATATTTGAACGCAGAAAATATTTTTACACTATCTGTTTTGCCATGACTTTCTGCTAGATGGCGCTGCAGTACATCGAATTCTATTCCGTTCTTACGCTTCCTATGCAAGTACCGTTCAATTGATTTTGATGAAAATTGGCACACACGGATATTTGAAGACGTAGAATATTTTTAGTTTATCCATTTTCTGTAACTTGACGCTAGATGGCGCTGCAGAACTTCGATTTCTATTCCGTTCGACCGCTTGCTATGAAAATACCATTCAACCGATTTTGACGAAAATTGGTACACATGGATATATGAACATGGAGAATATTTTTACGCTATCCGTTTTGCTATAACTTGCCGCAAGATGGCGCTCCAGCGCATCAAATTCTATACTGTTCAACCAATCGCCATAAATTTTTTTATGCTTACACATTTGAGCACGGAGAATAGTACATTCTAACTATTCATTTAGCTGTTACTCACTACTAGATGACACTGCAGCGCATTAATACTTTAACTCGCCATTAGATGGCAATGCAGCGCACTAACTTCATGACTGGACAATTGATCTCTATGAAAATTGATTTAGCTAGATACTTGAACACGGAGAATATTTTCGTGTTATCCATTTTGCTATAAATAGCTACTTCATTGTGCTGTAGCACATCATTACTTTAACTGGCCAATAGATAGCGGTGCAACGTTATCAACTTCTTAATTTAATTCGTTTATTGATGGCGCTGCAGCATATTAAGACTGTTCAACTGATCGCTATGAAAACTGGTATACATAGATATTCGAACACGGAGAATATTTTGGTGTTATCCATTTTGCTATAACTTGCCACTAGATGTCACTTCAAACCAATAACTTCAGGACCGTTCAACTGATCGCCATAAAAATTAGTAAACATAAATCTTTGAAAGAAAAGAATATTCCCGCCGCATCGGTTTAGGTATAACTCGCCTTCTGTACCGTTCAAACTGGTACACACAGATATTTGAGCACGGATAATACTTTTAAGCTATCTATTTTGCTATGACTTGCCTCTACATGCCGATGCAGCGCACCAACTTCAAAGCCGTTCGCCCGATCACCTTAAAAATTGGTATACATACACATTTGAGCAAAGAAAATATTTTTTTCGTATTCATTTGGCTGTACTCACAACTTGCTGGTACTCCAGCCAGGGCCTGATTTCCGGGAGGGCATTCAAGGCAAGCGTACTAGCCCCCAAATTGTTTAAGTTTAAAAATTTATAAATTTTGAGAAAGCTTTCGAAAGTGGGTCCCCTAATGAAGCTTTTACCCAGGGCCCCCAACTTGGCAAATCTGTCCCTGACAGCAGCACTTTATTATTTTAACTCGCCACTAGATACCATAGGAGCGAATTGATGTGATTAAATCACACGAAAAAGGAAATTTTGAGAGGAAGTTGACGGTTACTTTCGGTTGTGTAAAAAAATAGCAAATTTCAAAGCAAATAGATTTTATTATGGCAAATTCAGAATGCTCTTTTATCAGATGCAAAAAATAAAATAGAGAAGGAGGTATTCTCGGAGAGAGAAAAAAGAATGCAACAATTCGAAATTTCTAAATGTTTTATTAAAATTAAAAAATTAAAAATATGATTGTATAACTCCTTATGCATTCATCGTATTACAATCCCATAAATTAAAATAAAAACAATATTTTTAGCATCTTTTTTTTCTTGTTTATCAAATGTTTATACTTGTTTGAGCGACCACGCCTCTTAACAACTGATTTCTCGCGGAACGAAGGGTGGTCGCTTTCGAGAAGTTTAACTATGTTTATGTGTATATACACTGTCTACCAATAAGTATTTGGACACCTGTGATAGAAAAGAAAAACTATATTCAAAATCAATAGTTGGTAGAGCCTCCACGAGAGGCAATTACAGCGTGAACCCTCCGGGGCATACTTTCCACAAGTTGTATTACAGCAAGTGGTATTGTCTTCCACTCGGCTTGGAGAAGACATAGAAGTTCCTTCACCGCATTTGGACGGGTAGTGCACCCCTTAATTCGGCGATCCAACTCGTCCCAGAGGTTCTCGATAGGGTTCAGGTCTGGGCTCTGGGCAGGCCAGTCCATTCGATGAACTCCATTGGCACCATACCAAGCCTTGGTTAACCTCGAAACATGACAACTGGCATTGTCGTCCTGAAAGTAATAGGGGTCCAACCCGTAAAACTGCCACAACGTAGGAAGCACATTGTCATCCAAAATAGTGCAGTAGGCATCGGCGTTGAGCTTACCATGAATGGGGACCAAGGGTCCCAGTCCATACCAGGAGAAACACCACCAGACCATAATTCCACCTCCGCCGAACTTGACTGTTGGCACAATGCATTCTGGCAGGAGACGTTCTCCAGGCAGACGCCAGACCCAGACCCTGCCATCCGAACGGTAAAGGGTGAACCTTGATTCGTCGCTCCAAAGAACCCGTTTCCACTGATCTACGGTCCAATTTCGATGTGCTTTGCACCACATTAACCGAGCAGCGCGGTTGGACTTTGTGATCAAAGGCTTATGGGCAGCAGCACGACCATGAAAACCAAGCAGATGTGCTTCCTTACGGATGGTATTCATTGAAACAATACTCCCGGATGCCTGTTGAAACTCCTCGCGGATGAGGGCCATCGGTTGGGTGCGGTTCTTCCGAATTTCTCTGGACAGCACTCGTCGGTCTCTATCTCCCAGTTTCGTTGGTCTGCCGACTCGGGGCACATTCCGACAATCACCGCTCACCTTCCACTTCTTAATCACATAGGCCACTGTCGATTTTGGGTACTTCAGATCGCTAGATATGTCCCTTAAGGATCGGCCACATTTGTGATACCCGATAATTATACCTTTCTCGAAATCAGAGAGCTCCGAACTGCGCGGCATCTTGCATGCGACTAATGCCGATGCTGTTTCCTACACGATATATACCAGAGGACGCCGTGACATGCCTCGGGACCGCAGATATCGTCATTTGCATAGGTGTCCAAATACTTATTGGTAGACAGTGCATGTATATATATATATATATATATATATATATATATATATATATATTATTATTTATTCATTTAATTATTACCATTTTTTTTCTTTTTCTTTCTTTTTATTTATTCATTTAATTATTACTTTTTTATTTTTTCCTTTCCTTTCCATACTTCCAAATTATTAATAATATATCATTTTTTTCCCACTCCATGGCATTACTTGTCTATTGATGGCATTAAGTCTTCTCTGATGGCGACATGCACTAATACTGCCTCCATTACTGAGCTTCGATCGTCTTGTCGGTCCACTTCCTCGTTGTTTATTTCTAATAGCTACGGTCGCGCCCCCAAGTTACAAAAGGACCCTAATTTTGGTCAGGTAATTTGCAGAAACCCAGCTATTATTGTTTTTTCGATTAAATTGAAATGTGTGTGCGGTGGCGCCTGATGATAGAGCACACCATTTCAATTATCCTTTCCATTTTCCGACTATTTGTAGATACATGTGATTAGGCTTAAAAGCCCACCAGTTCTCATTTGGCGCTTTATATCCAATTTATCCACTCTTTCATTGCCTTAAAAGGCAATATTTAAAAACTTTATTTGGTATAAGCTCGTTAATTGGCACCAGGTGCTATCTTCTTTTTTATCTTTATATTTTTTTCACTTTATCAATGGATTATCTTGGGATTTCACTTTACGTAAGTAAGCTATTATATATTATATATATATATATAACTCGGCAGTTTTCGATCCTCGTCAGGGGGAGACCCCCCCCCCTGAACCCCTCCTACCTTTTTAGTTTCATTATTGCCATATTAAAACGATATTAATTGACTATGTCAATTTATTTCTCATCTTTCGTGTATTTCGCCTGGTAACCTTATGTTGAAATTTTTATGATTGTAACCTATTTATAGAAAATACATGTGATCCATATTCTACGGCTTACGAAATATTGTAACAATAGATTAAAGCTGTTGAGGACTAATAGTATTTAAATATATGTAAAATTATGCCACATTTTTATGTCGCTTTTTTGGGACACTTTTTTCGGACAATTTTCAATAAAGGGGGTGAGAGATAAAATGACATTTTGATTAATATATACTCGAATATTTTCTTTTGTGAGGGTATACAGCAATAATTTTGTAGACCAATTCCCAAAATTCTTTTTTCATTGGAAAGGTTATAGTACAAGGATAATCCCATATTAATTTGGTTACGTTCTGTTCAAATTATGTTCATTTCAGAAATCGCGGAAAAAGAAAAAAACGTGTTTTTCAAAAATTTCCGGACGGGGTTGCCACTAGCAGCGTTAGTCGTAAATGTGCTAAGTTGCCAAGGGTGGCAACTTTTGGTGATTTATCGCGAAGTTTTTCATCAAAAGTTAGATCTCAAAACAACTCAGCTTGATAGTCATTATATCTGAGGAGAAGTTGCTAAACCCTACTATTTTTCAATGAAAATTTTAATAAATATTGAAGACTTTCGGTAAAATTAACCGATTTACATGCAACAAAATGCAATATTTCATTATTTAATGCATAGAACCTGAACTTCAGATTGAATTAATCCATAAAAGAGCAGTTATATCTGTGCAAATTGCTAAACCCTGCTGTTTCATAATAATTTTTCGTTGTGGTGAAGTATAATTTGAAGTCGGTTTTCTTCCGGTTTTTTCCCCGTCCCTTTTTAAAAAGATACTTGTTTCTTTTTACCATCAGGTTCCTCGGCCATTCGGAAAGGCTGTCGATGTTGGCTGCGGAACTGGTCAAAGCACAATACCTTTGGCTCCATATTTCCAGACTGTTTTAGGATGTGACGTCAGTAAGGCTCAAATTAGGGAAGCCATCTTCCACAGGCAGCTTCTGAATGTGGAATACAAGTAAGAATATTATATTTACACACATTATGAGCAATGACGTAGCCAAGGGGCGAGGGGGTTAAGAGTCTGACCCCCCCTCCTCGAAATGAGAGGGACAGACACGGAAAAAAGGATCTCATTTTTATTATTTTTTTATTTATGTGTGTGTGTGCGTGTGTGTGTCGAAGGGAAAATTTTGACCCCCACCCCCATCCGAAACACCATCCTGACTAGGCCACTGATTATGAGTTTTAATGAAAATTCTTTTGTGCCTAAGCTTGCTCTGCATAGCTAAACGAAATGGGATCAGAGGCGGAATATCACAGAGACAGTAGTACGGGACCCCTGAAAAATATCCCCCCTCCCAGAAACAAAATCTGGGCTATATTCATTTATATAAAATAATAATTTAAAAAACTCAATTTCCTTTGTAATATCGCTAATCACTTGATCTACTTCGAGACATGGTCTTTCATTATCCAGGGATTTCGTGGATTAACAAATAAGACATTAAAAGTATTTCTGAAAATGTTTGTCCATTTATACATACCTTATTTACAAAATATCCAGAGTTTTTTTAAATTATTATAATAATTTAAAAAACTCAATTTCCTTTGTAATATCGCTAATCACTTGATCTACTTCGAGACATGGTCTTTCATTATCCAGGGATTTCGTGGATTAACAAATAAGACATTAAAAGTATTTCTGAAAATGTTTGTCCATTTATACATACCTTATTTACAAAATATCCAGAGTTTTTTTAAATTATTATTTTATATAAATGAATATAGCCCAGATTTTGTTTCTGGGAGGGGGGATATTTTTCAGGGGTCCCGTACTATTGTCTCTGATCCCATTTCGTTTCATTTTCAACATTTATTTTACAAGAGATATTTTCAAATTTTAAGGAAGCATAGTTGAAAGTAGATTTCGAGCCTCTAAATTCTTATTGAAATATACGTTTTGAGAGAGCATCAACTATAAAAGATTTGTAAAGTCAAAGTTCATTGGTATGCAATTTTATAAGGGCCCCGTACATTTTATGTTATAAAGAAGAATAGAAAATTTTTAATTTCTTGGTGGTCTGTTAAAATTTCCTAGTATTTAAATCTTCGCATGCCTGATATGTAATTGCCGTCATATGTTGGTACCTAACTAAGCGGTCACGTGAGCTAATAATACAAATGCGTTGCAAATATAAAAATAGAAATCAATTATTTTCAATAAATAATTTTGTTTACAATAAGTCTAAATGTGTAACTTTTAAATCAATTTTGGAATGCTTAAAAATGTTTCATGTTGCGAAAGTACGATAGCCGTCAAAAATAGGTAAAAATTCTTATGATAGTAAGGGAAGCGTTGAAATAACGTAGTGCTCCGGGGCCCATCTAAGCATGATCGGGCTCTGAATGGGATACTATTCAGATTGCTTTTGCTTTTTAAGCGAACGTTACTTGAGCATTATTTATTCTTGAATTTCTCAAGAAATTCTAATGCAACTATTTCGTAATTCCTGGAGAGTACATAATAGTCTTGCATTTGATACTTTCCAACCAGAATTTAATTATTTCTTCCCCCGATCAACAAAAATCAACAGCAAAACTTGCCTTCGATCCCCTGGGACATTCAAATAAAAATATAATCTGTAACTTTTACTTTTTATAAGCAATGTTCGTAAACACAGATCGTGTATTCATGAAGTTACAAAGGTCTATCCTATTTTTCTTGCTACAAACTATTGTGCTTTTAATTATATTTCTTTAGTCAGGAGTCAGGGTGTCATAAAAAAGAATGACACAGTTTAAAAATCAGCAATGAATAAGGGAAACGTGATTCAAATGTGCCGTTTGCTGAATTATTCATCGGACACCAGAGAATTTTAATCCCAAAATTTCAAAATTACTTCCACAGGTCTCCATCAGAAGGCGCTACTGTACGCAGGCCTATCGAGAGTGGGGCTCTTTTCTTGGGGATCTGTGGTTAAATTTGTTTTCCATGTTTGAGGCTGGACTAAAACTGACTGGAAAAAAAAGAGTTAACTTTCAACTAAGCTGTAATAACGTTACACAGTTAAATTATGCGCTAAAAAACTATTGCATGTTTTCATGGAAATGCAGGTGTAGATAATGATAATGTACTATTAATTCGTAAAGCTAGGAGTTTTTTTTTTTCGTGTATATAGGTTGCTAGTAATCAAGATAAATTGATAAACCTGGAATAGTAAGGAAATTTTGCCTTAACAGAAAAAGTCAGGGGGAATTTGTGAATTTTAACTATAAACCTGGAAAATCTTAAACTGCGAATTGAAGAATTATCTAAAGTTTGCATATTTAAAATACTTTTAAATCGACGGTATCTCTCGAAAACAATGTAAATATTTCACATGGGCACAAAAGTGGAGAATACAGTAAATTATTGGGGAGGGTGTAGTTAAAAAAAAAAAAGATTATTCACAACCTACATCATACAAAAGCAAAATGTTACCCTAGAGTTATTTATAAAAGAATCCGTATTCACCACGCTATCCTTGCGCATGTATATCAAGTCATATTTAGAGCATTTTTTAACCCCGGATACGCCATAATACGTCCCAGCATTACGACTTAATAGCGTGATCATACCCACACCCGAATTCTCAAGAAAATATGCAATAGGTTTTTGGAGCACAATTTAAGTGTCGACATTGTTATTGTTCCATTGAAAGTCAACTCCATATTTTCTTTTTATTTGTTTTTTCTTTTCGGCACTGTATAGTGGTAAGTGGTCTCACGATCGAGGACAGAATTTGAGCGAAGCGAATCTTTATTCATCATTTCGCTTAACGGTATAGTTCGAAAAAACCATGAGATTTGGGCACATAAATACAAATAAACTAATTGTCATGCAAATTAAAATTTTTAGAACGCCTCGTTACAAGCTGTGCTATGCACTGCAATGAGCGGTAAACCAATATCAGTTGCGAAACTTTCAGAAAAAAACTTAAAAATCGAAAATTTAGTAGGATCTGTCACTTTTCGAAAATTTTTGCAGTGCAGTTCCACGTTAAAGAATTTTTTTCTAGAAATTTTATAAAAGGCACCGTTGTTCCATTTATTGAGATGGATATTACAGCTTATAAAGAATTATCCTTAATTTTTGGACTCCCTGGGATAATTAGTTTATTTTAACTTGTGTACCTAGACCTTGAATTGTTTGAGTGTAAAACACATAAAGGTAAATGCATACTTGCGAGCTGAGAGATATGGATGCTAGTCCAAATTAATTGAAAAATAGCGTGCAAGCTTTTAGAATGTCATTAATTCTAAGGTGAAAGTAGGAATGCGACATCGACTGCAAAACAACTATGTTTCAATATATCGGCCAAACAACATGGATGTTAGATAAAAGCGAGAAAAAATATTTTACTCCCTGTATGGGTACAATTTTCCTAACATGAAAAAAAGATTTTTAAAACAGCTACACAACCAGAAAAAGACACAATATATTTTTAATTTTAAAAAGAAAATTTTCTGATTCGTTAGTGGCCGCAGATCACTTTTATAAGTCTAAAAGACCCGGTCGTTAGATCAGGTGGAAATGTTATAAAAACCTATGCTAATTCTAATGATGCGACGTCGGCCGCAAAGCATCTATGTCTCAAGGAACAGAAGTAATTATTATAAAAAGTGTTTAACTGTGTGAGTGCTCTTTTCCCGTACAATATTTTAAGCAAATTTATTTTACTGAAAATCTTTTAGCGCATAAGAAAAACATTGAGAAAAAGAAAAAAAATTCACGAAAATACCATTTTTAAAGGAAAAATATTTACCTTAATTTTTTGATTTTTTTTTCGTTCGGCTGATATTTTTAATAATGCAATATTTTAAGGAAAAAGTAATCAAAATTTGCGTTTTACTGGGTAGAACAATAAATTATTGCTCGATAGAATGTATGAGGTCAAGCCATTTTAACTATGAATATAAACCAACCTTTAATTATTTCATTCTCAGGTAAATACATAATGAGAAAACATTCTAGGTTACGTAAATGTTCGTGAAAAAAGACAGAGCTAGTCTTTTCGTTTTAGCGTCTTTCTCCTCGAACAGAATTCGCTCTCCTTCTGCTCTCCGAATGAAGATCGAGGGAAAATATATGAACTTTCCCCAAATGAAGAAAAACCCGATACATGCTGGTCAGGTCCGTACCCAGAAAAAATTTCGCAGAAGTTCCAAACGGTGGAAAAGACAGAACTTTTCACAAAACGATTTCATCCTTATTATTTTTTGAACAAAAATCGAAATTTCGGTTAGGGGCAGGGATTTTCCGGACTCAATGGACACTCCCTCCCTTTGTTACTTTTTTGCTATTAGTCACTTTAGTTTTCGTTTCATGTGACATTACAGTGCTTTTTAGTAAGCTAGAATAATCAACAGACTTGCTCAATGTGACATGACTGAGACGTTTAGTAGTAAACATTGACCACGCCTATTAGTGCCGGATTAAGACCTGTAGCAAATGTTATTAAGGGGGCCCCATATTCATTAACGCACCCGAAAGTGTTTTTTTTTTTTTTTTTTACCCTCACATTATAGTAGTATAGATAAATTAACCGAGAAAATAAATGGACCTAATTACATTATAATTTATTTTTACTGTGAATTAATTAGTTAATGGGATTGCTACTGCTATTTAGATGTAAATAAAGCTAAAACTTCCTACTCGTTGGATATGGGAGGGGTTTATCCCAACTCTTCTTCCCACTTGGGTGCGCAAATCTCTAGGTTTTATGCAATAATATAATAAAACACAACTTTTACGAACTTTTCTTGATTTAATATGAACAAATTCGAGCTAACACTTGACAAATCACTTTCTCCAATTAAATTGGTATGTAGAAAAAAAGACTCTCAAAATGTAATTTTTTGGGGGGAGGGGGGGAAATCAAGGCGGGGGCTAAATAGATAGTGAGACTGACGTTGTTTAAAGGTATTTATACCCACAACTCAGGTATTTTTTCATGAATGTTAATGTTCATGGGAACATATTTCGAGTTTCTAATACCCCACCCTTTCCGATATGCAAACATATAACTTGACACGTTTACATACATACTGTTACGAATTTTCGGGGCAACCCGCTGCTCTGTGTCTTAAAATGGTTTAAAATTCGTATTCTACGCTTCAAATAGATAAATTTTGCTTTTTGTTGCATCAAAATCGGCCAATTAGAACCCGATATACGGAGGTTTCGCTTTCCCATATGTTTTTCTATGGGCTTCTAGAAATCTCGAGAAATATTAGTCCTAGAGCTTAGATGTCTTCACTTTTGAGGACTTATTTTTGGCGCCAAATTTGGCGATATTTCGCCAAAAGTCGCCAAGCTTGGCGACTTTTTGGTCATTTGGCGCGATTTTCCCAATGGGACCTGGAAGTTGTTTTTCCTGCGTTTAAAACGCATAATAACCTAACATTTCTCTTCTATGGCGTAATCAAAATTCACGCTTTATGTAGAACCCTCGAGAAATAGACTTTTCTGGAAACTTCTTGTTCCTTCTGCGTCGGCTATTTATAGAAGCTCGCGTCGCCCCGACAGTTCAGTGTTGATCAAGCTTTGAGAGAGTGAATACGCTTGCTTTGTGAAGGAAGCTGTGTTTCGCGCGGTTTGTGAAGCTTTGAATTTAAGTGCTGTGTGTAAATTCTTCATCGCTGAGTCTTGAGAGACTGTTAGTGTTATTTCTCGTATATTTTCACTGAATTCTTGCCAGTGAAAGTGTTCTATTTTGTGTGAGAAATACAGCATTTGTGAGAGTTTCTGATCTAAGCGAACTGTTAAAAGCACATTACTGCTAGATTGTGCTTGTGAATTGTGTACAGCTGATTGTTCTACGAAGTTCTAGAAGCAATAAAGTTTGTGTTCCATCCTGACAAGTGACTTTTTACTTGAACTTTTTACACCAACTAGACTTTAGAACGACGAACCCCAGGAGTAGCAGAGTAATTCCGCAACAATACTATAATAATTGTTTCTATAAAATTTTAGAACCTTCGAAAACAAAATGTAATTTAAACTGTGAGTTTAAATACAGTTTTTCCCCTCTAAAAATACATACTTGTAAAATTATTGCATTATTTGGTAGGTCTTTACTGATACTAGTTTGCATATTTTTAACTTCATGCATTTGATGGATTAATTCATAAGAAATCAAACTGCGGATTGGCAGATCTAGCACAATTACACTTTAGCTTTTCAAAATACACTGCATGAACGAAACGCATTCAAATTGCACATAAGGGGGACTGTTACTTCCACATACAGTTTGGAGCACTTCTAAAGGCCATTTTGTTCGAGTTCTACAAACATCCGTGCATTACTTTTCAACCATCTTCGTAAAAATGGTATAAAATATTTTGTTTTAAAAAAATCTCAATAAGAGGATTGTATCTTTTCTAAATAGAATAATCAATGTAATAAATAATAAAAAAATCTGATAAAACATTCATTATCGTATTACTTTCAAATGTTTTTTGCAGGATATAAATATTTTGTGAGTTTGTGTGCAAGAGTATCAGAAAACACCCCTTGATTTTAGTTTGTCTGGGGTTATGGCTTCCCGGATACATCGACCGTCTTCTCTTTGTGCAAGTGATCCTCCCCATTCTAATTATTTTATCTGAACAAACTTACTGACATTCGCGACCTTGACCTGAGGTTTCGACCGGCCAAAAGCAATTCTTTTATATTTAACGCTGTTAATTTCCGTGATTACTGTTATAATTTATCAGAATTGCGTATTCTCAAAATATAAAAAATGGTTTTAGAATACTCATTCAGTTTAGCAGAGACGGCCCAAGGGGGTGCGAATGTGGGCGATCACCTAGCTAAGGCCCCGAGCTCAAAGAGGCCCCGCGCCTGGGCCTTTTAGTTTTCGTTTGTTATCACATTAGGCCGAGCTTGGTAGATGGCTACGATATATTACGAAAAGAGCCGAGAAATAATGCTAATCCGTACTGGCAATTCTAGCTGTAACTTATATAAGACATGATAGAAAAAAAGGCCCCGCTCGCATTTGCTACTTCTGCTATATTGCTAATCCGGCACTGACACTTATTAGAATGTTCAATTTACTGATTGAAAAATGTTACCGCGAATTTTTCCCAGGATGAAATAGAAAGTACACTACGTGGGGGGGGGGGGGGGAAACAGCGATGTTAAACAAACATTTGCTTCTCAAACTCCACAACCGTACGTCACTTTGGTCTTTAGTTGATAGGTTTATTCCACATGACGTCAAGCCATGACTACGTCAATGAATTTTGTTAAAAGAAAGAAACCAAGACTTGCTGCATATCACGTCCTGAACTGTTTATTAGTAAACGTGGAACAAGTCTATTAGAGCGTTCAATTTACCGTTTAAGAAACGTTACAGTTTGGGTCTAAAACAGATGCCAACACGTACTAGAGACAGTCAACCACTTCTCGCAATTATTTATGCCTACGGAACATGTTAGAACAGTGTTCAGGGGTGTACAGAATTACAAATTTGCTATTTTTAAAGTAAAAAATAACTATTTCTAAAGAGTGGTTGTATTTTTTTCGTGTAGATAATTAAGTATAATCCCAACACCTCCTAGATAAAGACCTGAGAACAGGTGCTTTTAGGCTTTTGGGTCAGGAGGTCTTTTAAATGATATCATCACAGTTTTATTTTCACAAAGTAAAACTATTTAAAATTTCTGGTAAATAATACAAATTTTAGAAATATCTTAACTTATCTAAACTATCTAAAATAGCTTATCTAAAATATCTTAAGATAAAAGTTAAAATACCTTTCTGATAGAAAATAATTTATTATGATCTATTTCTATATCATATTATATAATTAGTGATAGTTAAAGTTTCCTATTTGTCGTAAAATTAAATTTTCTATCTTAAATTATTAAAATGGTTTATGCGGGAGTAAATGCACCACAAACCTTCAATAGTTTTGCTTTGTGAAAATAAATGTGTAATGACGCCATTTTAGTGGATTTAGTGATGACGTAAAATTTTTTGTTCTGAAGCATTGCTCATCTAGGAGGTGTTGATAATCCACTCTGCGAAAAGTTTCGGCGTTAAAAGTCGATGTCAAATAAACATCGGTTTCAATATATCGATAAATATAACACTAATATTTTGAAAACGTCCGCATCGATGTCGCATACCTAGATGAAAGTTTACAAGGTGTAAGATTCTGCTAGAGATCAGTCACAAACCTGATGTGTTTCTTAAATACCTTTTAATAATAATACTAGCTGCGTGCCCGTTCTCCGCACGGCAGGAAACGTATTTTTTTTACACATATAATTCGAATTAAGTCGAGTGATAATATTTAGACAGTGTTCCTATAGTTGTTTATTTATGCTTATTTATTACCTTCTGCACAAACTACGTTTTCTCGCTAAATATAATCGATATTATTTTGAACTCTTCAAAAATATAATTTCTTCAAAAACATGCATAATTTCTATAAAAAGATATAAGAAAAAATACGTGAATCTTTTGATTCATACAGAAATTTTGATTATACAATGTTGTAAGTTCAATTTAAATGTTAAAAAACACTAAGCAAAGCTGACGTTGGGAGCTTTAAATAAACTTGGATTCTTTAATACCTGGGATGCATTTCGTGCTCCATCACTCTTGTATCCCGTTTTACAACCTGGGGTAAAACAAACATTCGACAGTTTAAGATTGAACACTTAATCAATTATTTAATTTTCGTTAAAAAATAATCTTCTTGCACCTATGACTTCTATGCTAAGTACGCAAAGTGACCACATTGTGCACAAATACGCCGTCTATCGGCGAAGTTGACAACTACAATTTTCTGCTCTGCTTTTCAGCTAGGATAGACATAGGCGTGTCGACTCTTGCCCCCTCTAACTCCACGGCCAGCATATAGATGGTATGTCACATGATCACTATTTCACACAATATTAAAATTTCTAATGCATTTTTAAATTCGTGACATCGAAATGACGTCATTTATGATATACCACTTTGTTTACAGTTATGTCAATCGCTAGTGTATATATAGATGGCATACCACATGATCATTATTTTAGACAATCGGAAACTGGAAACGCTTTCTGAAGGTGAAAATTATCAAAAAATGAAAAAAATCGTGGAACAATTGAGTTTTAAGTATTTTAAAGTTCACTACGGACTGTTCTATGTCGTTTTAAATATATGTGCAAAATTTCAAGCCGATCGGTCGAATGGTGTGGAAGGAGTTACTGGACGAACAAACAAACAAACTTTCTCCTTTATATAATAGATAACAAATATATCTTTTACATTCGTTATATCTTTATAATACTTTTAGTAATTATAAATCTGAATATATCTTTAATATTCAATATACAACGAATTTATGCAACGAAATAACTGATTTTTTTTTGGTTACAGAATTGCGCCAGCTGAATGCTTGCCAGTTCCAGATCATTCGGTTCACTTACTGACAGCAGCAACCTGCTTCCACTGGCTGGATCAGGAGATGTTTTTCAAAGAGGTTAGGAGAGTCCTCGCTCCTGGGGGTGTGTTGGCAATTTACTCAAGCTGCGCAATTTATCCTTTCACTGGTGATGTCGAGGTGGACATAATTCTAAGGCAGTTAACGAATAAGGTATTCTTGTTCGAGATTTTTGATTGTGAGGCCTTTTGCATAGCGTTGCTTTCCACCATTATGAAGACCATAAATCAGTTACGGAAAACGTCGCAGCTCGGATGTCGCTACATGTGTACGAATGACATATATACGTATAGCATATAAAATTAAA
Organism: Cheiracanthium punctorium; assembly: GCA_038373885.1. Taxonomy (NCBI): domain Eukaryota; kingdom Metazoa; phylum Arthropoda; class Arachnida; order Araneae; family Cheiracanthiidae; genus Cheiracanthium; species Cheiracanthium punctorium. Next base: position 450,082 of record JAWZYV010016102.1, on the reverse strand, counting down.
TATCCTCTCAAAATTTCTATTAGCTTCCTTCAAAATTCTATAGTGGCGTAGCAACTTCCGTTTTCAAACAAAGGGTTTGTCTTGGGGTCTAAATTTAATAAAAACGCAACTGGTATATCTCCCCTCTTTCACACGGTCCACTGACTCCATACCTCGCAAGAATTTCCTGGCGTTATGAGACCCGGGCATTTTAATAGCCAATAAATGGACCCTTTTTGGAACATGCGACTGCTGTATAAACCCTGTGACCCGCACTTATATAAATTGAAACCCTGATCAGAGAGCTACCACATCGTGACTTCTGTTACCATGTAAACTAGTTTAAAAAGTTAATAAAAATATGTCAAACCATGCGTGGTTATTTTAATACGTCGACAGTTTACAGCCCGAGTACCGGATTTTTGCCCCAGCGGTCCGCGAATTTCCTATCTTATCGTCGGCCTGGCTACAACTCCAACGGCGGACGGTCAGTCATCTTTCAATGGGCTTTGGGGCTAAAAGCCAGCGTCACGACTGAGCCGCCTGCCCGGCTCAGTGCCACATCCATTACTGCCAACCTTCCCGATTTCTTTGGGAGATTTTCCACCACAATTTTTAAATAACCTTACTTTAGATATAATTTTTGGCGTTACCTTGAGTATAAACTGCAAAGTAAAAAATAGTGGTGAAAAATCTCCGGAGGAAATCGAAAAATGACACATCAGAACAACGGAACCTAACTCAAAGTAGAGACATGCGCGGGCTGGAAAACTGACTACCGACGCGGCCCAAGCTTGAATTAGTAGGCCCGGACCGGGTCCGTAACACGTTTGGAACAAACATCACGGCCCGGCCCGTACGGGCCCATAATTATGGAGTAAAACGGTCTCCCACTTGTCGGGCAAAGTCTAGCTCCACTACTGGTAAGTAGCATACAAAAGGAAAACAAACGGTTATGACGTCCTTTTCTAAGTGCATCAAAACGTGAAAACTTTTCTACGCCAAGGTCTTTCAAAGAAAACGGAGTAATAGCCCCACGATTCCACAATTTATTACCTTGAGAAGACAATTTCTAAATACACATTTTTATTGCGGGTAGCTTAAAGAAAAAAAAGGTCTTCTAACAGGTAAGGGAAGGGGCACGCCTCCCCCTAGATCCCATATTACCGTTATAATTTATGTACTATTATAACCTAGGAGTGATCCAACACAAAAATTAGTATCTTTCTGGAACAAAATCTCCCTCTACAAACAATCATATGGCGCCGATCCGCAGAACGGTATGGAAAAGTACGAAAGCAGTGCCATATGACTGCTTTCAGCAAAAGTCATGACACTCGGCTTCAGTGCAGATTTAAATCTTAATTAACCAAGCTTTCTGTGGTAAGCTAAAAGCAAAGGCTACAGTGCAGGTTTACATGTCGTGCATGGATGTTTATAAAATATATGATACGGCGATCATATACTGAATTTTCAGCTGTTCACAAGCATTATTAAGACGGATTTCAGTTCCCGAACAAATCATCATTAGTCGGCCTAATTCGTGTCCCAAAAATAACTTAGCCAACGATTTCGGTATCAGTTGTCAGAAATGTTCCCCGTTAAATAATTGAAAATGCCTAGCTACAAAATTTGTCGACAAGAATGCATTGTCAAAATAGCGTAGACAAAAATGCGTAGAGAAAATTCTCGTACTGAGCGAAATAACACAGTAGTGCTTTTAAAAAAAAAAAAAAAAAAAAAAAAAAACCTTGTAAGTTGGTTGCTGTGCAATGGATGTCCAACGGCTGGATATAGTAAGTTGGTAATTGTCAACTGTTATGGTGGTGAAGCTGTGATCTAATTGGGAAGAATGGAGCTACAGGTTCGAACCTTGTTGTAATTTCTCGGGAACCCGAAAAAATCCAAACAATTGGTGAGTGTTGAGTCGCCTTTCTCCTGCACAACTTACAATACTATAGAACTTTCGAAACATTCTAAATCCATGAAGGGAGAATATATATTGTAGAGCAGGGATGGCCAAATCATGGCGCATGGCATCTTTGTGTCGACTTAATATCTTGAGACAGACAGGCGACTCAAAATAACTTCTTGTCCGGAAATATTTTATTTCTTATAATTTAAATTTATGGGACTACATCAAAGGGAAGCATTTGTAAATTCCAATATACACTGTCATCAAATAACGTACCATCTCTGATCCCCTACTAAATATCGAAAAAATTACTTCTAGAAATCTCTTCTTCAGTGCAACAATTTCAACTCCATATTCAAACTGCCTGAATTTATGATTTTCAACTTACTCATTGAACTTAACATAGCAAAAAAGGATGCTCAAGTTGAATGGCGTATCTGAGCAAACATTCAGTCTCCAACCTCTACGGAATATAATTAACCACTTTTTCAAAACAGCAAATTTTTCAAATATTTTTTTTCAAAATCGCCCACAAACGTAGCAAATCAATTGCCTCAGACTGTCTTTGGAATGTTGAAATTTCGCTATATGCTAATACAAATTTTACTGTTCAGGGAAAGTGGTTAATTATATTCCGTAGAGGTTGGAGACCCTGATTTTTTAGCTATAGAAGAACCAATTGGAACAAAGGGTCACAGTTTTTAGTTCATAATAAATATCTGTTTTAAATTTGTGGTGATTTTTCTCATTCATAAAACTTTTTAATGATTTAAAATAGAAAAATTAATTTTACGACAAATGACAATTTTTGACCATCACTAATTGTATATGATACAGAAGTAGATCACAATGAATTATTTTGTATCAGAAAGGTACTTTATTTTATCGTTAATTTGTGATGACTTCGATTAAGAAGATCTAGTGATGACGTCAAGGCTTCAGTTGTTAGGCCTTCTATATCTAAAAGGTCTTCTGAACCCGTCTGAGAAAAAATTTGACGCATGATATTCAAAAGGTTGTACATGCCTGCTGTAGAGACACAGAAAATATCTCAAACACTGTACATTAAGGAATATTATGCCATTTCATATTCAATGTAGAATGAATGTGGTAGCGATCATAGTGAAGCAAATGTGAATACTATACTTCGATCGATTACAAAGCCTTTTACAATCGATAGCAAAAATCGAAATGGATTACAATAACGATTACTACCAATTTCTTAAACGATTATGGTTAGTGAATGTTTATATAGTGAAAGAAGTAGTAATCCTGATCTTAGTGAAATGAAATATTAAGAATATTAAAGAATAATGCAATTTTATCTCAGAATTTCTTTAAAACTAGTAAAATCCTCTTTCAGTAAGCGATTACAGTTCGAATAGGCTTGGTCTATACTAACGTTACTTCAGCTTACAGTGCGGGGAGGGATTCCCAATTATATTCTTGAGGGTTCAGGGAATAAAGTGTGACATATATACATATATCACTTGTAATAAAGAATGACAGCCTAATGTGTGCGTCTAACGCTACATACAACTAGACCGATGATAGGTCGTCCATAATAGAGTCTAATACGAAACTACTGAAACCTGAAAAGTGGCTTTGTTTTCGTAACTCGCAAGTGCCACAACAATCAGGTTACTTAGATCAAAACATCACTGAAAAGACTGATTATCTAGCTGTACAGACAAATGTTTCTTTTCAACCGTCTGGGACAGGGCTGTACCCAGAAGATTTCAGAGAGGGTCCAAAAATTTCGGAAGGGGACCAAACGGTGAAAAGGGCTGAATTTTTCACAAAAATACTTCATAATTATTATTTTGTTAACAAAATTTTAAATTTCGGGGGGGAAGGGGGAACGACCATGGGTGCGGCCTAGGTCCGGGACGTGACATTCTGTTCGCTGAACTGGCTTTCATCACTGCCTAGACATCTGTGTTTTATTTCCTTTCTTTAATTATCAGGTTGTAACGAAAGTTTTCCGCCAAATCTGCTGGAAAAGTTAACTTCTAACTCCTTAGATAACTATTTTTGAACTTTCGGTACCAAACCTGCACAGTGACACGTGATGCAACAATAGTATTTAAAGCTGTACTCATTATTCGTTGATATTCTGTAGCTGACTTTTTGCAACACAACTGGAAGTAAATGATGGTTCTAATCCTCTAGAGTGATAGTTCCATTTGACACACCTTGTACTAAATGATAACTGTATTTTTTTACAGATTTCATAACACAGAGTTATAAAGTAAGTCTCTTTCTTTCAAATGCCAAAAATCGTTTGACAAAATATGAGCAAATACGCCAACGCAAACTTTTTATTGATGATGTTTATGGTGGCGGGAAACTTTCGTTACAACCTAATATTTTCGGTTAGACATTGAGATGCATCAACTGTAGATTAAAACATGTGATAGCTTTTATTGTTAATTTTTCATTTTATCTTGCAGTTGGAAAAATTACACTGCTTTTGCGTTTGACAAGCTGCAAATTTTTCACTAATTTCTTTAGGAACTGTTTAAAAAACAGAGATAACATTTTGAAATATTTACTTCCGATTTCTTAAAATAGTTAACACATTTTGCAAATAGTAAATGCAGAGCCTGATTATGACCAACTGGGGCCCCGGGCATTGACGAATTTGGGGGTCATCATCTATAAAATTTGTTTTATCTTTCATAAAATTCAGGCCCGGACTGGGAAGTAGGGGCCCGCCCGTCTCAAGAGAAGGGGGCCCGGGTTATTGTATAACCGATAAATTATAGGATGTGTTAACTTTCGGGGTATGGGGGAGGCATGGTGTTATTATTAATTAATTATGATTGATAATTAACGCATTCATAAAATATTGATCGATTAATTAATATGCGTCATTCATATTAATTAATCCCTTGTTCATTCGGGAATCCTCTCAAAACATTTTGAGAACTACATATAAAATAAAGTGTTTTGAAGCCTTTTGGGGCGCAAATGCAGCTGCAAAAAAATTTCTGTGTCAAACTTCATTAAGTGCTATCAGTATAGCACTTTTTTTATTTTCTTTTTTCTGTTTGGGGGCCCGCCCTCAGCAGGTGGGGCCCGCCGAGGGTGGGAGTCCGTCTGCATACAGTCATCCGTCTGCCCACCCGTCTGCATACAGTCAGACACCCTGGCCAGTCCGGGCCTGATAAAATTTTAATATAAAAAATAATATTTTAAAAAACATTTGATATTGGGGGCCCTTTCGAGCCGTTGGCTCTGGGCAAAGTCTCGTTTTGCCCTTGCGATAATAAGGCTCTGAGTAAATGAATAATTACACTCAGGGTTTTTGTTACTTAACAATTACTAGTACTTCAGTAAGTAAATGTATGGGAAGAATTGTTATCATAGTACTATATCAAGTGATAGTGCACGTTTTAAAAAACCGTCTTATTTTTATTCAAAAGCGTATCGTTTTTCGCTTAAAATATTTATTCAAACTTGACCCATAACTTGCTGTTGTTATTACACGTGGCTAAAAAAGAACTCAGTCCAAAAGCATCTGGACACTCGCATAAACATCAAAAATACAAATACATTTAAAATACAGATAATTTAAAAAATCATCAATAAAATCGGACAAAATTCAAACCAGGACATCTATAAAATTACAAGTAAAATCTCTAAAAAACAATTTAAAAGCATAGAGGAGAAGCATTCAACTGTCCAAGACATAACATCCCTGGCGATCCAATAGAGTAGGCAAACATCACCCTTAAGTTGCAATGTCGGATCAAGGTCCGGGCAGACGATCAAGTGTTCTCTATTCATAGTGTCTGTTTTAGAGATAGTACATAAGACTATTAATAAATATGCCTATTCTCTTCAGATGCTCGGCCAGGCAGTCATGTCTAGTTCTCTATTTAAAATTCGCCACAGCCTCTTTACGGGATCTGTGATAGAAGTCTTTCCAATCATTTATAATACTCCCCCATCGTTTATTTCTGGATTTATTAGACAGTTCCATGTTATAGTTTATTAACCGATAACATTATTTTCTAGAAAAAGCAACTTAATATTCACAGTTGAAGAATAAAAAACTGTATGTATATATTGTTTAATAAGAAGGGTGGGGGCGACATCGTAAGTTAGCATTTTTGGGGGGGAGGAGGACCAAAGTTAAAAGATTGGGAATTTCTGCTTAAGGTGATGATCTTTAAAAAACTTACATCACTTTTATTTATATGGAATGAAAAGAGACTAGCTGAGGACAAATTACATGGACAAAAAGAAACTGAGGTTTGAAATAAGTATCACTCTAGCCAGCGCCGGCGCAAGGTTATCCGGCGCCAGCCTGCAAAAAAAGCTAAAATCGCCCCCCCACTCCATTTTTTTTTTTTTTTTTTTTTTTTACAGGAGAAATAAGTTTTGAAGAAAGCATTTGTTGAAAAAAAAATAATAATAAATTTATTTATCGGGAAAAATGAATTTTTCTGCATTTCATATTTACAAACTTTTCTATAATTTCTTTTGTATCTATCTCATGACAGATTTCATTTTCAATAGCAATCAAAGCTAGATTTATGAGTCTTTCCTGAGATATACTTGACCGTAAATACGTCTTGATCAATTTTAATTTTGAGAATGATCTTTGGCTACTAGCAACATTAACAGAAATGCTGAGTACTATTCTCAATATGATATTCAAATTCGGGAAGCACAATTTATTTGACACAATTAAGTTCAGAATATCGAATGGGTCTTTCATACCGGGTGTAAAAATGTCTTTGGAAGCTACTATTTCCTCAAAAAGTTCTTCTGCGTTAATATCTTTACTATCACCATATTGTAAAAATTTTTCTAAATTACTGCATTTTATTTTCAAATCTGCATTATCGATTTCCGATAAATTACACAAGAAACTAAAATTATCGCAGTGATCCTTCATTGCGTCAAATCTTTAATTTAATGATGCCCAAGCTGTATCCAAAATTCAAAAAAAGACATTTGTCCTAAATTTCTCTTCTGGAGATTGGGGGGATTCATCAGCATGTTCGTAATCGAAGTGACATTTCTTTTTCCTTCGTCGGATTTCTTCAACAGTTTTAAAATGGGGCTCGCCATCCACTTCTTCACTAAGTTCTTTGGCTTTCTCAAGAATATTTTTGAAATTGACGTCACTTCTATGTTCTTGAATGAATGATTTTAAGTTACTTATTGCCTGCCATTTTTCTTTCCTTTCATATTTGTCCCGTTATCATATCCCTGCCTCTCATATCATCTAGAGGTATGTTCCGCATTTTCAACATTTCCATTACTGTCTCACATAGGACGCTACCTGTAGAATCATCAACTTTAATAAAGCCTAAGAAATGCTCCTTGATTTCAGCCCCTCCATCACTGCAGACGACAAACGTATGACTACACTCATCTGTTCAGTTTTGGTAACATCAGGCGTAAAGCCCAAAATTATACATCAGTACTTGGCGTTTCGAAAAGATAGTAAGATTTTCTCTCTTATACTACTGCCAATAATTTGCGACATTTCATTTTGACTATCTTTGCTTGGATAATGAACTTTACTGTTGCTGTTTAAAAAAAAAAAAAAAAAAAAAAAACGGAATTACGTTACAAACTAATTCAAGCTATTATTCTATTACATGCTTGTAATATTTTAACTTCTATTACATGCTTGTAATATTTTAACTTCAGAATTTGAATCCGAAGCAACGAAGTCTGATTTCTTTCTTTATTATTATTAATTTATTTTTTGTTCCTAAATGAGCCCTGAAACTGAAACCAAGGTTTAAGATACGGCCGCATTTTTTGCATAATGCTAAAAGACTTATCAGAATGCTGAAATGAAATTAATGGGTTTCTCTTTTTTGCTAAAGCATTCAGAGAAAAGTTGGAGCTGACATATTGAAGAGAAACAGGGATAAAAGTAAAAATTTCCTGATATGGAATTGTTATAGAATGGTTGTGTGGATAATCTTCTATTTTGAATATTGATGAATTCAAATATATAACATGTGCGTCTATGATTTTCAAGACCACTTGCAAAAACAACACAGGAAAAAGAGATCGGACAATATCTCTCGGTGAGAAAAATGGAATTATCTTTATAGCAATTTGATAAAGCTTTTCCCTTATTTTAGCTTTTTTGCTAAAGAATTTTTCATCTCAGCTTAAACCCTTCCTGGAACAGATCACAATTTTTAGTTCAGTGGCAGTAAAACAGTCTCTCTGCGTCAAAAATCCCTCAACTTAGATTTGTGCTATTTTTGAAAATGCGTCTTTCAATATTTAATTTTCTACAGTTAAAAAGTTTCAATTTGCTGTTTAAAATTTACGACTAAGTAGTTGATTTCCTTCTTAAATATTTCAGCTGTGAAACATAATTTCTCATACATTTTTTATTTTTTCGTTTAAAATTGCTCTATTGCGTTTTAATTAGCATATGTTAAATTCGCGAGCACGGCGAATTATTATACAGTTTCTACTAACCCAGATTTCTGATATCCGACTAGCGGCCGTGCTAGCGGCTTTTATGTGCTCCAAGCGGTAAAAAAGGCAGAATTTTTCACAGAAAGACTGTATCATTATCATTTTAGTAGCAAAAATCAAAATTAAATACGTCCTTGGTGCTAGGGGTAATTTTCGGGGGATGGGGGGCGTAGCATCGGGCATCATTCTAAACTCAAAAACTGAGAAAAGGTTGATCTTCGTAAAAGGGGCGCCTATTTTTACATTAGCAGCGGGGGGGGGGGCACGTACTCTATGGCCGTCCTTGCTTTTACATATTGTAATATATGTTTCTAAAAGTTTTTACTTCTCTTTTACATATAGTAATATACAAAACCATACTCAGGGGGTTGGTCCTATGGATCCGAACCGAACCCTGCCCCTCCCCGAAATTATCACATTATATATATATATATATCCTATATCCTATGTGTGTGTGTGGGAGAGAGAGTATTTATATATAAAATGATAAAATGATGATATTCAATCAAACAGACCTCCCCCCCTCTCCCCACCCGCCTACAAAAAAGGTCGGCCCCCCTCCAAAATTATTTTCTGGATACGGCCCTGGTTATATATGTTTCTGAAACCCCCTCCTTTATTCGCTACGTCCTTGCAACACATTTTATCAGACAAATAAACAAATTATATACACACTGCAATCATTATTAATATAAAACATATCTTCCTAAAACCTGTCCATTTTTTAAATGTTTTTGAAATTTTTTGCTTTCGGGACAATTTGGCGCCCCTCTGTGTTTGGCGCCCGCCTGCAAAGAAGGCCTTGCAGGCCCGCTTCCGCCGGCCCTGACTCTAGCGCTAAAAATGCTCATAAAGTGAGTGTTTCAGTTAACAAAAACGTAGGCGTATTACAGTGAAAACTCGCGGGCACTGTACAGAATTTTGCGTCACAAGCACTCAGAAGCTTAATGCTTGGAATTAATTCTTGATTTCTCTAATTTAAGTTACTTTCTCATCCGAATTTTATTGATTTTATCCATTCTCTTATTTCAGATATTGTATGACGACATGCAAATGTACCGTTCACCCTGCGTTCAACAGTTGTTCCAACGCTATGAAAATGTATACTTCCCGTTTGACGAAGTAATCAGGTGAGTAGAAATTGAAAATTTCGTATTACTGAGCTTTCAAGCAGCATATCAAGCAAGAAGCCAACTTTCAAGATTTATTCGGAAGATTTTTAAGTATTATTAATTCCTACCGACAATGATTTTAAACGGCTTTAAAATTTTTAATTACAATATAACTCTTTGAAATTGTGGTGGGCAATCTCCCAAAAAAACGCGTACAAGTTGGCAGTTATGACAATGTATTTATACACTTAACCCATTTGTGCCTGGATATTTTTGCGACTTTCTTCGATTTTTACTGATAACAGAAATAATAGAGAAATTTCTGATGTCAACTTCTTGAACAAGGGATGATTTCCTTTAAAATCATTATGCATAAAAATTGAAATATCAACATACTACTTGATCATGTTAAAATATTTTGTAGAGTTGAGGCTCAGTACTCATGAATAAAGGCTAGGAAAAATAAATAACGTTTTCGACTAATAGCGAAAATGCCGTCCCAAAAAAGGGACGCTAGGCATAAATGGGTTAAAGAAAGTAAAGAAAAAGACCTACGAAACTATCTATCAAAAAAAAGTATTCTTTTTAATTTGCCTGCTTTTCTTTTTCGTTGTGTACACAAAATATCTACAATCCCATCTTAATACCATTTTTATAATAAATAATTCTGTAGGCCTACACCAGCGATCCTCAAGTCTGACCCATAGATACTAACAATTAGAGTGGACATTCCAATGCTTCGACTGTGACACAGATGAACAGGAGTCAAGGGAAGAGCAACAAGCTGCCTCAGCATCCCGATGATCGGCATTTAACGATTTATCCTTTTTCCCTCGGGCTATTCGCCCGAAAGCAATTAAGCTTGATGATTTCCTGTTTCTGAAGTGGAAAATGGATACATTGGAAATCACACGGGACTTTGCTCCAACCCTGACTCCCGTTCATTTTGGTCTTAGTCGAAGCGTAGGAATGTCCTCTATAGTAGTTACTAGCTGTATGGTTCAGCCCTGCCCCACAATGACTTCAGCAGCAGGATAACAGCTGGAGAACAGCGGGAGAACAGCGAATACATAGATGGAAGGCAGGGTTTGGACGAATGATGAAAAAGTTACGGCCGAACAAGCAGTAAATCACCAGAAAAACTCCTAGGAGCGTGGAGAAACGAGAATTTCAAAATAATGACTGGGCGGTAAGTTCTGTCCCCAGCCTGGAAAAAGTCAGGTACCACGATTACCAGGGGATGGAGACAGTTCCCATGGAACAGTACGTGTCGACGAAAATGTGCCCGTCAAATAGTGTGGAATAGGGTACGAGGCTTGATATGATGAATCCACTTCTGAAGATCAGGCACCCTGCGTTGCCAAGAAAACTGCCACGGTCACGAAGCCTACATCTCCGCTTCCAAAGATGAAGTAAGCTTTGGTACACATTAACACATTTCTAAGATCGTGGCTATTGAGACAGCTCCATCGTTTTCTTCGAAAGCGCGGGTACACTGCCACCCTGAAGATCTACCGGCGAATGAAGCCTCAACATCTTCCTTCACGGGCCAGTGTTGCAGGTGATCCAGTCAGGGATTCCACTTCGACCCACCGTCCCGATCTGCGAACAGCAGAACTCAACCGGCAGAGATTAAGTCTCCCCTGAAGCCTTCAAATGGGAATCTGGAAAGGGGAACCTTCCGCTGAAAATTCACTGACGAGCGAAGCTCAATCATCATATTCGGCTCACACTCCGGAGTGGTAATGATTGAACTCACTGAACTGATTTATTTATTATTAAAAATGATGAATTCTAGTGAAATGGCATTCAGTTTCAGCTAACGTTTCACAAGTGCATGGAGATAGGGGGAAAGGAGAAGGAAAACTAACAGAGAAAACTGTGACCCACTTTATCTCTCCTGATAACACAGATGCTCTAGAATTTGCGCCACCAGTCCACCCTCTAAAAGTTTTGCTCTATAGTAAGTCAAAAATTCTTGTTTAAAAATAGAAGTTAATTAATACCAGAATAATTGATAACTATGAACAAATATAAACAAATTTAACCACCAGAAAGCACATAAAATCAAATAAATTGAAAATAATGGTGAATTCTTAGACAACATTACGGAGGTAGCGCCTTCTATAATCCGTTCCAGATATTTTTGCCCGATTTTGGTCAAATATTACTTGTTCAGTTACTCTTCCCCTCTATGTCCATGTGAAAGAGAAAGATGATCTTTTACGTTTACCAACCCGACCGAACAGCCAGGTTCTGTTTAAATTACTGGACATACAATTACGAGATACAAATTCGATTGAAATTGAATTTTGTTAAAATAATTCATGTTTAAATTTTTCTGGTTTTAAAGTTTTGATTGTTTTTTTTTTAAATTGTTGCAATGCTTTTCATTTATATGTTTATGTTATTAGTAATCTATTTTCAAAAGCACATCGCAATGTATATCACGAGCCATTTCAGGATTAAATGGAACCATTAAATATTTTCAGAGTTTTACGTATAAGAAATTAATATTGGTGTCTGCAATAAACATTTTAAATGAATCTTTGCTATTTTGGGAAAGGGGGCTTAAAAATTCCAAAATCTAATGAATACTTTCATAATGCCATCACATATCGCTCATATACTTCTTATATTTTAAGCTAGGTAATCAATAATTCCATTTTCTGCAACTACTTTTAAGTGATGCGCGAAAAGTAACTTCGTGAATAAGCTTACTGACCTTTTTAATAATCCCTTTGGGTTAAGAGGAATCAAAAAAGTCAGATAAAAATTACAAATTGTGCAAAATCAAGTAATGTAGTTCTAACCAAAATCTTATCTTACTTATATGTGTTTCCTTCATTAGAATTCCTAACATATGCCACACCTACGTCGCTACAGCAGCTGATGCGACCGGATATATTCGTTCCATGTCAACATTTCAAAATTTCAGCAATGCGCAGCCTCAGCAAGCCGAACGTATGCTCAAAGAGTACCAGGAAAGGTAATGGCCATGTGTTTAATATTTTTCCATGTCCAGTGATAAAAATTCTGCCATTTATGGCATAGGTAGTTGTCTGTCATAGGTTGTATATCACTTGTTCAATCTCTAAGCCCTCTTATGGGGAAAAAATGCGATTTTTTTTTAATGGCCGGTGTATACTCATTGGTCACTACCACGGCTGGAAGTATTGGTCACATTTTTATGAAGGCTGCTAACAGGTGAATCAGCGTTCCCTCCTACGAAGGGATGGACGAAAGGATGTACAAGCTCATGCTGGAAATCGAACCCACCTATGTATGGTAGAATTATTTTTTAGCCATTTCACAACCCGGTCGACAGAAAATGAAAAAGAATATTTCAAAAATTTCAATCAACTTATTTGATAAAGTAAAGGTTCCGTAGACACTGCAAACAGATGACTTCAAGTTAAAGTGTAATTCGGGATATCTATAGTAAACTGATGGGGGGAGGGAATTACAGAAAACATTTTTAATTTTTTAATAAATCTATGTTTTGAAATAAAGCATGAATAGTCAGAGCGGAAAAATAGATATTGTCTGTTAAAAATGGTTTCGGAAAATATAATTGTAATCGGAGAACAGGGTCAGATGGTTTGGATGCAAGAATCTGAAAAGTCGGTCTTGGCAAAGTAGAGTTGACATCCAGCGATCAAATTTCCTTCATGCTTATATTACAGTTTATTGTGGTAAAAAAATATTCCATTATCCAGCTTCCAGGGAGTTATTTATAGCTGTCAACTCTCCGGAATATCACTAACTACGCTTTATAAAGAGTGCAATTTTTAACAATTTTTTTTTTTTTTCTATTTCAATAAGTGGCACGAAGAGTGTTTAACGCTATTATATTTTCATTAGCAAATTCCCTCTTAAAAAATATTGGTTGATTAAATTCATGAGCAGTTGGCCGCTATGAGAGGTTAATTACTGTTTTATTCTACTTGTATTTCTACTGTTGTACTTATTTCCTGCTTCAATCTCAGGCATGTTTCATGCGGGGGACCAATGATAACGTGACCATTTATTTTTTCCTGCAAAACGGGACATCTACTACTCTTTTGGCAATAGTGTATTTATTTTCTTCCTCAAAACGGGACATCTACTGTTTTTAAGGCCGGGCCGTACCCAGAAAAAATTTCGGGGGGTGACCAAAAAGTGAAAAAGGCTAAATTTTTCACAAAAAGGCTTCATTATTATTGTTTTCTTAACAAAATTTTAAATTTCGGCTGGGTACGGCCTTGTTTTAAGGTAATAGTGTAGGGAGACTGTATTTCAGGTCTGGGTATCTTTTAGTTGTTAACGTTCAAAAAAGCTTGTTAATGTTAATTTCAAAATAAAATTAAAGAAAACATTTGCTAATACACACATATACTATAAAAAATAGTGCAAGACGTACGTTTCGGGTGGTACATGGGGCAGGTTCTTCTTCGACTTTAACAACACAATCTGAAGGGAGGAAGGTAGGAAAGTGAGAAATATAAACAAAAGGACTCACAGGAAAAAGGAAATTATCATTCGGAAAGAAAAAAAGTCTTAGAAAACCAGAGTGAAAAAGGAAAGTAAAGTGGGGATCGGGTGGGGGGAGGGGATAAGCAAATGACGAACATGACTCTAAAAAGAGAAATAAAATTAAATAAATTGAAACAGTTGACAAAAAAAATAACATTAAAAGAACAAACACAAAAACAATACATATCCCCGGCGTTTTTTTTTTTTTTCGAGAGGGTAGAGAGGGAGGTTAGGGTTTTGTTTGTTTTTTTTACAGACACTGCAGTTGGAGGATTTTAGATTTTTAGTGACGTTTATTGAAATCGTTACCACGGGTTGCTCGCTTCATTGTAGGGGTCATTTTCTAAAAACGGGACATTACGGTGTCCCAAAGCTGTGCTTGGGGACAACGGGACAAGCCACCTAAAAACGGGACGCATGGTCACCTTAACCAATTTTTAAGTTCCTTTGGAAAAAAATAAAATAGAAGTTGACTGACTGACTGAAGTACGGTCATAATGGAGCACCTTGGAGAAATCGCTTTATCTCCAAAAAGATGTTAAAAACCATGTGGTACATTATCTTAAAGTGGGGGTAAGGTCAGTGCAGATCAGTAGCGATGTCGGGTAGCAACGGCTAGGAAGCAACGACGAACGGTAGAATATCGAAGTGCTTTAACCAAAAATCCCGAAAACATGGCAGGGCTGGACACGACGGCGAAACGAGAAGTGATGGAATGAGGACAAGATGAAAGGCAAAAAAGAAAGCAAAAAGGTCCTTTACAATGAGGTAGGGTACGGCTTGAGGCATTTATCGTCGGGTGGAAAAACATCAGGATCAGAAATCGACGCCCTGCGTCGCCCAAAAGCTGCCACTGACACAAGACGATGACATCGCAGTCGACACGGAGAACGGCAGCCACAATCACTCAAGCCAGAGGCTCACATATCCAAGATATCTTTCTTGCCATCACAGTCGCCGCAGGTAGTTTGCCACATTTAAGTTGAGGAACTTCGGAAAATCGGGAATTACGGTTATAGTGGCAATTTATTTATTAAAATTCTGTAAACGCATTCCGGTTGCTGTACTATTCATTTGCTTTGCACAATTATGATGGACTGACTTCATGATCCACGGTTTTTTTTTTTTTTTTTTTTTTGTGTGTGTGTGTGTGTGTACTTCTCTCTTTTCCGTTAACAGGACACCATAAGCCAGGTTAGCAACTTCGTGTTATTTCTTGTGTTTATTTAATTAGTTACAATGGTTTCTAGAATAACTGTAAAATAATATTTTAGTTTTGCGACAACTGGAATCAATATTTTAAGATGAAGAGTATCCTGTTAACGGAAAAGTACCCTTTTCTGCCATTATTTGTTTTTAATAATAATCCTTGATTTTCTTTTTGAGTTAACGCGCGATAATGTCACTTATTTTACAGAATAATGGAAATTCTTAGTGTTTCTGCCCGTAAAGAAGTTACCCCTGTCCAGTACCAACGCGATTATTTTCTGATTTTGTGCCGTAATAATACAGGAAGAAGTGTGTTGTAAACGGAAGCAAGATCTGACAGCATAATATTCTAAACAGCTATGAAACTTGTCACGTGCGCCTTTGAAATATATATTTTTTATCGTATACTCATTTTTCTGTTACACAAAACGAGTTAAACTAGGAATGGCCCACATAGCATATAATCAAGCAAGGCTCCCCCCCCCCTTTTTTTTAGGAAGATTCCTTACCATGGTTACTAATTTTATTATGAGTGGCGAAGTTTAAATGAGCATGTATTTTCATATAAAATGAAACTTTTAAAATATTGTGGTAAATAACTCTCTGAAGAAAAAAGAAAACACATACACACGTAAAAGTTGGCAAGCTATGGTTTAGTATTGCATTTACTAAACTTGATGATAGCATTGACTTTTTTCCACCAGTGTGTGACCTACCGTATTAAAGAAAAGAATAGTTAAAATATCTTTTAAAATGTTCTGATTGAGTTTTATTCATTTCTGTTTATGAAAATATAGATATTTAGTACACTCTCAGAGACTATTTTATGTAATTGGGACACCAGGGCACTCCTTGCAGGAACCCATACATACAAATTTATTGTTGAATGCTTTTAAAATTAAAACTAATTTAACTAAGTTCACACATACATGAACATTTATTTTACAGTAAAAGTCTCAACGCCCCGTCGAACTTGCACTAAACATTCTGTAGGTTATATACACAGAATATTTCAAATTCATTAAATTTCTGTCCACTCTTTTAAAAAAATTCTACGACAAAATTTTTAGTTTAAGTTTTAGATGTTATTAAGGTTTAAAATATTTCAGTTTTATAAATAGTTAAAAGTGGGGCTAAAATTGGTATATTTTTCAGACACGAGCCATTTATTTATTTACTTTTTCCTTTCTCTTAAAGAATTCTGGAGCAAAATAGACAAAAATTTTGCTTAAAATTTACAAATGAAAATGTCATCAGTTATCATTATCCACAATAAATAAATTTATATAGTTACTCTTATTAAAGTAAGATAATAAATGTAAGTTTAATTTATTAAATTAAAATTTCGAGTAATTTTTATGAATTTAGTTATCAGACATTTTACTTTGATTTTAGGTACAAATAAACCCTTTAGTTTTTCAAAGGTATTTTTTATAGATATTCTGATACTCTCTCTCTCTCTCTCTCTCTCTCTCTCTCTCTCTACCTGAAAAGTTTTTATAGCCTCAAAAAATGTGTTTTCAGGGCACGTACCCAAATTTTCTTCAGTAAATCAGTCGCCTTACGTTCATATACAAACTTCGTCAATAAGCCTATTCACTATCTAACATTTTTAAAGTATAGAATGAAAGGCACTTTTTTATTTCGAACTAATTTAGATTTCATTACTCTCTGACTACTGCATGTGTGTAATTGTTATCTGTAAAATTCCTATTTATAAGCTATGTAAAGAATAATTTATTTTGTATAAATGTATTGTATTCAATAAAAGTCCATACATTTAAGTTGTTATATCAGTCTCCTATCTCATTTCAATCTATATGAGAAACAGTCACATTACATATTTTTCAGTTTATTAAGTTTCACTTAAACTGCATATTGAGGAAAAATACCAAAAAAGAAAAAAAAGAAAAGAACGCCAACGTTATGAAGGTTTAACAATTTTCCGGCAAACAATAATGAGAAATTTTCTATATAGCTTCAAAGGCCCATTTGCATTCAACTTGAATTTCATAATAATTTCACGAAACCTAGAACATAAATGATTATACTTCAATAACAGTAAAATTATTTTCAAGACAGAATAAAATTTATGTTTAGTCATGATAACTGAACTTTTTACTATAACTTGCTATACACTTCGGACTTTCAAGCATACGAACCAGAACATTCAGGGGAGTTGCTGCAGCAACATAAGTAACAGCGATATTTCGCTCTATATTTTAGTTTGGTTTACTTTCAAACAAATCATTGTCCCTCTTCTCTTTTCTTGGCTGCTCGCTTAGTGTATGCATTGGCAAGAATTTACATGCTGATTTCATACAGATTTAATAAGTCATTTCAGGCATTTGTTGCTATTTGCATTTGCTTAGCTGCTAACACGCACGGAATATAATTAACGACTTTTTGCATAGAGTAATTCTTTCTAGTAATTTTTAAAGTAATAACATTACAACACGCTAATTTTCGAAGTTTCGCTATTTATGAAATTAAAAATTACTTATTGCAAAATGTAGTTCATTATATTCCGTATTTATTGGTAGATCTGTAATTGATCTGCTATCAAAAAATACAGAAAAATAGATAGTTACAGCAAGATAAACGATCTTTGAACTCAAAAATGATAGAATGTATATATTCCCTATTGCATAAATGAATTTCCTATAGCAAACACATTGTAGCAACCCACTCAAAAGCCTGATTAATATTTCCTAACAACGAAGCTTTGCTACTTTCTTGGAAGTTTTTTTATTGTTAACACCTGCCGCGCTTAACAATTAGTTGCCACGTTTAAAATTTTATATCGAAATAAAATACTTAAAAATTGTGGTTGTTTTCTAATAAAATGGTAAAAGATTGCAGTTTTGTTATTGAAACAGGCCAATACTGTAAGTACTTACTGTGAATATAACTAATGTAAAAACTGAACGGAGCCAAAAGCGTAGCACAAAATTCGGATCAACCGGAGTGGCGGATAAGAGGGGATCTACTTTAGTGTGAACCTGTTTAAGATTTTGTGAAACTCCTCGCTTCATACTCTTCATTTCCTAAAACATTTATTTGTCCCTTTAAAGTATTTTTTATGAGTAAGATAAGAAAATATTTTTCATAATTTTTCTCCCCGATTTGGAGTTGTTGGTGATTTTAGTTTGAGGTATTGCAAGCATGTGAGATAATTCTATTATTTGTGAAAAACGGCATGACTGGAATCTGTTCTTCGATCCACGACTAACAGCACTTTGTGGTCTATATGTCCAGGGTGTCATTTTCGGTGAAGCCAACTAAGCCACCACCTCCTAGATATACAATGTCTGAGAACAGCAACTTATATATTATCACTGGGTCAACTGAACTGACGTAATCGCACATTTATTTTCACAAAGTAAAACGATTAAAAGTCTGTGGCGATTTTATTTCCGCATTAAACATTTTAATGATTTAAGATAGACAGAGCCTGATTATGACAAACAGGGGCACCGAGCACTTATGAATTTGAGGCCCCCATCTATGAAATTTGTTTTATTTTTCATAAAATTTTGATATAAAAAAGAATATTTCAGAACAACATTTGAAATTGGGGGCCCTTTCGAGCCGGGGGCCCTGGGCAAAAGTCCCGATTTGCTCATCTGATAATAATGCCCTGAAGATAGAAAATTTAATTTTACGACAAATAGGAAATTTTAACTATCATTAATTATATAATATGATATAGAAATAGATCATAATAAATTATTTTTTATCAGAAAGGTATTTTAATTTTTATCTTTAACTTAGGACATTTTCTAAAATTTGTATCATTCACCAGAAATTTCAAATAATTTTATTTTATGAAATGAAAACTGTGACGGCGTCATCGTATATTTTCTACACATACCAAACGTACATGACTGCTCAGACGCGAGAATTCTTTCGACCGAAAGGACTATTCACGGCCTCTAGCACCAGGAAGCGTATCCTAGAGACCGACTCAGCCACTCAGTTCTCTGAATGTAAACAAAAACAACTACCAGCTGACTCCTCAGACTCTGAAGAAGACCCCCCAATGGATGACTCTCAGCCAGGCACCCACTCACGTGCCTCTTCTAGAGCGGCCAGCCCATCACCTGTAAACTCAAACGGTGCTACCGACGCGCCACAACAAAACGCCTCAACCACACCAACACAGTCTTCCACTCAGGGCACCGCCCCTCAGCAGGGCGAAGACAAACATAGCGCTAAACACAGGTTCTACTGCGAGTTTCCGGATGGAACTCACTTTGAGCACTGTAAGAGACTCTCAGACTTACTTGGGTATACTATCCAATGCAAATTTACAGTGACACTATACATGATCACTCTACGAGACGACTCGATGTTTAGGGAGGTCCAGGCCTACCTAAAAGACAATCAAATTGGGTGTCAAACCTTCGACCCCAAACGCGAGAGACCCCTTAAAGTAATGTTAAAGGGAATCCCAAGCTACACTCCAAAAGCGGAAATTGAAAATTTCCTAGTTCAAAAGGGTTTCAAACCCATAAACCTAGCGTTCATCAAGAACAAAGAAAAACGGCTAATTCCACTATGTGTCGTAGACTTACTAAGAACCCCAAATGTCGAAGAGACTCACTAGACGCATATGAGTATCTCCAGATCTCAGTCGAAAAGTACTACAACTACAAGATAAAGCAATGTCACAACTGTCAGGGGTACGGACACTCCTCTCTAAACTGTTCATTAACCCCCCGCTGCTTAAAATGCGCCGGAAACCACCGATTTAGAGAGTGTCCCACCAAAGGAAAAGATCCGGTCAAATGTGCGAACTGCCAGGGCCCGCATGTAGCCAACTACCGCGGCTGCCCTAAAAATCCACAAAATCGCCACAAACTCGCTAACCAGAAGCCTCCAAACAAACCAAACAGTCAACAAAACGATGTCCGAACAAAAATGAGCCCGTTTGTAAACCCCCCGCCTGGCACATCAGCCTGGACCCTTGTGGGTAGGGGTAAAAAGCACAACAAAACTGTCTACCTCCCAGAAAACGATGCCACGGACCATTGCGAAATGGACGACACACCCACTCTCACTGAAGCTGATAACACAACAAACATTGCCTCTGCTGAGGACATCACTCAAAACGAAGAAGCTACCCATGAGGACGGCGACCCGATCCCGCAAAGAAAAACTAACAAAAAAGCTAGGCCCCCTGTTCGCCGAAACAGAAAAACACAAACTAAACACACAAGGCGTGCCTCAAACAAAACCGAAACTAAAACAAACACTCGCGCTCCCGCGCAAACCTCCATCTCGCCACTAATGGAAGTGATTCAGACCATTAGAGAGATAAATGATTACGTCGACTTAGCTTTACTCTTCCGAGTACTCAAAGCGGCCCTCGAGGCCATAAAGACATTTAAAAACCCACTAGACCGAGCCTTTGCCCTGCTCGCCGCAGTCAATGAAAACCTCCCTCACCATGGCCGGCACACTACAAACCATTAGAATAATACTGTGGAACGCGCAGGGCCTCCACAGGAAGATAGCCGAGCTCCGTGACTTCCTGTCACACTCGGACATTGATGTTATTTTGCTACAAGAGACTATGTTCTCTCCTAAACACACTTACAATATTCCGAGCTACACTCTTTACCGCACCGATCGCCCTGTTACAAACCCGGGCACCCGGGTCTCTGGAGGCACGGCTATCTACATCCGATCCCAAATCCCACACACTCATATTGGCAACCTCGCCCTGGAAAAACTTGAAGCCACGGCTATTTTGCTCCATGCTACATCAAGGGACATTCTTATTACATCTGCATATGTCAAACCAAAAATTTCCTTCCCGGAAAACGATTTCCGTAAGCTTATAAATCTATGCCCTGCGGCTATTGTGGCGGGTGATTTAAACGCCCACCACTTCGCCTGGAGCGGCGATTACAACTGCCCCAGAGGCACTGGACTTCTGAGATTTCTAATGTCCACCCACACTTTGATGGCCTACCCGGCCACCCCCACACACAAACATCCCAGCGGTTCCTCGATCATTGATCTGGTAGTCCACCGAGGATTAAATCAACACATCACTTGCCACACCCTAAACCAGTTCACATCAGACCACCTACCGGTCCAATTTGATTTAAACGTACACATGGTGGTAAACCCCACAGACTACCTCTTAAATGCCCCACACCAAAACCCTAGCCTAGACACTAAACAGGATATTGATACTGAAGCAACCAGAATCACTACCCTTCTAACTGAGGCCTTCGACCACGCCTCTAGCCCAGCACCCCCAACTCCTATCAAACTGCCCTCGTTCATCCGTGCGCTCATACACAATCGGAACAAAGCCCGAAAAACCTACCGGCTGACGCGCGCACCAGAAGACAGAGCAACATATCACAGACTCTGTGCGCAAGTAAAGCAACAAATCTCTCGGCATAACCACGAAAACTGGACCTCTTACATCGAGTCTCTCCCCGCACGATGGCTCCATATGGCGCGCCATTAGAAAAATCACTAATAAAAAGACACAAATCCCCCCCCTTAAAAATGGAAACTCATACTGCATCAACGACGCAGACAAGGCGAACCTTCTTGCCAAATCATACGCAACTCAATTCTCTCTTCCAAATGAGACAGACGACCTGGTCTCTCAAAGAGATGAAATCGAAAGGGAAACTACCGACTTCCTTAGTCACCCTCCCAGCTATACAATACCAAACGCCCTGCCCTCCCAGGTATACGGCATAATTAAAAAGCTCAACCCCCGAAAATGCCCGGGAAACGATCGTATCACAAACACAATGCTCAAGAACATACCCACTTCAACTCTTTTTAATATCACTACGCTGACAAATGCAATCCTCAAACATCGTTATTTCCCAAACATATGGAATCAAGCAATTGTTTGCCCGATTCCCAAACCGGGGCAGAACCATGCACTCCCCTCCTCGTACAGACCAATCAGCTTGCTCAGCTCGCTGAGTAAAGTCACTGAGAGAGTCATCCTCTCCAGGTTACAAACACATTTAAATCAAAACAATACCATCCCCCCCGAGCAGTTTGGTTTCAGAGAGGGACACAGTACAGTTCACCAGCTGGTGCCGTGGAAATCGCCTACGACGCCATCCAATCAAATCAGAGGGCCGCCATCCTGTTGTTGGACCTACAGAAGGCCTTCGACAAGGTGTGGCATTGGGGACTCACATTCAAACTAGCCAAGCAAAACATTCCCGACAGTATTATACATCTAATCCACTCGTACCTTGAAAACAGAACTTTTGTTGTGCGGGTAGGACGCACGCTATCCACTCCAAATCCGATCCAGAGCGGGGTCCCCCAGGGCTCGATCCTGGGACCCATCCTCTTTAATATCTATATCAGTGACATCCCTCGGAACCTCAATAACACTCTAGCCCTCTTCGCCGATGACACGGCAATCGTGGGCTACGCCCCGAACAATGGCTTACTCAATGTACGTATGCAAGCTCACATAGACGAAATCACACACTGGATGCGACTGTGGCGCATAAAATTAAATGCGGCAAAGTGTCAGGCGCTTTGTTTCACGAGAAAAACACCTCCATCCCGCCTAATTGTGGAAAACACTGCCATCGAATGGAGCCCCCGGGTTACATACCTAGGAGTAATCATCGACAGGACTCTCGCCTGGAACCAACACATAAACACTGCCACACACAAGATGAAGACCGCCTTCGAGCGCTTCCGCCCACTCTTTTTCAACTCCAAAATAGGAACTGCAAATAAAGCACTTCTGTTCAAAACTTTTGTACGTCCCACTGGGACCTACGCGGCTGCCGTCTGGGCTTGCTCTGCAAGCTCAAGCATAAGGAAATTGGAGCAGAAACAAAATGCCATATTAAGAAAAATTCGAAACGGACACCACTTTATGTCGAATATAGTAATCCGCCGACTATGAGAAATCCTCCCGACTATGAGATCCGATAATATCCCGACAATATCCCGACTATGAGAAAGCACCTCAGCCATCTCGTCTCAAACTTTTACGCAAGCTTCAACAATCTGCCAAACGAAATCATTGCTGAGATCCCTGATTATGACGAAAGTGACCCAGCGCACCGCAGACGCCCTAGGGCGGCCCTGCGCCTCCTGGAGCCCCCCTAACTTACGTCAGACGGCCGAGCAACCCGCCCTGAGAAGTCCGCATTTTGCGGGGGGAGGACGAGTCGACCACCACATCTGACACACCCCCTCTTCTCAAGCTACGTCACCACCATCCATCACCACCTGTCAACGCCAGCATCTTCATCGAGCTCTCTCAAGCTACGTCACCCTCTCATCATCCATCTTCATGTCAACGCCAGTCTTTTCTTCGATGATCGACCGTCTGTCTATTTACTGACTAGACTGAATTAACGCCCAATCCTTAGGGCCTTTTAAAATACACGATATAATATGACACACTTTAAATTACACACTGGAGATAAAAGCTATTGCTCTAGGTGCTCCATTAAAAACCCCCCTATTCAGTCAGTTCAGTCATCGTAGGAAATTCCCTAATGATAAAAAAGTGTGTGCGTGTAATCTTACGCGCGTTTGAAGTGACGTTGGATTCAGTTGCAGCCAGATTCATTTTCTTTGTGGTGTCCATCCCCATGTTATTAAACCATTATTTCATCTGGAGGTGGGTTAGGTTAGAATCCAGGGAGTGTCCATGTATTATAATTTAACTGTGTTCTTTAAGCGGTTGCAGCCGGGTTTGTTTCTTTGTAGTGTTCCATACCTGTGTTCTTAAACCGTTGTTCCGTCTGGAAATTGGGTTAGAATTCTGGAAGTGTCCATGTCGTAGTATTATTCTTTAACTGTTTTCTTATGCCATTGTTCCGTCTGGAGGTTAGGTTTGAATGAGGGGAATGTCCATAGTCTAGTATTATACTTTAAATGTGTTCTTTAAATGATGTATTCCTCTGTTTGTTGGGTTCGAATGCAGGTAGTGTAAATTTGTTTTGTGTTACAAACAAATAGGTGGCTGGTGAGATACCAGCGAATCAAATCACAATGTTCTTAAGCATTGATTTCGTTTGCTGGTAGGTTTCGAATTATTATTCTGTATCCGTGTTTTTAAACTGCAGGTTCTGTCTATTGTTTGGGATTGATTGCAGCCAGTGTCCGTTTCTTTCAGGTGTTCCATCCCCGTATTAAACCGTTACTCCATCTTGAGGTTGGGTTAGAATCCACTGAGTGTCCATTTGTTATTCTTTTATTTTGTTTTTAAACCATTTGCAGCCGGTGTTTGTTTCTTTGTGGTTTTACATACCTGTGTTCTTAAACCGTTGTTCCGTCTGGATATCGGGTTAGCATCCAGGAAGTGTCCGTGTTGAACTATTATTCTTTCACAGTTTTCTTAAAACGTTTTTCCGTAGGTTTTGAATCGAGAGAATGTCTATGTTGTGGTATTTTTAACTGTGTTCCTAAACTGGTGTTTTATTCTGTTGGTTGGTATCAAATGCACGTAGGGTCTATTATTGCGTTTTTCTATGGCAGTGTTCTTAAACCTTTGTTTTCCTCTGCTGGTTTTGTTCGAAGTATTACTCTGTTTCCGTGCTCTTAAAATGAAGTTTTCGTCTGCTAGTTTGGCTCGATTGCAGGTTCCATTTCTTCATGTTTTTCTATCACCGTGTTCATAAACCGTAGTTTTCAGCTGCTGGTTGGGTTCGATCGTAGGCAGCTTCCGTTTTTCCAAAACCATGTGAGCGTTACTTCCGTCAGAAAAAAAATCTGAGTTACTCCCTAGTCTCGCCTAAAGACGTTTTACTTCAAAAAGCTTCTGTCCTCAGACTTTCTAGATCTAGGAGGTGTTGACTAAGCCCCATGATTTCTCTGGGTCAGCATTAACCAGCATTAACTCTCTGAGCAAAAAAATAAACAATCTATGTACTATAAACAATCAATTATAAAAAATAAACAATCAATTATAAAAAATTGTATTATAAAAATTAAACAATCTATGTACTTTTTCCGTCTTTTCAAATATTGTCTGCTAATCTTTCAGATGCAGTGTATATCCATAAATAGCAGCATTAAACAGAATTAAGTATATGAAGCAACTTGAGTTATTTTTTGACATTCGGCTTTGAAACATACCATAGAAAAGAGAATTTTATTTTATTTTATTTGTTTATTCTTTTAAAACCAATAATTAGTCCTTAAATATTCCCTTATATCCTCCTTAAAAATTCGTAGTACATTTAAATAGTTCTTCTTTTAAATATGAAAAGCTTTTTTTATAATTTAAAAAATATATATTAAAATGCATGTCTCCCAAATATTTTTTTAAAGATTACCAAAATCTCGTCTACAGACAAATAAGATAGAAATAGCGCAGACCCTTAGGCGTTAAATCCAGTCCTCAGATGAAGTATTGTGAACCGTTGCAACAGCCACCAAGCTTTACAGACTACATTTACCATTTATGTAAATAGTAATTTTGGTACTAATACAATTTAACAGCTTCTGAGCAAAGATTTCGTAAAATTTTTGAAAGTGTATATTCTTTTTAGAAAAAGTGGTTGTGTTTAAATTCAGTAATGTTTCTCGGGTATGGATATCAGTTTATCTCTCTGTCTGGATTAAAAGTTTTGTTTTATTCCGTTTCGCAGTTTTTGTGTGATGCGCATAGTAACATTTGTACACAATTTTCGCAAAATTTACAAAACTGTTATATATCGAATAACGCAAAACTTAAACTTCATTATGAGTTACCGTCTATGACCATACAACGTTTCATTGCTGCTTTTTATGTGATACACAAAACATAATTTTAAACAACTTTTTAAAAACACCAAAAATTATTCCTATTTTTAAAATTTTTTACAGCTTTCATTTTACTTAGAGCAATCGGTTGTCGACTACCTTTCAGCTCATTCACTGCAGTTGCTTTCACGTGATCTGCGGGGGGAAAGATCGTCAAGGACAAGCAGGCTTTTTTCTGGAAGTTGGCTTCTTTAATTCTTAAAACGGATAGAAGTTCTCTTCCTCTTCTTTCATTCTTTTCTTAATTCCAAGAAATGTACAGACTAAAGTTGAATTTTATTTGCATAGATTAAACCATCACTATTCGAACAAGTAAAATAATAATTAAAAAAAAAGATATTCACGCTTGTTGATGATCCTGTACCTCTTTATACTAAGTTTATATATTTAAGTAATATTATAAATGCTAGATTTAGTTTGTTTGTTTACTACGCTTTCACACCTAAAACGCTGAATCGATTATGATGGATTTTGGTACAGTGATAGATGGGACCCTGGAGACGCCTATAGGCTACTTAGAATTTTAGATTTTTAATTACTCTTTTAATTATTAATTAAAAACCGTTTTCACGTTGCCATGCTTGGCGAGTCTCACCCGCATAAAATGATTCATGTTTTGAGCTAACATAAATGCTATTACTTCAGTGAAGAATCTCGTGAATTTGAAAAACATGAAATACCACTGAAATTATGCCAGTCTATCTATCTATAATAATAAAAATGAATATTCTCCAGACAAATATACCACTGATTTTACGCCAAATCTATCTATCTATAATAATAAAAATGAATGTTCTCCAAACAAATCTACAGCACGCAGAGCTTTAAAATTTTGAGCATATGACTTCGATAATGCGCACCTGAGGATCGGAATTCTGAAATTTTAATTACTTTTTTAATTATTAATTAAAAACCGTTTTTAGGTGGTCATGCTTGGTGAGTTTCGCCCGCACAAAATGACTTATGTTTTTGAAATAAAGCAGAAATACTATTTGCAGAATCGCGTGCATTTGAAAAACATGAAATGGCATAGAAATTACATTTGTTTTAGCCAAATTAAAGTGACTAAGAAAGAAAAGTTCATAAATTTCCAAAGCCTACCAATAATATAAATCAGAGGTTCTCAAACATTCAGATCAACAAACAATCAGAGGTTCTTGATAGTTAGCCATTATAAACATAAAAGAAATAATGAAAAAGACGTCTCAACTGTTTCATTCTAAACCTTCCTATTCAGAGGGAACCCGCCACGAAAGTTTTTAGCCCGAGAAATCTGCTCTAAAATGCTTTTAGCCTCACAAGGGTGCCTCGGCGAAAAGAGTTTGGGAACCCCTGATGTAAATGTGTACATTTGTGCGTTTGGATATTTGTGACTTAGATTACCTTAATATAAACCTAAAAAAACATATATTTTGAATATTTTCTATCAAATTTTGAACCATTTATGGATATTTCCAGGACTTTCCAGATTATGTCTTCAAACAGATGTTTTATGGATGTATATATATAAACATGGATGTATTATTGATAAGTTGGATTAATCATAGACTTAAAATGGTCAAGTGTGCTATCTGGGTAACAATTATAGAATAACACAACTAAAGTACAAACACTGGAGACGAGGAAAGTGACAATCATGGGTTAACGGAACTCAAATCCGAAACTTCTTCGCTCGCAGACGTGCGACAACAACAGGTCGGGGCCTTCGTGATTCTACCGGGCCTGCTTGTGCACTACGAAAGAAGTCTACGGACGTTTCCTCATTGGTTAGATTCGGCCGTTAGATGACGTATCTAAGTGCTGGAACCAATAAATGAGCATCCGTAGGCCTCTTTGAATGACTCATCGGAGTGCACAAGCAGGTCAAGAGGGAATCACGATGGCCCCGAACAAGTGCGCAATTCAGACTTAGGAACGATTACAATGAACTGTAATCAGTGTCGTAGAAAAGGACCCCGAAGAGTAAGGGGCCCCAAGGACAAGTTATTAAAGTTATTTAGTAAATTTGTGTCCATTCAGAAGAAGGAGGTGGGGTAAAAATAGCATTCTTTAGGTGGGAGGGAACCTATTTGTACGCTTCGTCACTCACTATAAATCATTTTCAAATTTTGCAGTAAAGCTTTTTCAAAATTGTGCTGTTAATTTGCTAATAACCCTGAAGGTTTGATTCCATAATCATTATAACCTTCCTATGAGTATGACCTTAGACATCCCTAATTTTAAGAATTACAGGGTAAGCGTAATCATAATCAACATCAGTTCTTGTAATCGATTATAGACAGCTGCGTCCGACAAACCTTCGCAGCCACAAGGTCTCCCAGATTTTGTTACGCCGCACAATGGAGTATTCGTATCAAAATCCTGGCCAAAAAGCGAAAATTTTAAATTTGTTTAAAAACAGTAATATCTATGTTTTTGGATAGCCTAGTAACTGATGCATCATGAGATACATGTTTTTCGACTATAATTCATATCCAAAAGATGCAACACTCGGTTTAAAAGCAAGTTTCTTCATTTACGGCAAGAGATTTCAGCGTTTTCTATTACTTCGTCTTGCATTTTTTACGGGCTCTTTAAATTAATTTACCGGCTTGATATTTAGTATAATTGTAGTAAAATATATGTATTTTAATTATATGTGTCTATTAGCTCGAAAAAATAATATGACTTTATTTTAAAAAATTGTAAACTTTTTTTTCCAATTTTTTTTCAAAAATCCACATTTCAAAAAGCTTTTTGAAGGGGTGTTGCGGCTTGTCGCGCCTAATTTCAACTATAATCGTAATTATTACAGTATTGAGTGTCTATTCCAAGAAAAAAATGTTCCCCCAACATCCACCTTTTTTTTTTTTAATTATTTATATAGCGCCATTTTTATTTTTTCGATAATTTTTCGACGGGTGATCGCAAAAGGAATACAAACATACGCGCTTGTATTTCTTATAAACTATAAATTATGTGCAAGTATTTGTATAAAGGTATATAAAATTTCATTTCAGTTAAGATTTAACATCAGTATTCTAAATTCAGTATGTAATTTCTTATTTTTCTTATGTAAATTTGTTATAAGAAGAAAATTTCTACATGTTCCAAAATTGCCCTTTCTTAGTCCTGTAAATATTCCCATCTATTTACAGCTTAGTTTTCCATTTATGTCGTAAATTGTGTCCAAAGCAAAAACTCCCCATTTTTGGTTCTCAAAGGTTGGCAACTGTGACTTCGGGTCATTGAAGTGTGAGTGTGTAAACAGAAACACGTGCTAGTTCTTTAAGTCATTTTGAAGTGCTGGCTTGAAATAAATTACTTTAGCTTGGAATGAGATTTTATGGGTTTGCAAGGAGGCTTTTTTTAAGCAGTGTCCTTTTAACTGCTCTAGATAAAGGCCAGGGAAAAAGAACAAGCCTTATAACAGTGAGACACTACAACTTCTTCCAGAGGGGTCCGATGGTGGTCCCTCTCTCTCTCTCTCTCTCACTCTCTCTCAAAAAGAAAAAAAAAAAAAAAAGTGATTCTAAGTGAAGACGAATAAGACGAATATCAGAGTTCAAAAGAATCGGAGTGAAAAAGTTAATCTTCAGAAGTCATTAGAAAACTAAGATCCCTATAGTAACTACATTTAGAAAAGTGAAAAATCTGAAAATTTTTATGATAAAAATTGATTTATAGATAAGTAGTATTATATTTATAAGTATTATTAAAGTATTACATTTATATATTTTTATTGTGGTTAAGGCACAGCTGCACGGCTATTTGCCTAACGGGAAGGTTGCCTTGGGCGGAGGGCTTTTTAAGGGGTTCCATTGCGTATTCACGTGACGTCTAGAGAAAACCACCCAAAATTCCAGACCGTTAGATCGACAGCCGCGTGCTATTACATTTATAAGGGCGATTATACAATAGCAGTACTTCCCAGTAAGGGACACTCCCCGCTCAAGACATTTATTAGAAACCAACTTCGAGTCGTTTGGCGATATATCGCCAAATTTGGCGACAACACGCTGTTTTTATATAATTTAAGAAGTATATAATACTAAAAAGTCAGTCAAAAGTCAACAGTAATGATTTTAACGTTAAAACACATGAAAAATATTTTTGGCCAGGATTTTGACACAAATACTCCACTGTGCGCCGGGTACAAGAAGACAAGATTGTTCTATGCGCATTTTGCAATACGGCTTTCACTCAGCTAATGACAGCGCTATATAAGCTAGGTATGAATAAAGACGGATCGCTTTTAAATAACTTACTCGTATGTTATGTTGGGTAACGTTCTACTGGCGTTGGCTTCTTGAATCTGAGCATCAGCAATGTCCATTCCGTGCACTCTCTTAAAGAAAGGGGCCAAAGCTACGGTACTTTGTCCAGATCCGCAACCGACGTCAACAGCGAGGTCTAAGTCACCGTCATACTGGAAGATTAATTGAAAAAAGAAATGCACTAAAACTTTTTCCCCTGATAATTATAAGCTGTTCTTGTGTAATTATATATTGTTAATCGACTCCTGTACAGCAGTCCGGTAAACTTCTCGATAACCTTGGCAAGCATGGTTTAGGTGAAAAGGCTAAATTTTCAAAATTCTTAAATATCTCGAAAATGAGCTCAAATGAGTTTTCATCAACTTATTTGAGCATTTTACGAAAATGGCGACTTTTCATTCTTTGGTGATCCTTTTAGCGATTTGCGAATACCCATAATCGATAATCATTTTCATTATGGTTGCCATTATAACAGTTTTCCATAGTTTCTTATACATAACATACTATACGATACATGATACTTAGCGTATTGGCGTATATAACATAGCGAAATATTTCAAGCCGCTGTGGTGGCAAATATTCAAACTGACGAAATTATTTCACCATAACCAAAAAACATTTCCATCGTAAAACAGTGAGGTTTAATAATTTCTCCCAAAATATAGAATTATATCGCTGAGTTTAGTTTGGAAACTTATTCACTGGCATCAAACTTGGTGATAAATCGCGAAAAGTTGTCAATTTTGGCAGCTTTTTGATAGACCGTCGCTGTCTGCAAACCTAAAATGCTTGGCCCAAAACTACAGCAAGATTCTTAAGCCTGATCATGTACAATAAAAGCTTATTAAAAAGAACAAATTATGCATCCTTCATAATGTTCAAAACGTATTTTTCAAGTAAAACATAAGATCAAGTTTCGAGAAATTTTTTTGGATAATTTCATGATCTTTAAGTAAGATAAAAACTAAAGCAGTACTCAAGTATATGTTACTAATCTTCCACATAATTTTTTTTACTTTGTAAGTAAAGCCCAAGTAAGCCAACACGAGGCCAGGGATAGACATTTGTCATGGGGCCTCCTTCATAATACCCAATGAGTTTACAAAAATTAGAAAGCCTGGATCGGCAGCTTTACTTAAGTTCCAGGCTTTGCACTTTAGCAGATGTTTGGAACTTTCTTGCAACTGAAAAAGGACGGACGTTTGGTACCATCCAACATGATTATATTGATCAGACATTCATTATTTTATGCAAAATGTTTTATTAAAACCTTTTTCTTTCAGTATTGTAGTAGAATAATTTTTTTAGAGAATTCTTTAAGCAGAGAGAGGGGGGGGGGCGGAGACTTTTTCTAAGAAAACATTCTATAAAACACAGTAACAACATTTCTAGATTTTGCGCAACCCTTTGACGGGTAGTCGGGGCAGCTGCCCTAACAGAGACGGGCTTTGTTTAGAAAGTTATTAAGGAACAAACAAGAAGACAAAGTTCAATTTTTAGCTCTGTTAGTCCCCCCCCCCTCCAAAGTATAGCTGTATTTTATCTCAATTTTAGTTTCCTAAAATACAGAGTAATTCAGAACTCCATTAAAAAACATTTAGTAGAGGGCACCTCAGCCATTTTTGAATAATAGTGAGCTTTCAATTTTCTGACAATAGTTCGTCAAACACTAATATATCTTTCACAGGAAAGACTTGACTAAAATTGAAAGCGGAGATTATATTTGATTATGAAATTCATTATTAAAAATATTATTATCAGGGAAATTAAAATGACGTTTCCGACCCCACATTGCTGTACGATTCTGAACGGTCTTGGTTCTCCCTACCATCCCTTACATTTTTTTTAACAAGAGTTCTGAATCACACTGTATATGTATTTCACTATTATGAATTAACTGGAAAC
Source organism: Cheiracanthium punctorium (assembly GCA_038373885.1). Classification (NCBI taxonomy): domain Eukaryota; kingdom Metazoa; phylum Arthropoda; class Arachnida; order Araneae; family Cheiracanthiidae; genus Cheiracanthium; species Cheiracanthium punctorium. The sequence goes on along the minus strand of JAWZYV010016102.1, from coordinate 417,947 downwards.
TTCACTTTCTCATTCAGGTAAGATATAATTCTTTCAATCAAGAATTTTGGAGTGTCCCTCCTGGAAGAACTATAGATCTTAACGTGGTCTTCATCAGCAAATTGGCTCTGAGCATCCATAAAGATAGGCACTAAAAGAGAAAAAAAATGGCAACACATATCTTTCAAAAAGTAAAATTACAAGCACTTTCCTTCAATAGTAACTTTTGAGTTAGAACATACGTAAATCTGGTTAATCGAACATGATTTTTTTTTTTTTTTAAATAATTTAAATTTCGCTGTTTAGAAAAAGTGGTTTGTTATGATCCGTAAAAATTCGTAGCTGTAGAGCATAGATTGTAAAGGCATAGGTGCCAACTTCACGATTTTTGGGGGAAAATTATCTAGCACTTTTTTAACGCCGACTAGAATTTGAAACGACTCCAAATTTTGAATTCATATAAAAGCTGGTTGAAGGTTGTGGAGGATAATCTTAAAAAAAAAAAAAAAAAAAAAAAGCTTAAAGTTAGCTTAGCAGCTATGGTAGAGGTTCCCAACTTACATTGACTAAACTGAACCAGTTTCTTACAGAATAATGTTTCACTTTAAAAAACCCATTTCAATTTAAGTAACTTAAGTCTTATTAACGCGTTCTTCTACCATCACATATTCTTCACTAAAAATGTGTAAAATTAAGATCAACTGATAAACACTCATAAGCGTTCTTGACAAGCTGTAAACAAAATGAGTTATCTTACCAAAGATATACTTGAGGCGAGTTTCCACAGGGAAACATTTGCTTAAATACTCTTTTCTTTTTATCTCTACGTCACAAATAAGAAAAGAAAAAAGAGTCCACAGTTCTGAGATAAATTCATTCCGCGTCTCAGAGTGATATTTGTCAGTTACTGTAATCTGCATTGTGCCAATTTCTATCGTTTTCTTGGATTATTAACCACCACAATTTTAAAAGAGCTTAAATTTAAATTTAAATTTGAATTGTCATTGCAGCGATAAGTGTTGATGTAGTAGCAAGCTTTCTAAACAATAATTCGTAATGGTTGGCTGAATTGAATTTGAATTCACAACTAGAGGCTGTGTTGGTTCACGATATTCAGGGGTTTATCACTGTGCTGAATAATTCTTGTTCTCGCCTACGTTCACTCGAAAATTTTAATTCATTCAATTGCAGCAAAAAGGAGAAATTTCTCAAAAAGTTGGCCAAAGTAATCTTTTTATAATGATCTACCGCCTCTCAGTAAAGTGGAGTCTTGACTAACGCGATAGACGCGTACCAAGAATCTTCGCGTAAGTGAGAATTTCGGTTTGTGAAATAGTGTCTATATACGACTTTTTGAAACACACACACGCAGTTATTTTAGTCACTTATAAACACCCCTTAAATTGTTTTAAACTATTCTCTGACTATGTATATTACCATTTCCCGCATAAAGTTATGAAAAGTCAGGTTTTATTAACTGGGACGGTTTGGGTGCTTCTGCGTTTTGAGTGATGCATGAAGCGTGATGCTACGAGAGAGAGGAAATGTCCTTCTCTGATTGGCTCCCTTCTTCAGCTGCAGATCACGTTGACGATAATTACCCCTCACAACCCGCACGTCTGTTTGCGCTACTCACTGTTGCCGAAAAATCTCTCATTGTGGGCGAGGCGTTCACGTTAGCTCTGAAATACGTTACTCGTGAGCTCGCGTAATATTCCATTCACGTTAGATCACTTTATAGCGCGAGTCCAGTGCATTCTCAACGTTGGTTTTCAAACCATATACCAACGCCTCCTAAACATTGATAGCCTTACAAATCTCATGTCATTAAGCTTAGTGTGGCTTTAATGCATAATCACCTATAAGTTGTAAGGTAAGGCTTTCTATATGTAGGAGGCGTTGGCTTATGCAGTTAATATAGCCAACCACTTTTTGTGAATAGTAATTTTAGTGACAGCATATAACAAAGTTGGAATGCACAGGGTTATTACTGAATATGACAATAAGTAAGGTTTTAAAATTTTTCATGTGCTGAACCGACCTTCGACTGGTATTTGTCGGCACTGGTGTAATGTCATAGATCACTAATACACATTATTTACCGCTAAATCTTTTAATTCATTCAACGGTGAAATCACTACCAAATTGTTGGTAGTGGGATTTCGCCGTACTCAATGACATGATTTTAATGTAGCAATATGTAAGAATTTAAAATGAAACAAGTTTTTAAAAATAAAAATTAAATGGTCATTTCAAGCACAATTTTACTAGGGGGGAGGGGAGGTGATGGCAGTCGCCTACTCTTGGTGCCCCCTGTTCTCGCTGAACGACTGACTACTTGTCACCTCGAAAGCAGCCCTTTCTGTACACTGGACAAGTGCAATATCAATATGTAGTAAGATTTAAATATAAAGAAAACAAGAAAGATAAATCATTCCAAACGTGTCGATTATAAAACACATTCCAACACAACAATATTTTTTCGTCAAATTTGGCGATGCATTTTACTTAAATCTGGCAAGATTTCGGAGTATGATATCTCGCCACGAGATAATGGTGTATTATCACTATAAATGAAATTTTATGAGACCTTGAAAAAGACCTTTAATTTTTCTCCTTTCGTTTAACTGAAGAATATAAACATTTTATACTCACTGTCTTGAGCTAGAAATGTATTAGTGTCTCTCAAATGCCACAGATTGTAATATATTGGAATTTTTTTTAGTGCCCTGTAGAAGAAGTACTAATCTAGATACTATTTTCAATGGAAATCATTATTTTGAGAGCCTTAATAATATGTGTGCCAACTTTGTTTTCTTTCAAAAACCAAAAATCTGTAAAATACGTTTTCAAGAATGGCTGCCCATGTATTGGACCAATGTATTGCCCGTGTATGATGTGCCCAAGAATGACTGCCCATGTATGTAGGTAGAGTGCAATGTATTGGATTTTTTTTCTCCTGTGAAAGAATTAAAACTGCTACTTACACTATTTTCAATAGGGTACATGGTACTGTACATAGAAAAAAACATAATTTCGCACAAATCGATGTATATTTACGGTAGTTAGAACACTGGACGGGTGGAAAACAGAACGGACAAACAAACCGAAATCATAAAAACCTCTCAAACTTGTTGGTAAGTTAAAAATATAAATATTCCTCTTATACAACATGACGGTATCGCACGAACACGGAGAACGAGAAGTTTTTTTTTGTTTTTTTTTTTCAAGGGTTTGCACTCTAGAATTAATGTTCCACGCGCTAAAAAAATCAAAGTTTGCAATTTTGTTCCAAGTAAACTCTTTAAGGTGTTAGAAACCCTTTTGGGTTCGATCGGAGAAATTCCTCCGACCGACGCAACCCCCCTCCCACTCCTAGGCAGATAGCCTTTAGCCATGCCTCAAGAAAATACAATGCACTAAATCGGTTCATTATAGCGCGAGTTAGGAATTTTCAAAATTCCCAATGAAATCGCCAAAGCTTAATATCATGGTGTCGACCCAGAACCCGCGGTAACCCCAGAGTGGGGTGGAAAATGCTGGGGAGAGCAGAGTGAGTGATGACTGTTTCTAATTCAATAGGTCGGCAACGAGATCGTGGGATTACAGAATTCAACTTAACGATAGTCCCTCATCCTCGCCCCCCCCTCCTCCCTAGAGCTCTCTTATCGTTCTATGTTTTTCCGTCTTCAAAATACAAAAGCCGAATGGGATGGAAGAATACTTGACCATGGGTTTGAATTCAAAGCGATGTTTTTCATTACTTAGGAAAAAGCTATTGGTTTAATATGAACTAAAACTTTTTTGAGGGAATTTTAAATCATACTCATTCTTATGAAAAGAAAATTCTTCTGTAACTTTAAAAGTACAAAATTATAATAATCGAACAAAAATTAAAATACTGATTATAGTTAAGTAATTACTATAGTAACGATACAATTTAAATTATATATATATATAGGTATTCATTTGCACTACACGGCGCACAGGAAGTAGAGCAAGGGGGCTACTAGGGTCAAAATTTTTGATTATCATACTTATTTAGTCTAATGAAATGACCATGCCCCCTTCATTTAACTTATGAACAGCAGTCAGCAGTGGCATAACAAAACTTTTTCCCCTCTTCCGAAATGTGTTTCATAATACCAAACCTAGAAAGAAAATGAAAAATATTATAAGAATTTTTTTATCAACAAATAATGTCCCCGCTCCTCCCCCCCCCCAAAAAAAAAGAGAAAAAATCTCGAGTGTAGTCCGATTAATAATAAATACTCTAAGGAGACAATTTGATACAAATACATATGAATTATTAATGTAAGCAGAAATTACATTTTTAGAGAGATTAATTAAAAGGTTTTTGCAGATATCGCGTATAGCGGAAAGTTTTTTCAAGAATGTATTTTCCTTGGAATAAACTATAAATTTTGACTTCCTTTAACTGAACACAAACATCAAAACACTGATTACGATAAGTTTTATCAAATGAATTATGTATTTAAATTAAATGCTTGAATTCAAACTTATACCCGGAATGAACTTGCATTTCTTAACATTTTTTATTTAAATTTTTTTTATTTTATTTTGGTGATTTCAAAGTTAAATTCATAAATAAAGTGAATTGCAGAAACTTTGTAAAGTGCTGGAAGAAAACAAGATGTTGATGGACGATTTTTTCCCTCTTCTACGATAAAGAAACAATATCCCCGCAATTATTTAATATTGTTGTTTTGTTCAGGCAGAGCATTCTAGGGCTATTTTCCAAAGAGAAAAATGCATTGAGCGAGCACTTTTTAAGGAGGCCTAACGAGTATCTACGTTACATCTGGGGGAAAAACTCCCAAAACTCCAGATCGACAACTGCGCAGTAAGCCAGAACGCTGGGCACTCATGCTTCAGCCATCTGAAAATGTTCATCAATTATTTAATTGTTAATATTTTATAACGCATTTTACAAATTTAACAGTGCGTTATTGGATGTATCAAGTTGGGCTGTTTTTAAAAGCCCGTTATGTAAATATTTAAAGGGTTTTAATATTTTAAATCAATAAAGTTTTAATGTACTATCTCTGATCGGATCACTTTTATCAACACAAGGAATCCCGTAGAATTTTAAATGATGAAAAATCAGCAAATTCGAGCGATATTTTTTTACACAGTTAATAGTTGGTTGTGGAATGTATAAGTACTTTTGTAATCGGAAATTCATAGAAATACATCAAGTGAGCAGAAATTTTATAGGACAGGAAGAATTATAATGCCAGAATTTTAGAATACTGTAAAACGAAATTTTTTATTCACCAAAACAATATTCCATTAGATTTTCAGAGAAATATTACATGCTTATTAAATACTATATTGTTGAATATAGTATTCTGAAAGATTGAAATTTGTTCGGTTATTCAAAATTTTCTTCTTTTCTTTTCTTTTTACTTCCTTGTACGTAGTATAAGGAAGTAATGTGATCCCGAAAAATTTTGGGGGCCAAATTTCGACAAAAAAACCGATTTTGACTACCTCAAATTTTAATTTTAAAATTTTTTTCGATGCATCTCATCGTAGGCTAGCATGCACGATCATATTAACGCGTCTGCAACTCATTTTGACCAGCGGCGAGTCTACTGTGGCCAGTTTTTCCATGCCGTCTGTACGTACGTATGTATGTAACTCGCATATCTCAAAAACTATTGGCCGTAGAATCTTGAGAATTGATATTTAGGATTGTTCTATGATCTAGTTGTGCACCTCCCCTTTTGGTGGCAATCGAATGGATAGTTTATGTACAGGACCGCCCAAAAGATTCGAAATACATTGCGCTCTATGGGCCGAAATTCATTAAACTCGCCTAACTCAAAAGCTATTAGGCGTAGAATGTCGAAACTTCATATTTTGGATAGTTGTAACATCTAGTTGTGCACCTCCCCTTTTGGTTCCATTCGACTTTATAGTTTATCTACAGGACAGCCCAAAAGATTCGAAATACATTACGCTCAATGGGCCGAAACTCAGTAAACTAGCATATCTCAAAAACTATTAGGCGTAGAATGTTGAAACTTTATATTTAGGATTGTTGTAACATCTAGTTGTGCACCTCCCCTTTCGATTCCATTCGACTGGATAGTTTATCTACAGAACCGCCCAAAAGATTCGAAATAAATTACGCTCTATGGGCCGAAATTCATCAAAGCGTTTTTTAGAGGTATTGGACTATTTCAAATGACTCAGAAGTGATGTATGCTGTAAAGAGTTAGAAAATGAATTTCTCCATTAAAAAAAGTGTCTTTATCATTTATAGTTCTGCTACAGGAACACTCAAAAGATTTCCAATACATTACGGTCAATGGCAATTTTAGGGGCATTCATCCATTTCAAGCACAATACCGTCCTACCACATAAGTTAGGTGATGGTCCGACCACGGTCACGTGCCTCCCTCAAGAACTATGCCAAAAGTCGCCAAGCTTGGCGACTTTTGGTGTACGTGTGTGCATATTTAACTCTCAAATCTCAAAAACTATTATGAAATTTCATATGTAAGAATGTTGTAACATCTAGTTGTGCATCTCGATTTTTGGTTCCAATCTACTGGAGAGTTTATTTACAGGACCACCGAAAAGAATTTTAGTACTTTAATGTCTATGGACATCTTCAATATAATACAACTGTAGACAGTCATTGTTTGGTACATGCCCAAAATCTCGCCGTCTGTCCTCGACCTTGGCGAGTTTTGGCGAAATATCGCCAAATTTGGCGATAGTCAGTCATTTGGTCCATGCCCAATGTATCGCCATTTGTCATCGTTCTTGGCGAGTTTTGGCGAAATGTCGCCAAATTTGGCGATAATCTGTCAATGTTTGGTTCATACTTAAAATCTCGCCATATGCCGTCGACATTAACGAGTTTCGCCGAAATATCGCCAAATTTGGCGCCAAAAATTATTTCGTATTTTATATAACTCTAAAACTTTAACCTGTAGATTTTTTAACTTTTGTATTTAGAACAATTGTAATATCTAACTGTTTTCCATATCTTTTTTGACAGCAATCGACTGAGAATTTATTTACAGGGTGAGCCAAATGACTTTAAATACATTGAGGTGTATGGATGCATTCAATTCATTGAAAGTCTGTGGTCAATGACTACTTTGGCTATCCCCAAAATCTCGCACACTATCTCAAGTTTGTCGGCTTTTGGTGAAATATCGCCAAATAAAGTGTCAGAAGGAAATCTTTCAAATTGAACTCAGCTTGGCGATATCGAAATATTTGGCTAGAAATCGCTAAACCTTACTATTATTGATATTTTATCTCTTTCAAACAAATAAGTTTAGAGGAAGTGCGTCGAAAATATTTTTGATCTAATGGACGTGCAAGGAAGTCATGTGTTGGACACATCAGATTTTTTTTTTGTGTGTGTGTGTTCATATATCAATTGACCATACCATTTAATAATAACAATGAGAAAATTATTAACATTTTAAAAATGCTAGAAAGTGTGGCCAGTCTATAAACCTACATTTGTCAATGTAATTGAATTCCATCAATATAACTGAATGTAACAAAGAATAAATTAATTATATGGAAAGAAAAACTATGCTAAAGATAAGTGTTTCAGTGTTTTGAAAAATGTTTCCTTCTTATTTACATAATTTCATATCAGTGGATTTTGAAAATTATTTTGACCACTCAATGAAATTACTGATATAACAAAGTCAAAAGAATTTTAAAAGCCAGATATTGGCAAAAATGCCAAAAATATGTAATTTACTTGTATAAATATGCGTTTTGTCGTTTTCGTTTTCTTATTATAAGTGTAGATAAATTATTTATATTAAAGCTTTGCGTTTAAATTTCATTTATTACATGAAAAAAATAAAATTACATGCATAAAAATAAAAATAAAACACCTGCACACTATTCAGCACAACTTTGGAGCACGATACACAACACTCTTGAGATTTGTTTCCACATTGCATTTTTGTACTTGACATTTTTTTCTTTATCTCTCCCCCCCCTCTCTCTCTCTCTGTGTGTGTGGGGGGGGGGGTGTGAAGTGTAGGAAAAAACGCCCCTCGGAATTATAATTTTCAGACTTAAAGATTGATTTCTTTTGTAAATTGAAATTCATTTACGAGAATAAAAAAAAGTGTGTACGCCCACCCCCTTTTACACACACACACACATAAACTCCCGTTGCAGATGTTAACGAGCCTAAAAATTATTGTCTGCTTCTCTTTCCACCGTTGCAAAGACGCAAATGCAGTGTCTTTCTTTCTGTGTCCGCCGTTGTTTCCCGGCTTCGTTAGTCCCACTGAGGCCACAGCGTACTCCTTCAAAAACCAGTGCCGGGAAGCAACGATGGACACAGAAGGAAATCGCTCAATAGACTAGTAATAAATTTAGTCCAGATCCAACAAACGGTCTAGGCACCTATATCTAATGAACATACACACAAACACAGATAGGAAAATTCTTCTTATATATATTTATATTATTGCTTTATTTGGATGGGCTTTAATAACACTGATTTTTTTTAATGTTAATTTGAGGTAGAAACAGGCCATTGATAGGGAATCGGACTATGGATCTAAGAGAAACATGTACACACGATGATTGTGCCCTTTAAATCTGTATGGCCAATTCTGGATTATCAATTATCGTTCTTGTTCAACAAAACAACCAAATGAAATAAGTGACAAATTATAATAAATTTAATGAATTAAGTTACGTAACGAGTTTAAGTATTTCTTTAATTGATTATTTTCAAGAGGAAGTGCTTGTTTAGGTAAAAATGGTCCCAGCTGGTCGAAGCTAAGCACAGCGATTTCCTTTCTACCCCCTTGAATTCTGTGGAAACGCTTGTATTTTCACTTAGCCCTCAATTACATGCTGGGTTCAAATTTGTAGAAGAGGGAGGTGAGGGCATTCAATTAGGGGTGCCTAATACCTTGAGTACTGGGCTCAAATTTGTTTTGCAGTAATTTCTTTGTATAAAAAAAAAACAAAACTTTATCAAAAGCTAAAGGGCAATGAGACGTTTCGGACAGCCATGGTAGCCATGGGGCTACTGGAAAAATTATCTGGATGGCAATTTTCAATAGAGATAAATACAAAATACACTAAAGTACCTCTGTTTACGTCCCTTTGGACGCCCACTTGTTTCTCACATTTTTTAAAATTCATGCCCCCCCCCTTATCTTCTAAATATACAAACCCATTCAATATTGTGCGCTTTTTTCCGTGATTCATTTTTGACTATAATTTACATTGGTTTCAAAAACTGTATACACTGATGGGTAGTTTAAGTAATAAATGAAATATTAAGACTTAATAAGAGATTTATATTTAAATTTCAGTAAAAATTTGAATTAAGTTTGGAGGAGGGGAGGATGTATCAAGATAGCTCTATAAATATCTATGAAAATGGCTATTTTCATGATTTTTTTCCAGTTTCCCAGTCATGATAGAAATGCAACTTCTATTTCAAGAAATGAAGTCAATTTTTAACTTTATCTGCTAATCTTTTCAAGTCAATACTGATAAAATTTCATTTTTGAATAGATTTTTAATTCGATGTTCCCAGTTAGGAACATTGGACTGTAAAAGGTTAAAAGAATCAAGTAACAACAACAAAAAAAAAATGAGAATGTCCACTCATAAGACGTATTAACATTGTTATAAAAACCAGACCTAATAAACATTCAGTGAAAATCTTTAAAATGCAATATTTTTTAAGGTCTTTTGAAATGAAAGATGAATCAGGATAATTTGTCATGCAATTTCTGTGCTGCTCAAAGTGTTTTCTTAAACTTATTCAGTATATACTATTGGCTTGTCCGAGAGTAGAGCTTGTATAGTAACATTGTGTATTCTTTCACTAAACTAAGTTTGTTTTTGAAATTTGTAAAGAACTTTATAAAGAGTTCGATCCCCCCCCCCAAGAAAAGTCTTAAATTCTCTCATAACGAAATATTTAATATAATGGGCACCGTTAATAACATTTTTCAAGAGACAGTAACTAAAAACTAAAAAAAAAAAAAATAAAAAAAAATAAAATTAAGGAAAATTTTTTGAAATGTGATGAAATAATAATGCATAGCAAGTATATTGTATAGTGTGTAAGGAAAATCAACACTAGGGGTGTGTCTGTTCTTGGAGAGGATGCCTTGAGCGAGGTCACTTTTAAGGGGTTCTAACGCGTATTCACGTTATATTTCGAGAAAACCGCCCAAAAATGTAGGCCGTCAGATCGACAAACGCGGGTAGACAAGAACCTTGGTTCTTCACGCTTCATGCATCTACCAAATTCACTGTGCTATCCACTCGCCCACATGGCAGGACCGTTACAGAATAAAACCTGCCTTAAGTAAATCCTTAACTAAGCATAAACTTATTATTTAAGGAAATATTTCTTGGTCCAGTGAACACTTAGTCCATTTCTATATAATTTTTATTCAACGGAAAATGAAGTAAACAGAAAGTCTTAAACAAAAGTATGTCTTTCTATTTAAGACAAGTTTTATTATATAACAATAAAACTTAATTTCATCTATACCCTATTTACTTTTCGATTAAAATTATTTTTAAATGAAATTTAGTGTAATATGTATTGGCAAATCCGAAATGTTCAGTTAAATACTATTATGTACCTTCATAAACATGTATAAAATCATAAAAAACTCTTATCATTATTTTAACGTTTAAATCCTACTTTAATAGATACTTGTATCGACTAAACGTATACATTAATTTAGCATTTTAGTCGATATATGTATCGACTTTGATAAATATATCTTTTCAATAACTTGCTTAAAAATATACTGCCTTGTAAATGATGACAGAAAGCATGTATGTAGGTTTTATGAATGTTTGATAAAATAATATTTATTTGACTTCGATGCTCTACTTGTGGTAAACGAAATCTCATTTTGAAATAAATTTGGATCTCCGTACTCGAAGAAAAGAATGCATAAATGAGTTTTCTTCCGAAAGAAAACACATTCAACGGAAATCTCTTTTTTCAGTGAAACGGCTTCGCTTTAACAATAGCCGTGCGTGACCCCCAAACTTGACCCTGGGTGGACTTTCTTAAGGGACCATCTACAGGATTTTTGTTGCCCAAGCAGCATTTTGAGAGGAATGGTAGAATCGGGAAGAAATGAGGGGGGCATGAAGGGGAAAGTGGTTTTTGACAGTTTGGCGGGTTGGCTGCGCGGAGAGTGAGACTAAACCTAATATCATCACATTAGATATTTTTCGATTTATCGCCAAATAATGAAAATATCGCCAAGCTCGGTTCATTTTTTCAAAACATCGCACCATATTTAGCAATTTATCGCAAAAGTCGTCAACATTGGTGACTGTTGGTGCAAAGTTTGAGGGAGCCACACGATGGTCGTCGGATTATTAGGATAGTCGGTTGTAGGATAGTATTATATGCTTTTCATAAGTTATTTCATTTGTCCGACATTTATCTTGGCGAAAAATTGCTCGACTTGGCGGACCGCCGGGAAATACGTAAGTACCTATTTTTTTAGCACGTGGAAGATTAATTTTAGACTACTCTTAATAAATAACCCTTAATAAATTTCTTGCTCTAAGTGTTCGTGCGACACTATTGTGTTATTTAAGAGAAATATTAATAGTTTTAACATTCCAACAACATTTTTTAAGAAGTGTTTCTGATGTCTGTCCGTTCTTCTGTCCACAATAGAATAAGCATAAAAATATTTCTATGAGTTTACTCTTTAGTTTAGTTGTGTTAGAAAAACACCTTTAAATCTTTTTTCGGGGTGTCACAAAATTACATTTATTGTGATAATAAGATATTTTTTTAAAGATTCTCCGAAATCTCGCCAGATTTAAGGACAAGACATCACCAAATGTGGAACAAAAACATTGTTGCGCTGGAAAGTGTTTCATAACCGATGCGTTTGGATGATTTATCTTTCTTCTTCTTATTATTATTATTATTCAAATCCTTTATAGTTCAGTCGATGGAAATAGTTATTTTAATATCGTGAAAAAGTCACACCACGTAATCTCGAAGAAGCTATTCAGAATTGCACAAATTGCGAATATGTTGTAAATTTCTTGGCTAATTTAGTTCATTTAGGTCACCTGGTTTGTGCAGGGACCAAAGTTTTGAAAAAAAAAAAAGAAAGAAAGAAATGGGAGAGAACGACTTTGTGATAGTTGAAAACAGTTTATTCAACATAACATATAAAGATTTAATATCCCTAAGGCCCAAACCAGACTTTACAGTGAAGTACCGAAAATTAACTAATAAAAAATTGGCTGCTTGAGAAAATATGCAGATCTGATGCAAGTAGAAGCATAGGGAAAACATTTTATCTGACATTTTTGGTGTATTTCTTAAAATGTATAATATTAATGTACTGTTATTATTACTATAAACAACGATTTCATTCTAATTTTTTTAGACATTTCACAAATCTAGGTAAACCCACTTTTGGTATGCCCACTATTGATACATCAGAATTTTGCTATGCCCACTTTTCATAGAAGTGTGATCTAAGTTCTAATTTTTTTTTTATTACTAGGGGCCAAGGCCCCCAGACTCGCTACGCTCGCTTTTCGTATGAGGCATTCGGCCCCTAATCAGGCTTATTCGTAAAAAAAGACATAATTTCAACAGACAAAACCCGAAGATTGGATCAGATAGAATGTTACTGAGCTACACATTGCTTGGTTCTTGCATCGAAGATATTTTGTTATTAGCAATCCGTGTTCTACAGGTCCTGAGCTATGCTCCACCTGGAGTGCGGACTCCGCTTATAATCGCTGGAAAAATTATTTGCACTCCTCAGAAACACAATGATATTTAATGTTGCTATTCAAAAGTTATATTAATTAGGAGCTAAAGCGTAATAAAATCAGAACATCTGTTTCAGCTGTATTTTTAATAATGTAAAACCTATTGGACACCTTGCGAATTTGCCACCCATGGCGAATTTTCATTATTTGGCGACTTGCGTACATGTAAAGTTAATAAAAGCTACGGAACAGATAGAATTGCCTGCCACCAATTGCGAGTTTTCATTATTTGGCGATTTACACATGCTCACAACCTATATTAACTGTTCATTTTAAGGTTACCGGAAAACCGTTATCCATATTTTCATTTACATAATCGTTTGCAGATTGGCGTACTTAACACCAAGATTTATACCATCTCGTCGCGCTAGCAAATATCCAAAGTGTACTATAACTGCTATAATGGCATAGTTAACGCCGCCAAATATTTCTACTGGTAGCAAATAATCCAGCTGGACGAGAATCGGCTTTAAAATAATCTGCATTTTAATTATTTTTCATTTTCAAGATATTAGTTATTCTGTTTTAGAAAAACGAATAATCGCTAATTCTAAACTCCTGTTGTCTAAGCGAACTTACTATTTGAAAATTGTAAACTTTGTGTAACACATTTTGAGTTACTTATTTCATATAGTTTTTATTTTGGCGTAAAATAAGCGTAATTCTAACTCATGTTTGTAAATTTCACGCGATTCTAGGTACTTGGAAACGCTTTGTTGCAAAGGAATGAATGATTTTATGCCAAATCTGGCAACCATTCAGTTTATTTTTTCAGTTTTTTATTAATATCTTCTAAAATAACCCGATTTTCGAAATTTAAATCAGCTTAGCAGGTTCCTCGGAATTTTTCGAATCTGTGGGCACCTTAGTCGAAACTCAAATCCCTACGTTTTAGGAGGAGATAGGTCAACAAGCTTTGACAGCGCCAGCGGCCTTTACTTTTTTTTAGAATGGCCGCTGGCGTAAGAGAGATATTGGTAAAGAGAGATACCCCAATTATTTTGATATTTTAGATGATTATTACTTTAGATATGAATTTGAATAAATATAAAATAAAATATAGGTTAACAAAACTTTCCGTGAGTTAAGATGATAACTGAGGAAATACCCTTAAGTGACCTACTACTGGAGCATTTAAATTACAAGGCCAAAGATCGTACTGAAGAAATGTAATTAGTATTTTAAGTATATTCAAGGAAGATTTTAATGTTCTCTTGTTCCTGTTATTATTTGCTTTTGTGTGTACTATCACGCAGTGTTTTCCGTTTTATAATAACTTCTAACAAATGTATATGATGCAGCCTTGTTCGGCTTATTTCGGAAATCCAACATTTTGTTAATAGGAATATTAATAAGCACTTACAATTGTAATATAGACCCAAGGGTTGCGAAGTAAATCATCGTTTTAATTTTCGGACTGACTGACTGAAAAAGTACGATTCTAGGAGTTCCTAACTGTAAAAGTCTTACCTCCAGTTTGATCTAGGTGTCATTGTGCGAGACCTAGGTGAGATGTTCGAGGGAGGATGTGGGGGAACCCACATCAGTGAGGGTGAGAACAAAAGTTGCTCTTGGATGATTTTGGGAAGTTTTTCAGTCAAGTCAAAAATGGCCGTGACTTGGAGGGTGGGGGGGAGGGGGTCCAACAGCTCGATGGTCTACCCAGCTTCCCCTCACCGTCTAGCGGTGATCTTCGGCTGGGTTGCTAGACTGAGTGTTGGGCCTCCGCGAGGAGAGAGAGGGCGACCTTCGGCCGTTTTCTGTAGCGGGGATCACTGTGATCATAATCTGGTAGTTCTGCGATTATCTCATTGGGGATAGAGCCCAGTTTGTTGTGAAACCTCTTTGCAAGCTTGTGGAGCTGTTTGGTCAGTGTGTTGATGTGCAGATCTTTTTTAATTATGCGGTTTAGCAGGAAGGTCGGGCCATGCCGCATGATGCGGAGGAAACGTGCCTCAGTGGCAGAGAGGCTGGCAATATGGCTCTTCGCAGCGTAAGCCCACACTGGGGCGGCGTAGAGAGCAATGGGTCTGATTAAAGCCTTGTAGATGATGGCTTTGTTCTTCGTTTTTTGTTTACGGGTGTAGATGAGGCTGCTGACTCCATCAAAAGCGGCCTTCATTTTGCCTCTGGTTCGGGTGACGCGCTTCTTCCACGACAAGTTTTTGTCAATAGTCACTCCCAGGTATGAAGCTGAGTTCACCCACTCAATAGCCCTGGAGTTAATGATAAGTCTTGAGGGGGGCGTCTTGTTCCCCATATGAATTGCACTACATTTTTGCGCATTCAGCTTGATTTTCCAGTTGAGCATCCAGAGTTCAATGGCATCAAGATGTGCCTGAAGGGCACTTCTTAAATATCTGCTGTTTGGATGCCTTGCAATAATGGCCGTGTCATCGGCATACATGGCTAAGTTGGTTTTTTCGTGCCTAGGGATGTCGTTTACATACAGGTTATATAGTGTAGGGCCAAGTATTGATCCTTGGGGGACCCCGCTTCGTATTTTATGCCTATCTGAGTGGACGTCGCCCAGTCTGACAGTGTATGATCGCTCCGACAGGTAGTTGTTTAGTAGATGGATGAGTTTGTCCGGTATGCCGATGTTGATTAGCTTGTAAAGGAGCCCCTCATGCCATACTTTGTCAAAAGCTTTACTTATGTCAAGGAACACGATGGCCGTGTGCTCCTTCATCTGAATCCCCTCAGAAAGTTGTTCGACCACTCGGTAGAGTTAGTGTGTAGTGCTATGACTCGCCTAAACCCAAACTGCTCGGGCATAATGACGTTATTTTCAGATAGAGTGTTGTTCAGTCTATGGAGTATGACTCGTTCGGCTAATTTTCCCAAGCTGCTAAGCAGGCTTATTGGGCGGTAGGAGGCCGGCAGTGCTAGGTCATGCTGGGGCTTGGGTATGGGGCATACCACTGCGTCTTTCCAGCACTTAGGAAAATACAGGTGCGTCAACATCAAATTAATGAGAGCGGTGATTTTAAATATGCTGATGGCTGGCAGGTTCCTGAGCATTTGGTTGTTTTTAATTTTCGGTCGTCGCTAATGAAGGTTAAGAACCCCTGGTTCTTAGATAAAATGTGGTTGGACCACTGTTCTCAGGTACACCCTCTGTCGATTAGCTTAATCAAAGTTTCGGTTTCTTATTGCTAGTGTAACCCCTACAAGCAATTTTGCTCGGGTCTTCACCGGCCACGTAGCCTGGAGCCGATGAGAAGGAATCGGACCGTTCACAGTGAAAGTGCTCGGATAGATGCAGTTCATGTCCCCTCGAACGTGGAAATGTCCGAAGTAGTCTAACCGATGAGTTTTCATCGGGTTGAACACGGATTTAGGGAACTGGCCCGTTCACTTTATTTCTGAGGTTGACCAAACACCAGGGTGAGTATCACTTTTCGATAAGTTCTTATGTGATGTTGACATGCATTTAACCCTTTCCGTCCCTGCGATGCAATCCGAATGATAACATTCACAAGTGTTTTACAGATTTCTTTTATATTTGAAATGCATTTGTAATCGCATTTTTCTTATATGATAATGCAGTGCAGAAGAAATACACTTTTACTGCGCGACGCGTATGCACGCATGTAGGTACGTCGTATACTCCATCTATTTACGTATATAGTCGTACTATATACGTAACTATACTATACGTTAACATACTATAGTCGTATATTCCATCTACGTCTGAAATTATATACATATGTTACATGTTCGATTTGTTTTATCCAGTCCGAGCGCAGAGCGCTCTGAACTGGAAGACAGAAAGTGTCTGATTCAAAACCAGGTCGCGTCCGCCAACCTAACCGTTCGGAGTTTTCCGTGGTTTCCACCGAAATTTAGCGTAAATACGGGTTAGGACACCTTAGAAAGACCCCCCCCCGGAGGGCACCCCATCCACAGGCCAAGATCCCTCGTGTAGATAATTGGCCTTAATCCCAGAACTCGCTTTAACTAGTATTTTGGTAATGTCTGTACGTACGCATGCTGCATTTTCGATCCAGTTTGATTAAATTTGAGGGACGTCTGCTCGTATGCATGTATTTATGTACGTATGTTCTTGTGTAATTCGATTAATGTACGTATGTTCTTGTGTAACTCGATTAACGAGGAATAGCCGAAGAAAATTCAAATTTAGGACTGCTTTAAAACATAGTTGTGCATTTCACTATTCGATTCCAATTGACTGAGTAGTTTATTCACAGAGTTATATGAAAGAATTTCTGTGCTTTAAAGTCTATGGACATGCCTTTCACATTAAAAATCCCTGAACTGTCTCTGTTTAGCTCATGCCCAAAATATTGCCAATGTCCCCAAGCTTGGTAAATTTAGGGGCAATATTACAAATTTTGGCACTAAAAATAAGTACGTATCTCGAATAAAAATAAAAACTATTAGCCATAGAATATTGAAATTTTGTATTTAAGACTGTCGTAACATTTGGTTCTGCACTTTCATTTTTGATTACAATCCACAGGCTAGGGTCACTATTTGGGTCATGCTTAAAATCTCGCCGTTTGTCGCCAAGCTGACAAAGAAAAGAAAAATGCCAATTTTTCAGCCAGGAATAAGTTTTCAATGCTGAAATCTCATCCTAGTGATATCTCTTACGCTTAACGAGATATTGAAGTATCGCATTTCAGTTTCCAATACATTTAAATAGAGTGCATGAAGAATGCGTAAAGTTTAACAGCCATACAAGAAAATTGTGTAGTTCACATCAGGACTTTTTTTTTTGTGATAGGAAATCGACTTTCCGAACTTCCTTGAATTAGCTTACAATTTAAAAAAGATTTTTGACTACCGGAACCTATGGAACTAGCTTACAGTTTTGAAAAATAGGTTTTTTTTTTTAAAGCATAGACCATAAGACATAAGATCGCTATAATAATTTTTAAAATAAAGTAAATTCCAAAAAATTTTATTGATTTTATTCTACACAAAATATATCATACACATAATTTACAAAAGAACTATTTTCTTTGAGTTTTGCAGCAGCATCTTCAAACATGTTATTTTATGAGCAGCTTCTAAGAGAAAAAAAGGAAATTTTTAGAACTTAATTTACACAAAGAATAGGAAATGCAGAGTAAGTCTGCTTCATATGTTTTTTTACATAATTTCTATATCAGAGATTTCCAACCTTTATATTACTTCAACTCCCTAGAAAACGTTTTTTTTTTTTTTTTTTTTTTTTTCTGAATAGACCCCTACTTTTTTCCCCCAACACATCGGTATCTCGAAAGATTTTCCAAAGACAGGAAAACATTAGGTGAAATAAATTTTTATTGTGTCCGGCAGTAGAACAGTTGGTTAAACTCGGTCCCATTGGAACACCGAAAGGGAAGCAGCACCTGCTTGGCCAGTGCCTAGAAGGGTAAACTCCTTTCTCGACTGAGGCTGATGTAAACCGTGTACGCTGTAGGGAACTAATGCACGAAAAATGTGTTATGACTGCAACGTTTTCCATGTTCAATCCATATCTCTTTGGGGTACCAATCCAGCTCTTAGGTCATCCAGCTCTCATCTGAAATTGGTTCAAAATTTAGGAGGGAGACCCGGGATAAGTCGGTATTCCCCTCACTGGGGATCAATAAAAAGGAAGCTGCCCAATTAAGGCCATTTTCGTTTTATATGAAGGATCTGATCCCGCTCTGCAGTTGGCCAGAGGGGTTTCGAAGCAACAATAACAATTTTCATGTTCTGCGTTTACAGAATTTACCATGATTCAGACTGCAGGGTGTAGAGAATGACCCCAAAGACGAATTTTTACATATCCCTTCTTTTTTCAACTTTTGAACCCTCTGAAGTCTTATTTCATGTCAGTTTGTTTGTTTGTGTTGTGATGGCAACGCTAAGGGTGGGCGATCAGCCTAGGATGAGGGGTTATCTTAAAATTTAATTTTTAAAAATATAATTCTCAAATTTTGTACATCACCTCATCAGTGTATGGGAATGTTTTTGTACGGGGTCATATAAAAATGTAGAAAGTGTAACTTTCTGAAAATTAACGAGAGGAATTTTTTTAACGGAGTCTCACTTCCGACCTCATTTTGAACATTTTTTCAATTTACACTGCCCACTTATCTCTAATAGATAGAGAATTAAAGCCCGTTACCACCTTTTTGGGACACCCTGTATCAGTCTGGTTTATAGTATCCACAGGTTCTGAAACCATCATTAACCAGTGTTCTGCTTAAAAAAAATTAATAAATAAAACAGTGGTCTGCTTTAAAAAAGAAAAAAAAATCGCTGTATTTACGTATACTATTTCTAAGCTAATCTAAAATCATCAACGCGGGTTTCGAAGTTTATAAAGCGAAACAAAAAAGTCGGTTGAATATCAAATCAATGCTGCACAGCTTCTCATTTCCATAACCCTAAGAATCTGCGCTTTATGCCTTTGGAAACTATCTTGGCGAATAATCGCATCGTTTGGCTTTTTTTTTTTTTTTTTTTTTTTATGGTCAACGGATGCACACAATCAGTACGTCGATAATTCACGCTAAAAACTTTTTTCGCCAAAGGATTGCAATGCACTACATTGTAACAATGTATCTGACGTATTCCACACGCACACGAAATCGCTCTTTTTGGCTGACTGACTGTAAAATACATAAGTACCAAATAAGCTTGTTTTGGTCGGAAGTATGATTTTTTTATTAGTTTCAATCAAGAATTTACCCGTGTATTTTGAAACTAAAAAACAATTAATTGTATGAACTAGTACGCCGTGTAAAGATAGGAAATAGATACTAATAAAAAGTAGTGTTATTCCATTAGTGTTATATAACAGTATCAAGTGAGAAAAAAATAATTACAGAGATTTGAACTTATACTTTACTTATATTAGACTGACACTATATTAAAAATGTCAAAAATTTGTTACAAATGATAGTTATACGTAGGAATATAGACTAATCACCTCGCAAAACTTCTTCAGTCTTTTTCGTCTCCTATTCTTATGAAAACAAACATGGTGCCTGCCGATAGATACTCGGATGTTGCCATCGCTCGACTGTTGCATGAACAGAGCGCATGCGCCAATTTTCATCGGCTGAATGCCGCTCGGCCGTTATGCGGGCCAATATTTCTTTTCAGTTTAGTGTATTTTGATCAAATTTAGGCATATGGCCCGATAACGCAAGTCTGATATCGTTCCGAGCATCGTTTTATGGGTACCGGACCGATCAGTGTCTGCCGCACACATCCCAATCATCGTTTTTAGAACGAATTCCGTGTCTGGGCCGTGTACCGAATTTCGGTGAGCGATGAGTTGCGATGAATGCCGGTGGTTGGCCGAGCAGAAACTGGGAATTGTTGCTTGTAGGGACTACACTAACGTTCGAAAGCAATTGCGAAAAGTGCAAATCCTTTAACACATTTTACAGAATTCTTTTAGTGGTTTTAATTATTTACTCTAAATATTTATTATGTAAACATGCAATAAACATATCGACTACGGACTCTCTAAAATTCTGGACAATAATATTTGACTAAAACTTGTAGGTGTGAGACACCCACTGGAGGGGCCGACCCGAAGGTTTACGGTGTGGGTGTAGTAAAACTTACCCAAGCACTATAATCATGTTATTCGCATTCCATTTAGTATGTATTATTGTTGTTAGCGTGAGGGCGAAGGAGAATCCTCAGCTATCAAATATCGTTACAGTGGAATTTCAGTGCAACACAAATCCGTACGCTACGTACTTGCCGCTGCGTAAGCAGGAGCGTAACTTGATGTTGGCAAACATACATATTACTCATCAAATTCACAAGCTATTATATTTTTTAGTATTTAAAAAGTTTACTGCTAACGAATTCCGGTGAGTTTAGAACTTACAGACAAGCATAGTAATTAATTAATTTATTTTATTATTTGACAATAAATCAATTCTGGTTAGAATTTCTATTCATTTTCATTTGTATTTTCTGTTGAAGTAATTTTTTCATAAAAACTCTGTATCCTGCATGACTTTTTTTCCATTAATGACTATTATTGTGTGTTTTTGCTTTGATTAGGAAATATAGCATATAATCACTTATATCTGAGAACTTAAAAAAAAAAAACACCTTTAAAACCCCGGACTGTGGTACAATGAATGGCACATGATGAAAGGAGAAAGTACCTCAATGCGATGCTTTTCTGGGGAGAGATAGCGCAGAATCGAAAAACAATAGTCGGCAATCCTTTAAACCAATTAGAAAAATCCTTTCGAAAGCACTCAATGGACGTCATTTTAATGCCGGCTTTGAAAGGCTGTTTGAGTCGGAACTACGGTTGCCAGATGAAAAATTAAAAAAAGAGGACTGGCGGACTTAAAGAGGGCTTTCTTTAAAAGAAGGAGGACTGCTGTTAATTTGTAACTTGTATAGGTCTAAACTCAATTTTTTTGGCCTATTTCTGCATCTGTACCCATAGCAAGTTCCCGTGCAGTAATCAGGGCATGCATAGAAATGGGACAGTATGTACACGATTTTTTTACTGATCCGGGCTAGGGCGGTAATTCGAGTTACAATACAAGAAGCTGAGATGTGCACTGTAGGAATGAATGCAGGTGGTGGTTTTGATTAACAGAGTCTATTAGCTTTATTGATGGAGATTCTTGAAGAAGGAACGTGTGGAAGTTCCCGGACAATCTAAACCAAAGTACATAGTGTGGTATATACTAAATCAATATTTATAAAAAGTAATTTTTTGCTTAGAAAATAACAAAACAATATTTCAGAATGGAATGGAGCGAATAGAACGTTCTTTTTTATTTCGAAATTCACATTCCCTGAGTCATTAGAATGGTGCGAAACTGATTTGAACAAATTGTCTCCAAATATCAGCTCAAAATATTGCCATCTTCAGGTTTCACATCTCAAGCGAATATATTTGTACCGAAAGTCTTTAGATTTCTTTTGAAAAATCTACTTATATAAAACACTAACGTATGCGGTACTAAAATCGACGATTTTGGTACCGCATGTAGGATATCTTTTGGCCTGCTTTTAATTTTAACTATGTAAGAGTTGAGTTATGCGTAATTGCTTTGATTGAGTGATAACATCTTTTTTCCTCCTGAGTCATTATTATTTATTAGCTACTTAAAACATGCATCTTATTTACTTTGTGAAAATGTATGATGTCAAACTTTTTGGTCAAAATGACTGCACATCTTATCTGTCTAAATGAAAATAATTATTTTCGACTTTCATTCAACTTGAGCATATTTATCATTATATAATTGTGTAACTGTCAATAAGTACGAAATATAAACAACCGCTTTTTGTAAATAGTAATTTAACAAAAATTAATTAATGGCATCGAACTTATTCCACCCTGATATTATGATTAAACAATTACAGCTCCACATAGATATCTTAGAAACTGGGTTTCAGAAATGGAAAATTAAAGAGTAACCCATCAAAATGTAATGCGATTCACTTCACCAAAAGCATAAAACAGTTTAGAAACCTCTACATATATAAAAATAGAATTAAATTGACCAGAACCTGCAAATACTTGGGTGTGATGATTGACTCCCGTCTGACATGGAAAGCACAGGTGCTTTATGCCCGAAACAAAATGGTTGGAGCAACAACAAAAAAAATCTGATGTGTCCAACACATGACTTCCTTGCACGTCCATTAGATCAAAAATATTTTCGACGCACTTCCTCTAAATTTATTTGTTTGAAAGAGATAAAATATCAATAATAGTAAGGTTTAGCAATTTCTAGCCAAATATTTCGATATCGCCAAGCTGAGTTCAATTTGAAAGATTTCCTTCTGACACTTTATTTGGCGATATTTCACCAAAAGCCGACAAACTTGAGATAGTCAGCGAGATTTTGGGGATAGCCAAAGTAGTCAGTGAGCACAGACCTTCAATGAATTGAATGCATCTATACACCTCAATGTATTCAAAGTCATTTGGCTCACCATGTAAATAAATTCTCAGTCGATTGCTGTCAAAAAAGATATTGAAAACAGTTAGATATTACAATAGTTCTAAATGCAAAGTTAAAAAAATCTACGGGTTAAAGTTTTAGAGTTATACAAAATAGGAAATAATTTTTGGCGCCAAATTTGGCGATATTTCGGCGAAACTCGTCAATGTCGACGACATTTGGCGAGATTTTAAGCATAAACCAAACAATGACAGATTATCGCCAAATTTGGCGATATTTCGCCAAAACTCGCCAAGAACGATGACAAATGGCGATACTTTGGGCATGGACGAAATGACTGACTATCGCCAAATTTGGCGATATTTCGCCAAAACTCGCCAAGGTCGAGGACAGACGGCGAGATTTTGGGCATGTACCAAACAATGACTGTCTACAGTTGTGTTATAATGAAGATGTCCATAGACATTAAGGTACTGAAATTCTTTTCGGTGGTCCTGTAAATAAACTCTCCAGTAGATTGGAACCAAAAATCGAGATGCACAACTAGATGTTACAACATTCTTATATATGAAATTTCATAATAGTTTTTGAGATTTGAGAGTTAAATATGCACACACGTACACCAAAAGTCGCCAAGCTTGGCGACTTTTGGCATAGTTCTTGAGGGAGGCACGTGACCGTGGTCGGACCATTACCTAACTTATGTGGTAGGACGGTATTGTGCTTGAAATGGATGAATGCCCCTAAAATTGCTATTGACCGTAATGTATTGGAAATCTTTTGAGTGTTCCTGTAGCAGAACTATAAATGATAAAGACACTTTTTTTAATAGAGAAATTCATTTTCTAACTCTTTACAGCATATATCACTTCTGAGTCGTTTGAAATAGCCCAATACCTCTAAAAAACGCTTTGATGAATTTCGGCCCATAAAGCGTAATGTATTTCGAATCATTTGGGCGGTCCTGTAGATAAACTATTCAGTCGAATGGAACCGAAAGGGGAGGTGCACAACTAGATGTTACAACAATCTTAAATATAAAGTTTCAACATTCAACGCCTAACAGTTTTTGAGATATGCCAGTTTAATGAATTTCGGCCCATTGAGTGTAATGTATTTCGAATGTTTTGGGCAGTCCTGTAGATAAACTATCCAGTCGAATGGAACCAAAAGGGGAGGTGCACAACTAGATGTTACAACTATCCAAAATATGAAGTTTCGACATTCTACGTCTAATAGCTTTTGAGTTAGGCGAGTTTAATGAATTTCGGCCCATAGAGCGTAATGTATTTCGAATCTTTTGGGCGGTCCTGTACATAAACTATCCATTCGATTGCCACCAAAAGGGGAGGTGCACAACTAGATCATAGAACAATCCTAAATATCAAATCTCAACATTCTACGACCAATAGTTTTTGAGATATGCGAGTTACATACATACGTACGTACGTACAGACGGCATGGAAAAACTGGCCACAGTAGACTCGCCACTGGTCAAAATGAGTTGCAGACGCGTTAATATGATCGTGCATGCTAGCCTACGATGAGATGCATCGAAAAAATTTTTAAAATTCAATTTAGAGGTAGTCAAAATCGGTTTTTATGTCGAAATTTGGCCCCCAAAATTTTTCGGGATCACATTACTTCCTTATACTACGTACAAGGAAGTAAAAACTAGAGAAGTTACTTTTCCAAAATAAGCTCAGCCGTCAAAATAAAGTTAAATTATATAAATGCATGGTGCTTCTTGCGGCGACTTACGCTAGCCAAATCTGGGGATATACCGTCAAAACCAATCTAGATATATTACCACGAAAACACAACGCAATAGACCGCCGAATACGGCATGGACACAGGTTATTCGGCGCGATCTCGGCATACCTTCCTTTAGAAAAATTGTCCATCAGATTGAGATTGGTGAAGAAATTTTCACCAATCTCGGTAATGTTCCGAACGAAGTATTGGCTGAGCTGCCAGATTATGATTTCCCAGAAGAAGTAAACTGTCAAAGACTGAAGGCGGTCTTACTCTTAGATACCGACTAGGAAAATTGCAACCACTATTCTACTTTCTGTTTTTGTGATTAAAATTTGTTTACCACCAATCATTGCTATTTCATTTTTATTAATGTACATGTAGCTATTTTATTATTTACATTGTAAAAAAAAAAAAAAAAAAAAGTTGCTTTTCTTGACGTGACCACGCCTCCCATGAAAGCCCCATTTATTTAATGTATAAATAAAAAAGGATTGTAACTAAGAAACTGGAAAGGTAGCCTTCAGTGGCCTAGGTGTTCCATGAAATAAAAATTTTGTCATGTTATGTCGAATGCGGTAGGCTTTGGGGCAGAATTCTCTCTGCTCGTTGCTAACGGTTATCGTACGTTGGTCGTCGGGGGAAAATAGCGGTCTCCAGTCATACTTTAACATCTTTTTGCCACACTGGTCTTGTGATTGGACGGCCTTGTGCTCTTTTTAGAGAGTGGATGAAGTGCGGCGGCTGCTTGTATTGCGTCGTCATCGTGGATGTTGCGGTTTAACCCTTTGAGGCGCAACCCTTTCCCAATGCTGGAAAAAGGGCAGCCGTTGCCATCGCTCGACTTAACTACCAGCAAGATGGCGGACGATCGAAACGTTTCGATCGTCCGCCATCTTGATGGTAGTTAAGTCGAGCGATGGCAACGGCTGCCCTTTTTCCAGCATTGGGCAATCTGTACAGCTGTTCTCGCGTTCTTCCATTTTTCAGCAGATGTCAGTGCTGTTAAAAATAATCGTGACCATTCTTTTACGGGAAATAACGTGCTAAAAAGTAAAGAATTCTCGTGGAGCTCTGTCACCCGCAACTATTTTTATAAAAATTCAATCTATTCTTTTTGACTGGCAACAGTCAAAACGTTAGAGTTGGGTGTTCCCAGAGCGGGATCACTGCGCCTTAAAGGGTTAAGAAGTTGGTCGTTACAGGAGGGGGTCGCTTAGTAGAGGTGGTCGGCCGTCGAAGTTTCACTGTAGTTATAACTCTGCTATATCTTTATTTGGAATCACAAGCGATACCACTGTGCCCCATTGCACTACCGTATTTCGCACGAAAGATAATCATTTCTGTTTCATCCAAGTTTCGTGACGTCACAGTGTAGCGCAAAGCAAATGAGCGTTTTACTTATACAGTGAAACCTCCAGATGTCAGTGCTGTTAAAAAGAACCGTGACCATTTTTTTACGGGAAATGACGTGCTAAATAGTAAAGGATTCTCGCGGAGCAATGTCACCCGCAACTATTTTCATAGAATTCAATCTATTCTTCGTGACTGGCAACAGTCAAAACGTCAGAGTTTGGTGTCCTCACGGCGAGGACACCGCGCGTTAAAGGGTTAAAACTCAAGAGCTGCCTGCCATGATTTGGGTTTGCCGAGGACGTTTCTTCGAATGACGCGATCGCGTCTTTTCTATAGTGTGACTCGTTTTGCTGATGTTCGCCCTGCAACGACTCGTCTCAACAGACACAGAATCTATGGAAACCGTCACTCAATGGAAATGGACTTTTTTCGCCCCTTTTTTTACTTGCCACGTCATACTGCCTTGCATGTTCGTTATACTAACCCTCACGCCTCGCGGACAGGCCTGCGTGTGCATACTTCCATATTATATTTTTGGACTCTCATTCTTCACACTCGTGTTCGGCCATATGTCAACTGCGCTTTCTCTGCGCCCTGCCAATTAGCCTGTCTGGTCATCGTGTACTGACCTGCACTAAATTCTCAAGCCCGGCAAGTTTTTTGGGCTCTTTACCACAAGATCTTCAAGTTATCAAGATTTTAACTTCATACTGGAGATGATAGCTTCGAGCTAAGGTACTCCACTAACCTCCCCCCCCCCCCTCTCAGTCAGTCAGTCAGCTCGACCCTCTGGTTATAACGGAGTCTCCGATCAAGAAATGACACTTTTTACTTTCCGAATATGTAACATGTAAGGAAAGTATTGTAATCATGAAAAAATTCGACTTTGAGATTTTGGTGTATTGACATGTTTTGAGGTCTTCTGAATTCATTTATGCTATTTTTATGAGATGTATGTTTGTATGTATGTGTGTGTGCATGTGTGTGTGAGTGAACACGATAGCTCCTAAACGGGACATTCGATTGTGCTCAAATTGGGTATATATGTTACAAACCACCGTCGCAAGACCGGTATTGATTTTGGTGTGTATAGGACTTACAGTTTTTCTACAGGGCTACAACAAATGTTTCTTTTACATTATGGCCTATGGGGGGAAATTTTTGAAAGTGCGCTAGCGTTTAAACGGTACATCCGATTAAGCTCAAATTGGGTATACATGTTATAAACCACGAATGTAAGACCGGTATTGATTTTGATGTGTATAGGTTTTTCTACAGGGCTACGACAAACATTTCTTTTACATTATGGCGTAAGGGGAGAAATTCTTGAAAGTGCGCCAGCGTTTAAACGGCGCATTCGATTGAGCTTCAATTTGGTATATATGTTTGAATTATTCATCGATTAAAATTTATTTAAATCCTTGGTAATGATCTTAATCGTAAGTGTTCGGAAAGTCGAGTGGAGTCACTCCAGATTTTTAATCTATTGTAGAAATGTGTAAACATTTTCTATGGAATTTTACTCTAAAACTTCAACGTCTCTAAAAATGCTGCCAAGCTATGACAAAAAATTCTTTTTTCTTTTTCTTTCAAGAACACGAGTTATTTAGGAGTTATATAGCAATGCTAGGACTATGCAGAACTTTCGCATGTTGCTTACCTTTGCTTGGAATGGAATTCATTACTTAATTGATAAAACAAACAAGGGTACACAATCTGAGCACATTGTATTCAAATCGCAAGCGGAAGCGACACCATTTTGACTCCCCGCGTTTAAAATTGCATTAGAAACTCTCCGATTGGCTGGGAATATTCCTTGACCATGGCTCACTAAGATCCCAAGTACAGGCTGTCCGAAAAGCTCCGTTTTTGTGTACGAGCAAAGTTTCGCCCCTCAGCCTATTTGGCGCTAGTACCTGACCCTATCAGTGTTGCCAACTCTGCCGGAGAGAAAGTGGCTCAAATCAGTTAAAAGTAGCCAGAATGGCTAACGGCCTTATTCACCAAACACTTGACACGCGGATTAAACCAAACTCGCGTGCTAAAGTCATCGGTAAGGTATCTTACCGATTACTATAACACGCGTTTCAGGATTAATCGCGTGTCAAATGTTTGATGAATCAGGCTATAAAAATGTTTTCAAGCTGAGAAAAAAATTTAAATTTCTTTGGCGTTTACTTTACGTGCTTGTACTGCTGAAATATGCTGGTCTGCAGATGCTTTTTGAGTCATTTGGATTTTCATTTCAAATTTACAATTTTACTTTCTTTCTTAACTTGAAAACATTTTTAGCCATTTCTGGCTACTTTTAACTTTTATTTGAGCCACTTTATCTCCGTCAGAGTTGGCAACACTGATAGCGTCAGGTACTATGCGCCAAATCGGCGAAGGAGCGAAACTTTGCTCTTACGCAAAATCCCGTTGGAGGAATTGGTTTTCAGGCAGCCTGTACTTGAGATCTTAGGGAGCCATGTCCTTACAGTAAGTAAAAATTTAAATAGTTTTTGTCAACTAGGTGGCATTCAAGGACGTACCCAGGGGGGTGGTCCAGGGGGTCCGAAACCCCCTTCCCCGAAATTTCAGTTTTTGTTAACAAAATAAGAATGATGAAGTCTTTTTGTGAAAAATTCTGCCTTTTTCACCATTTGGAGCCCCCCCCCCCGAAATTTTTTTCTAGGTACGTCCTTGGTGGCATTATAAAGAAAAGGTGTTAATTGGGTCCAATTAAAGCATAAGAATGATATGATAAACGTGACTGGGTTTGCTCAGCCAAACAAATTAGATATGATATGAAAAAATATACATATACAAACGTTGGAGTAAAGATGGCCCCTAAAAAATTTCTGTCCCGGACCTCATGCTGGCTTAGTCGGACTTTAATCATTATTTCATGCGATACTCAAAAGATGAAGCTGCCTGTTTCACTATGTGTGTGTATATCAGTGGTTTGATATTCAATGTACGCACATACAGCATTTGCGTAGTTCTGCATTAGTTTCTCTTTTTCCCAATTACAGTGGCCGTGTCCGCTGTAGACTATTATCGCGACCTTTGCAAACAAACCTTACAGGATTAACGTAGCTAATATTACATATAAAATTTAATTTTGTGTGACAAAATCAAGATTCTGGTTGCTTATGATTATTTTATAAGACATATTATATCTTAAGTTTGTCTTGATTTATTATTGATAAAATATTATGCTACAAATTTCTTCACAAATTTTGATTGCAGCTTCAATTTTTAAATATATATAATTTTAACTGTTGTTCCAAAGATATATTTAAACAATAGTAAATTTGCTAAAATGCTCATAAGCAACCATAATCTTAATTTTCTAATATAAAATTTAATTTGACACCTAATCCATGCTACATAGTAACATAACTGCAAGGTTAGCATGCCTTGTTCGAGAGGGTCACACTCTTAGGCCTGACCGCTCCGAAGACTGAAACTAATAGATAGTAATTTCATTATGAGAGTTTGCAAGGCAGGACAAAGTAGATTCTAATGATTGGTGTCGTAACTTTGCACTAATTCCAGATATGTGGCCTACGACGGGTGCTCTTCAGACACATGGCTTGAATACCCGAATTATCACATTTTCAGAACAAAAGTGTTTCCTCTAGTTATATAAAACGCTAAAGTATGCGATTCGCAGCTTAGAAATATCGTCGATCTACCAAAATCGACGATATTTCTACGGTTTGAATGGCAACAACTAGATGTAAACATTAGCGTGATAACAATAACACATGCGCAAAAATCCAAGTCAACAGTTCAATGACGACAAATGAAGCTATTTGTTACTGATTACGTATATCCCGCAGTAGCTGGATTACAAAACAACAATGCACACGCGAAAATGCAAGATACTTCGGATCTTTTCAAGGCTTTAAAATATGGAATTTCCAGTACTTGGCACATATTATATTCATCATAATTAATTCATGCTTTTTCAACTGTTGTCTTACAACTAACTAAACGATAAGTAATTCTTCTTTGCGTCAATATATCCCGCAGTAGTTTCAACAGAAGAGATTGCCATTTTTTTTTTTTTTAAGATTCTGTTTTGTCCCATGTAGTTATGATCATATTTGAGTAAAGAGTATTCGCTTCTTCCCGTATGAAGAACAGGTGAGCAGTTATTTTGAAAGAAAACGATTGTCCACATCATGTAGTGTCTGAGGTTAATGCTACAGCTTAAACCTAACAAAACAGTCTGTATGATGTAGAAATAAGATATTTTGAAAGCGAGCGAGTTTTCTCTGCAAACCGTCAAGCTTTTCGTTTTTTGCCCTCAATGACACTAACATAGTTTCTTGTGTCATGAAATTGCAATGACCTCAGATTAGAACTCACGACGCAAACTTTACGTCAAGAGTCAAATAATTTTGCTTTTCTTAGATTCCACATCACTGGAATTAATTCGATTACACATGTAAGAGAAATTTTCGTTTCCTACCGTGCGAAGAACTGTCATGCAGCTAGTATGTACATATACATGAGCTCATGACGAGCATAAATCAACACAGCAACCCTGTCTGATCTCTAACCGCTTTAAAGTTATTCCGGATATTATGGAAAAATCCCTGAATCCTACAAAATAACTCATTTCTTAAATAATTAATCAAGCCACACAAAAAATAAGGACATTTTAAGAAAGAACGGAAAAATCCTGCAAGAGAATATCAGTTATATTTCAATACGTAAATTTAATTGGCGATATATACCTATTGAAAAAATAAAAATAAAATGCTAAATGGAATATTCAACTAAATATTGTGATTCAACTAGCAATTTTGCTAACACCATCTTATTTACAATAAAAAATTAACGATAAACGCACCAATTAAAGAATTTGAAAAACCTGAATAATTAAAACTACATTCATTGGTAACCCCCTCCCCCCCAAAAAGAAAAAAGTGTATGCGTGCAATCTTTACGCGCGACTGAAGTAAAACTTCTTTGACGTTCACGACACGCATCACTGAAATAAAACTTAACTTAAAATAAATATCATATTATAATTTAATTATATATATTATTCATGTACTTTACAAAGGTTATATAAATGTTATATTCATATTATTCATTAGAAATAGGTACTTGAATGTCATCATAATTTTTAATGACTATGTCAGTTTATCTCTACTCCTTTATTGAAAATTGTCCGAAAAATTTGTCCCAAAAATGCGACATAATTTTACATATATTTAAATGCTATTAGTTTGCAACATCTTTAATCTACTGTTACACTATTTCGTAAGCTGTAGAATATGCATCACAAGTATTTTTTAGATTTTAAATACTAGTAGTTTACAACAGCTTTAATCTATTGTTACAATATTTCGTAAGCTGTAGAATATGCATCACATGTATTTTTTTACATATATTTAAATACTATTAGTTCACAACAGCTTTAATCTATTGTTACACTATTTCGTAAGCTGTAGAATATGCATCACACGTATTTTTCTATAAATTGGTTGCAATCATAAAAATTTCAACATAGGGTTACCATGCGAAATACAAGAAAGATGGGGGATAAAATGGCATAGCCAATTAATATCGTTTTAATTAGTTTTAATATGGCAATAATGAAATTAAAAAATTAGGGGTTTCAGGGTGGTCTCCCCCTGACGATGCTCGACGAACCGAGTTTTATTTATGTATGAAATTATAGGTTTGTGGTACCCATAATGTGAAATATAAATTTTGCTCTCTAAATTTGCTAATTTTCTTGGAAATACAGCATCTATCGTTGTACCGAAACGCGTTGTTGATTGAAGTCGAGAAGTATTCATAGTTAGATCCAATTTTTCTGTAAAAAAATCAACTAACGGCTGAGATTCTTGAGAGCGAAAATTAACAGTAAAATCTCTAGTAAGAATCATCGGTCATTCATGATAATTACTTAGAATGCAGGAAGTGTCCATGTTGTAGTATTATTCTTTAACTGTTTTCTTATACTATTGTTACCATCTGGAGGTTGGGTTTGAATGGAGGAATGTCCATAGTCTAGTATTATACTTTAACTGTGTTCTTTAGCTAATGTTTTCCTCTGTTTGTTGGGTTCGAATGCAGGCAGTGTAATTTTTGAAGTAAAACTTCTTTAGTCGCGACCAAGGGGTAACTCAGATTTTTTTTCTGACGGAAGTAACGCTCAGTAAAGGAAGTGACGTATATGTCATATACTCCACGGCAAGCGCGCCTGAAAAAGAAGAATCACGAAAAATCCTACATTTTCGACCGCTCGCTCCTGTCGCGGACTTCATTGTTGAAAATGCATTATCATTACTATCATTATTTAGTTTTTCTTGAGATGGCAACGTTATCCACAAAATATGTATTTAAATATCTCGTTTTGCCGATGGTAACTAGTTGTAAAATTCTATACTCTCTGAAGAGTTTGTGAAGATTTCCGTGGGGAAATAACTTTTGAATTAAATTGTTTTTAAGAGGTCTAACGCTTATTTTCTTGATTGTGTATCGTTAGATTGTGGCTAGTACTTATTTTCAGACATAGAATTATTACTGCCGTGGTGGTATTTGATGAACATACAAATGCCAAACGCGTTTTAAAATAAACGACTTGGTGCAGTGATTAATATTTGGCGTCCGCTTACCAGAAAGCTGTTTTAGTATTTTGACTAACTCTTGATATGCTTTAACATTCATCGTGTAAAAATACGGGGAACCTGTTAGGGAAAGAAACGGCGATTTCTCGCCATTTCTTTGAGACATCAATCTTTATTTATATATCAATAAGCGTTTTGAAGGTACATCCAACATAATATTTTACATGTAATCCCAACCTTACAGGAGGTTGTCGATAATCCTTATTTTTAGATGAATAATATACAAGGTTTTGGAAAAGCACAAAGAAATGGAACCTGTCTGCAATCAAACCGGAAAAGTAGTAGGAAACGTCAGTTTAAGAACACTTTTCCTGGATTCTAACCCAACTTCAATGCAGAACATCGGTTTAAGAACAAGGAGATGGAACACCACAATTAAAGGGACAGTGGCTGCAAATGTACCTAAACAGCAGAGGGAAATTTTCATTTAAGAACACTGTTGGAGGATCATACATAATATATTATCCGACGAAGGTTAATTTATAGGAGGGGACACTTCGCTTAGAAAGTTGGATAACGCCGTTGTTGCAAACAGATGGCGCTACGCACACTGGGTAATTGCGCATCTCAGGTTGTTTATATTTCCATCGAGGCGAAGTAAATGGAGATCGCTGAATTATCAAAACTTCAAAAAATTAAATGCATAGACTTATGAGCGTGATATATAGTAATTACTGGTTTCAGACGTGTTTTAATTACATAATTGTCTTATAATACTATTTCGTAGTGAATATAGGCAATAGTTTCGAAGTGAAGTGATATTAATATTTGTCAAATGCCAGTTGCATTGGCCGTTAGGCCACTAAACTCCTAAATATCATGTATGTCGTGTCTGTTATTATTTTACCCAAAAGATGTATTTTAAGAAATGTTAGTACGTAAGAAACGGACCCTGGCTGCAATCAATCCCAAACAATCGACAGAACCTGCAGTTTAAAAACATGGATACAGAATAATAATTCGAAACCTACTAGCAGACGAAATCAACGCTTAAGAACACTGTGATAGAAAAACACAACAAAAATTACACTACCTGCATTCAAACCCCACAAACAGAGGAAAACATCAATTAAAGAACACAGTTAAAGTATAATACTAGACTACGGACATCCCTCCCATTAGACCCAATCTTCAGACGGAACAATGGTATACGAAAACAGTTAAAGAATAATACTACAACATGGACACTTCCTGGATTCTAAGTAATTATCATGAATGACCGATGATTCTTACTGGAGATTTTAATGTTAATTTTCGCTCTCAAGAATCTCAGTCGTTGGTTGATTTTTTAAAAGAAAAATTGGATCTAACTATGAATACTTCTCGACTTCAATCAACAACACGTTTCGGTACAACGATAGATGCTGTATGTTCAAGAAAATTAGCAAATTTAGAGAGTTAAATTTATGTTTCACATTATAATTACCACAAACCTATAATTTCATACATAAAAATTATGATGACATCCAAGTACCTATTTCCAATGAATAATATGAATATAATATTTATATAATCTTTGTAAAGTGCATGAATAATAAATATAATTAAATTATAATATGTTATTTATGCTAAGTTTAATCATTTCAGTGATATGTGTCGTAAACACGTCAAAGAAGTTTTACTTCAATCGCGCGTAAAGATTACACGCATACACTTTTTTTTGTGTTTTTCTATCACAGTGTTCTTAAACGTTGATTTCGTCTGCTGGTAGGTTTCGAATTATTATTCTGTATCCGTGTTTTTAAACTGCAGGCTCTGTCTATTGTTTGCAGCCAGGGTCCGTTTTTTCGTAGTGTTCAATCCCCGTGTTAAACCGTTGAGGTTGGGTTAGAATCCACGGAGTGTCCATTTGTTATTCTTTTATTTTGTTCTTAAACCGTTTGCAGCCAGTGTTTGTTTCTTTGTGGTGTTACATAACCGTGTTCTTAAACCGCTGTATATATATCATTATAAATATATATATCATTACTATATGTAAACATATATATTATTACACTATATATATCATTATAAATATTTCGTTCACACAAACTACATTCTTCTAAATTTACTAACACTTCTTAAAATACAGCTTTTGGCAAAGTAATAACAGACATGACATACATAATATTTAGGAGTTTAATGGCCTAACGGCCCATTTTACTGGCATTCGACAAATAATAATTTCACTTCGCTTCGAAAGTATATTCCAACTGTACTTCACCATTTTATATATTGCTTTGAATGTGCATTATAATACATGAGTGTGTCGTGTTTGTCTTTCTCGGGTTGATTCCTTTAACGCTCCGACTCTCGCTAAGGTGGCGATAATTACACATATGCAGTTACAATGATGATTTTTTGTATTTATGTGGCAACCGTAATTTATAATTAAAATGGCGATTTGAAACAACATGTAAGTACAGCATTCCGTTACTTATTTATTTATTTTTGGTTGCAATTAATATAGTTTTAATAATTAAAACTATTGCCTACATTCATTACGAAATAGTATTATAAGACAATTATGTAATTAAAACACATCTCGAGCCCGTAATTACGCGTAAAAGAGTAAAGCAGCACAGCGGTCGAAAAGGTGGTTCTTCCTTTTTCAGGGTGAGCGTGGAGTATATAACATTATACGTCACTTCCTTTACTGAGCGTTACTTCCGTCAGAAAAAAAATCTGAGTTACTTCCTAGTCGCGACTAAAGAAGTTTTACTTCAAAAATTAACTAAAACTGGTCCATTCCACTAGCTATAGCAGAAGTTAACAATGTCACACCGGCTGTCTGGCTTTAGAAAAATTAAGGGAAATGATTCTCATAAGGCTTCAATCAATGAGACTCCGCCCATGGCTCAGCCATGCAGCCTCCTTAGCTCAGTTATTCTCTTTCACTATATTTATATGTTAACCCTTTACGAAATTAACTGCAATATGGACTTGAAACTGCTTTTTTCTCTTGTTTTAGACAATGCATGACTAATACAGATCAATTTAATATAAAAGAAAATTGAGAAAAAGATTGATACACGCTAGTTATACATCTAACGACTATTTCATAAGACATTAATGTCTTTTTCAAAAGAATATAGCACAAACGAAACTGAAGAAATCAAACTATACTTTGAACGACACACTTTGAAAAATTCTAATACTTTAATCACAAAACCAATGTCTGAAAATTCACTAATGTTTTTTTTCTTTCGTTGGCTCGATATGATTATAAAGTGAGCATAAAGCTTCCACTTACTTTAATACAGAAAGCAGTCACGATGTAAGCTGAATAAAGTATTAGGTAGTGATTTTTAAAAGATATGGTTACTATAATTAATAAGTTTTTTTAAAACAATTTTATTTTTAATATAAATTCAAGTACTGTAAGTAGATTAAAGATTACTGCATTTTAGTTATCATATGTATCGCGAGGCAGCGGAGTCCATATGTCTGTTTC
Source organism: Cheiracanthium punctorium (assembly GCA_038373885.1). Lineage (NCBI taxonomy): Eukaryota > Metazoa > Arthropoda > Arachnida > Araneae > Cheiracanthiidae > Cheiracanthium > Cheiracanthium punctorium. Next base: position 382,044 of record JAWZYV010016102.1, on the reverse strand, counting down.
CTGGTGACTTAACAGAAATCTTAATCTATATAACTGCAATCAATAACCAGCCAACAAACAGTTTTATATTCTTTATTACAAGTTTGGAAGTTGACAATTTGATCAAACTTACTCTTGGAAAAGAAATCAAAATTATGCAACGAACAGAAGAGTTGTTATTTTAAAAATAGTGTGATGACATCTTCCTCTTTTTCTTTTTCTTTTTTTTTTTTTCATTAAGAATCATTTACAACTTTCCGACATATAATGACATAAAAATCCCTGTACAGTTTCAAGGGCCCATCTGGATTCAACTTTGCTTTCACTATTATTTCCCGAAATCTAAAAAATAGATAAAAATGTAAGAAATCTGATAACACTTTCAAACTTTAAATACGCACTAAAGTGCTATATATTAAAAGCGTTTCATAATCCATAAGTCTTCCATATTTTCTTCCCTTATTCCATATTAAGTTGGAAAATGTACCATTATTCATGTGCCGTATTTTTCTTCCTTGTTCCACAAAACCCATCCTCGGAATCGATATCTATCTTAAAATCGCCTACTACAACTGTTTTACAATCTTCGCAAAGTATATTCCAACTGTACTTCACCGTTTTATATATTGTTTCGAATGTGCATTATAATCCATGAGTGTGCCGTGTTTTTCTTTCTTGGGTTGATTCCTACTTAACGCTCCGACTCTCGCCAAGGTGGCGATAATTAAACATATGCAGTTACAATGATGATTTTTTGAATTTATGTGGCACCCGTAATTTAGAATTAAAATGGCAATTTGGAACAACCTGTAAGTACAGCATTCCGTTACTTATTTATTTATTTTTGGTTGCAATTAATGTAGTTTTAATAATTAAGTGTCTTCGAATTCCTTAACTGGTGCGTTTATCGATGATTTTTTCACTTTAGTTTTCGTCTAGTTCTTTTGGGAGCGTTGAAACTTGTGCATAACTCCTAGAGACCCATGACTGAAAAGCTCGCCAAAGTGCGGCAATTTTTTAGGTAGGCGAGAGTAGGGGCGGTAAAATAGGAATCAACTCTTTCTTGTACCATAAAACACATATTTGGAATCGAAATCTATCATAAAATCGCCTACTGAAACTGTTTTACATTCTTCGCCAGGCATATTCCATCTATACTTAACCATTTTAAATACTGTTTGGAATGGGCACCATAATCCATGAGTGGGACGTGTTTTCCTTCCTTGTTCCATAAAACACTTCATCGGAATTGAAATCTATATTAAAATCGCCTACTAAAACTATTTTACAATATTCGCCAGGCATTTTCTTACTATACTCGTAATATATATATAATAAATTGGCCTTTCGGCACCACATTTCGCGATCAATTATCAAACATTGCAAACTTTGAGCGACTTTCAACATTTTACTGACACGTCCTCCCCCCCCCCCCTCCACGTTACCTGGCAAACACATTTGAAAAAATCGTCACGCTGACAATTATATACAAAACCTGTCGCGTAGACAAAATTCTGGGTTTGAGGGAAATAGCAGCCTATCCCGCCAAATAATGCAAATATCGCCAACTTGGGTTCGAAAGATTTTTTTTCCCTCACCATAATTACGATTTATCGCAAAAATCGCCAATATTGGCGCCTTTCGGCACAACTTTTGAGAGAGGTATTATTACATAGTAAGATAGCATTGTGCTTTAAATGGATGTCTATCTCTAAACTGCCATTTAAAGTAATGTGTTGGAATTATTTAGAGTGCTCCTGTAGAAGAGCTATTAGTGATACAGACACTATTTTCGATGGACAGCTTTATCTTGTGATCCTTAATAACATATATCAATTTTGTGTCATTTCAAATAGTCAAATGTCTCTAAAATATACTTTAAAGAATGACTGGCCATACAGTGTAATGCATTGGAAATATTTTGAGCTGTCCTGTAGAAGAACTATAAATGCTACATACACCCTTTTCAATAGGGTACATGGTACTGTAAATAAAAATATACAGTACTTTACTGTAAATAAAAAACAAATATTTCCTTTTTAACGCTTTCAACAAGGTAGGAAAGTGTTTATGATTTCGGTTTGTCTGTCTGCCAGTCCGTGCTCCAACTCCTGTAAATATGCATCGATTTCTACGAAATTTATATATGTTATTCTTATCTACCGTACCATTGTACCCTATTGAAAATGGTCTATGTAGCATTTATAGTTTTTCTACGGGAGCGCTCAAAATATTCCCAATACATTGCGCTCTATGGGAAGTTATTCTTTAAAGCGCATCATCCTACTATACGAGTACAGTTACGCTGATCCCCGACTCCAAGATAAAACTTTTTCCGCCATTACTGCAAAAAGATTACAAAGTTAAGCACTTAAGCCTAGTAACGTCTACACCGTTTGTACGATCCGCTTGAAATTTTTCATAATTGTGTATAAAAATATCTCTTTAAGCAAAAACTGTAAGAGGTATTGGAATTAGCAACGTATGAGTTCTTTTGGATACCTACGCAAAAGAACATATATGAAGACTACATACACCCTTTTTCATGGAGAGCAGTATTTTACGAACGCATACAGTACATAATTTCGTTTAAAATAGATTTACTTCGCTAAAATTTACTTTAAACAGCGAATACCCGTAGACCGTAATATATTGGAATTATTTTGAGTGTCCCCTTCGAAAAACTATTCATACAAAACGCACAATTTCCAATAGGATACATTGTAGGGTAGATATCGATAAATATCCTATAGCAACCGATGCCTGTTTACGGCAATTAATGCACGTAATCAAGCCGGATAAACCGAAATCGTAAACACTTTTTATCTGTTAAGAAAGGGAAATAAAATGAAGTAAAAATGCTACCTTTTTTCGGCATGGGATAAAAATTCAGTAGCTTTCTTTTCATCTTCCCGTTTGAAATTCTGGAATCCCGAGAACGTACTCATATAGCCAGTGATGTCTTGGAGTTCGCCGTCAAAAACATCACGCACGTTACTGAACCTAAAATTAGATAATTCAGAGCAGAACTTTATTTCAAATACGCAAATGCCAAGATGTAAGGAATGCAAACAACCACTTTTTGTAAGCAGTCATTTTTTTTTACTCACAGAAATAGCAGGCTCCTGTAACTTTACGCATTATGTTTTTAATATTGCGATATAATACGCTGAGCCCTGACTCACTGCATCATCTTGTAACAATTCCGAGCAACTCATTCAAGATATAAAACTTTTAGCTCTATTACTCCTAAACGTTTACAAAAAGCACTTAAAAAGCAATAACATCCACACCGTTTGTATGATCCGCTTAAAATTTTTCATGATTATGTATAAAAATATAGAAAACAATCTGTGCTACTTTCAAAGTCTGAAAATCCACGAGTTCTTTCATTTTTAAGCGAATATTCGATATTTTCCGCTCTATTTTATTTCCGAGAGTAAAACAAAGTGAATCATTTGCGTGACAAAATTAGCTTTTTCAAGTGAGAATGACGTCATATTTAAAGTCACAGTCAACAGGCTTTGAAGGGGAGTCAGTTCGTTTAAAATGGCTTTTCCAGATAATATGGTTTCATTTTTTTTTCATTAAAATAATCGTCTTCTTGAATAATCGTGTGCTCAGCCTGCTTAAAGCTTGATATAAAAGGGGCTACACAAAACAAAATCTTTCGAATGCGAAAAATTTCCGAGAGTTTCCAGAAGACCATGAAATTCGATTTGGGTATATAATAAAAATTGAATATGAAGTTATTTATTTTAGGTTTACGGAGATTAAATATATTGAGTGTACACATTCCTTTGTCAAATGTTTTTTCTAGCGACCGTTGTAATTGCCTCCACAACGGGCTTTGTCTTCTAGTTTTGAAAAAAAAAAAAAAAAAGCCAAGAGGGCTGATAGAAATATCTTGACAGGTGAAACGCAAACAGGCGTTCTAGCTTCTCAGAGTCAAAATTTATACTAAACGGACATTATGTGAAGAAAGCCAAACGACTTCAAAACTGCGGTGCTTCCCCTCCGCCGCAAGCAATGCGTCACAGTCCTCACTCAATGTAAGGAATTCTTTTATCCTTTAGCTATCGCGAGGTGTGATTAAATTTTAGATGTAGATGATAGATATGTAACTGCAACATCAAACTGTATCCCCGATTTCGTTATCATTAGTCTTCTGAAGCCTCTTATCTACGGTAGACAGTAAGTGGAAATCAGTCACCTCATAAAAATTATGACTGTTAGATTAGAGGTATGGACAGTTATAAAATGGGAAAACATTAAAAAAGGGGTGGGGTAAGGGAGGGAAAGGAAGCATCCTAGCTTTCTGACAGCGCCACGAACATGCGTATTGGCGAAATAAATAAGAAGAGCTTTGGTTTAGCTCGTGAAAAGATTATCGATAATGAATTGCATCCGGCAGATGAGTAATAGCACGGGGTCTTTAGTGATACATTCTAGTGTCGTAGTTGGGTAGATTAAAGAGTAATTCGTTGGGAATCGTATAAATAATTTTGAAGAGATTATCGGATTTTCTCTTAATAATTTTTCTTATAGGCTCCATTCCAAGATCGGAATGAATAAGTGTATTTTTGAAATACCAAAGAGCTCTGCAGATAGAACGAAGAGATTTGTTTTGCATGGTTTTCAGTTTTTGTAGGTTCGACTTCGCTAAGCAGCCCTGAACAGATGAGGCGTATAGAAGAATTGGTTGAAGAATTGTTTTATAAAGTAATATTTTGTTTCCCATTGACATTCTTTTAGCATAGAGAAGATGGTCGAGATTGGCTTTAGCCTTGTGGAATTTGCGAACGCTATATTTAATATGAGATCAACAACTAAGGGTTTTATGCAGAATTATTCCAAGGTATTTAATTTCACTATCGAATTGAACTGGTCGGTCATATATCAACAGCGGTGGGGGAAGGATTCGTTTTCCTGAGAAAAAGACGGCTTTAGTTTACTTCTCCACCTGTAGAGTCAAGTTTGATGGAAGAGGTACCTGTACATAAATCTGACTTTCTTGTTCTTGGCAAGCACGCAAGTATCGTCAGCGTATAGAGCCAATGTAGTTTTGAATGATTTAGGTATATCGTGAGTGAAGATGTTAAATAAGATGGGTCCCAGTTTAGAACCTTGCGGGACACCGGCGTTTATGCTACGTTTAGTGGAGTAGTGGTTTGAGTAACGGATAGAAAATGACCTATTATCAAGGTATGAAAATTTTATATACGCGGTAGGGAGTTAGATACATTAATTAATTTGTAGACTGAACCAGAGATTACACAGTGTCAAACGCACGGCTAATATCATTAAACAAATGATGTTTACAAAAAAATGATGTCAAAACGATGTACAAAAAGTGGTTAATTGTATTCCGTACATGTTGGAAGTTATGCATTCTTGTCTAAAAATGCTAAATTTCATTATTACGGCACTTCAATGCAATTTTTAAAGGCTGTTTGTTATCTTAAAGCATGGTTTCTCGAATTCTTTCTCAGATGAAGCACTTAGTCTTAATTTTCACGGGTCTCCTTGCGTTATCTGAATTCAGGGAATTTGAAGCTAATCAACAAAATATTTTTTTGAGTAGCACTCTCTTGCTACCTGCGAGCAAAGCATACTTAGAGAAAGCCTGTCGAGACATGAAAAGTGAGTAGCTATTATACACTGTTTCAGAGGAGTGATTCCACATTTCATTTTGATATGGTACTAAATTAGCTGCAATCTATCAATGCTTCTCCAGAGCTGCTATTTCTCCCGTTTTTTTTTTTCTTTTTGGAAGGAGGGGGGGGATTACCCACCACAATTTTTAAACAGTTTTATTTTGGATTAAATTTTTGGCCTTACTTTAAGTATAAACTACCAATTAAAAATTAGTGGTAAGAAAACTCCCGAAAAAACGGGAGAGTTGACAGCTCTGCTTATTCTATGATTCACAGTTTAACCTGATCAGTACAGAGTAGAGACCCTGTAATATATAGGCCGACATATGGCCGCCCTTTTTCGTTCGGCCGCCTGTCAAATTTAGCTTGTTCATCAACAAAAGAAACGAGAGCAAAGTTGAACAGATGGATCTGGATTTCAAGAATCTATAAGGCGGGGAGCTCAATATCAACTTTTTCCCCCTATTTATTTCAGAAGGAAAGCTGATATTCTATGACATTTCATACAATGACTCCAAAATTGGATGCTGAACAAACCTCCAATATTCTTTTGATTCTAAAGCTAAAACACTGCTTCTGTGCAACCAGGCAAGAATGGACGTAGATCACATGCCGGGCGCTTGCATACCCTGTTGATGACTGTAATCTAATCGCTACAGTGACAGTTTTGCCAGATTAGGGAGTTTTCTTCCTAGATTTTGGGGGATTTTTAAAGAGGAAAAATTGAAAGGGGGAAGAGAGGGGAAAACAGGTAAAGAGCAAGTAATAGTGCATGTTTGAAAAAATCATCTTAATTATTTATATTTTTACTCAAAACATACATATTTCCGCTTAAAATCTTTATTAAGACTTTACCGATAGTATATTATTTTGTAGAAAAACTACTAGATGTTCATTGCTGAAGAATAAAAAACTGTATGAATGCTGGGGAATGTGGGGGGGGGGACGAAATCGAAGTTATCCTTTGTTGGGAGGGCACAATATTGAAAGGTTGGGAACCGCTGTTGTTGAGTGCAAGAGATACTACCTTAAGTAACTTACTTCATATCTTCTTCAAATGGGAAAGTGATGCTCTCGTAAAAACTCATGGCAATTTTGGCTTGCGGCGCATGATACTTTGATGTCACAGAATAAAACTGAAAAAGAAACAAGAATGATTTTTAAAAAGAGGAAGAAAAAACAGGAGGGAGATATCTGTTCTAAGGTTTAACTCAGTCGAAAATTAATGTTTTACGCATCAAATAATTGAAGACTGCATTTAGATGTACATAAATCGCTAAATTATATCGCAACAGTTGAATCTTTATTAAAATTCTCATTGCAAAATAGTAGGATTTAGCAGTTTCTCGCCAAATATAGACGATATCGGCAAGCATAATTCAGTTCTGAAAACTTAATTTTTGAGGCCAAATTTTATAATAAATCACCTAAAGTGCCCAAATTTGGTGACTTTTTGGACATTTACTATAAACGCTGTTACTGGCACACTTGAGGTAAATGGTTAGAAAACGCGTTTATTCACCGATTTTCAGAATGATAATAATCATTAGAACGTGACATAATGTGAGACCACCCGTAAGCTGTTCCTTTAAAACTATAATTATTATTATTATTATTATTATTATTATTATTATTTTACGCTGTTCTATAAAAATATAAAAAGTGGATACGTTTATACACGTTAATAGAGGTGATTACATATTTCATCTAGAAAAGGTACTAAAGCTGCAACCTTTAAATGTTACTTCATGATTCCGGTGTTATGGATCAATATGGAGTAGAACTTTACAAGACACACACAGATCGATCTATGGGTGAAATTTTTTTGCCGCCGTCTGTTTAGCTAATATGACCAAGATCTCGAATTTTGGGGGACAGTCTCCAATAAGGTTGGATGCGAGACGAGACGACACAGAAATTTACAGATTTTACACTAGACTAAGCAGATATTTTTTTATCACGGATTTTGCGAGACGAGACGAAGGCCTATTTTCCGCCTCGCGTCCACCCCTAATCTCCAATTTCAGGATTTTTTTCAATTTGTCCCCAAAATGTTAAACAGCAATTGGGGACAAAAATTTTAGTAATTATTTACTAATTAAGAAAAAAATCAATCATGTTTCATCTTGTTATGAATGTTAATAATACTTAAGTTGAATTAACATAAACTCTCCCCGTTAAAAATAAGTGTAAAAAAAAAAAAATCTGGAGTAACTCCACTCGACTTTCCGAACACTTACGATTAATATAATCACCAAGCATTTAAATAAATTTTAATCGATGGATAATTCAGCAAAAATTCTTAAGTTTTTTTCAATTTGAGATCAATTGAATGTACCGTTTAAACGCTAGCGCTTTTTCAAGAATTTTCCCCCATAGGCCATAATGTAAAAGATATCTTAGCCGTAGCCCCGTAAAAAAACTATACGTCCTATACACAGCAAAATCAATACCGGTCTTACAATGGTGGTTTATAACATATATCCCCAATTTGAGCTCATTCGAATGTACCGTTTAAACGCTAACGCACTTTCGAGAATTTCTCCCCATAGGCCATAATGTAAAAGAAATTTTTGTCGTAGCCCTGTAGAAAAACTGTAAGTCCTAGACAGACCAAAATCAATACCGGTCTTGCGACGGTGGTTTATGACATACATACCCAATTTGAGCTCAATCGAATGCCCCGTTTGGGAGCTATCGTGTTCACTCACATACACACAAACACACACACATACACATACACACATATTTCTCGTAAAAAAGCATAAATGAATTCAGAAGACCTCAAAACGTGTCAATACACCAAAATCTCGAAATCGAATTTTTTCATAATTACAATACTTTCCTTACATAGTACATGTTCGGAAAGTAAAAAAGTGCACAAAATTTGGCACCTCTCCTGCATAAAAAGTGCAAACTCAATTGTGCCCAAAAAGTGCACTAATTGATTAGTATGTGGAAATCTAGACGGAAAAATGGAGGGTACGTCGATTGATTTTAAAGAATGACGGTGTAGCTATGACGTCACGAGTACAGTACTGCGCCTGACTACCATGATATTTCTCTCCTTTTAATGATTTTTAGTTAATTATTAATTTTAATTAATCGTGGTGCGGCCATCTGTTACTATACATAAGAACGAACACGGGGACTTCAAGTTATTTTAAAATTGTGCCCTATTATATTCCGACCCCTGGGTTTCGAACTCAGGACCCGAGGCATGAGAAGCCAGCCTACTGTCCACCAGATGCCGTTTGAATCTGAATTAGGGAATGCAATCCCGATCCCGCGGGAATGGGATCCTGCGGGATCCCGCACAAATATTTGCGGGACTAGTCCCGCGGGATTGCGATCCTAATCCCGCGGGATTGACACTGAGAAATAAGGTTTTTATTACAATTTCACGCTGCTTTCCCAATCCATAGACCGAAAAATTTTGCATATTTATGTCTCTCATCTAACAATAAACGAATCAATAATTACGAATTTTAATTTAAAGTTTTATTTTTTTAATTATCTTCCATGGGAGTCTGGATCGAACATCTAAATCTAAACATCGTAATATAAATTTTTCGTACAGTTCTCAATCTCCAAATGAACTAAAATATTACATACTATTTATCGTTTAGCAATCAGTCACGAATTGATTATAAAAAGTTTTCATTTTGGTTTTTAATTTTTTTATTCACACTTTTAATTATTTTACTAACATTAAATCTGGATTAGGAAATGATTCATTGGATTGGTTCTATTTCGTACGTTCTTTTTTCAGCAACTAAGAAAATAACGTAAATATGTTAACATGTCTATAAATTGTATATTCCTCATTTTTAGCAACTAGTGTAACACATAACTTAGTATATTATTCTGAATTTCATGATTATAATTTTCATATTTCTAAATTATTGCATTAATAATCTCATAAGTTTTATTACTATTAATATTAAAGTTAAACTTCATAGTGCTTAAAATCTTATTTTTTTTCTACTTTTCTCTGTTGAAATGAAGTCCTAGCTAAGTGAAATGTCAATCCCGCGGGATCAGTGAATCTCAATCCCGAAATCCCGCAGGAAGAAAAACAGTGCGGGATTGCATTCCCTAATCTGAATGATATGATTGAAGTTTGAAGTAATTGTTGCTTCAGTTTCGAAATGGGGCACTTTTTTGTGCTCGCAAATCACGTAAAACTGTGTGAAACGAATGAAATGAAATTTGGTGAACGATAGGTGATCACTCAACTTAACTCCTTCGGCCTGGATTTTGAATTGAGCAGATAAAAAATCAGTCAGTGGTTAGATATGCTGCACCATATGTAAGTATCTTAAAAATGAAATATTATAACATTCAGCCAATTACCAAACTAATTTTTAAATATTCTTATAATAGGGAACGAGGCTTTAATTGATCAAAATATGGGGAAAAAATAATAAAGTACATTTTACAGTTATTTTATACGAAACAATTTCTTAGTGCGTGTATAAACATGAAAATACTTCCCATTTCTCAAAAAATGCTGAAGTTTTGTAGGTGCAACCTCACAATTTGCATCTGTGTTGTTTTTGACTCCGTTCAATCATGATTTTGCCCATCATATCTTACATCTTTGCAAGGCCTAACAGCTGGATTTAATTTTTTCTTTGACAGTGGTTACCTGGTGGCCTCCCACCTTTGATAGGGGCTGCTCTAAGCTTCGAAAATGACAGTGTTTCTGCTATACCTAAAGTAAAATTCAGTAAAGCTGTTTCATTTTTACTTTCCGAACATGTACCATGTAAGGAAAGTATCGTAATCGTGAAAAAATTCGACTTTGAGATTTAGATTTTTGTGTATTTACACGTTTTGAGGTTTTCTGAATTCATTTATGCTATTTTTACGAGGGTGTGTGTGCGTGTGAGTGAGTGAGTGAACACGGAAACTCCTAAACTGGGCCTTCGATTGAGCTCAAATTGGATACATATGTCATAAACCACGGTCGCAAGACCGGTATTGATTTTGGTGTGTATAGGACTTATAGTTTTTCTACAGGGCTACGACAAAGATTTCTTTTACATTTTGGCCTATGGGGAGAAGTTCTTGAAAGTGCGCTAGCATTTAAACGGTACATTCGATTGATCTCAAATTGGGTATATATGTTTGAATTATTCATCGATTAAAATTTATTTAAATGCTTGGTAATGATCTTAATCGTAAGTGTTCGGAAAGTCGAGTGGAGTCATTTCAGATTTTTTCTCTTTATGTATAAAGCTAATGTCAGATGATTGAAAGGCCTTTTTTAAATAATGAGAAGGTTTCTTTTAACAACTTTTTGTAATAGTTGTATCTTCTAATTAGATATTAGTTCTCAGCTGTTACTTTCCCTTCATCTGACATGAAGTCAGGCCAGTAAATCAGGAGAATTTGTTGGCAGGTATTCATCATTAGACGCATCTAAGTTTATAGGTTTCAAATCAGAATCACCATGATTGGATAGGCATTCAACATCTTTCTTCATGGATAACTTTTTACTTTTTTTACTTCTCTCATTGGCCATAAAGAGGTAAGAATGAATTTCAGTGTGGATAATTTGGAGTAAGCAGACAAAAGTATGGTGTTAATTATTCAATAAAAACCTTAAAATATATACAAATTATACGTAAAACACGATATTTTAAAAGATAATAATCTTTTATTCTAAAACAAAACATAAGTTTTATACCAACAGACATCTGGTGTACTATTAATAGAACAAGTATAAAAATACACGTCTGCTTTGAGACCTGATGTCCTATTAGTAGAACAAATATCAGATTCACATTTACAATGCAATTTCTTATTATTTTTTTAGTTAAAAGTACTAAATATGGCATAAAGAATATAATTTATACTTGGGAATTTTTTAGAGATGCAGGGAATTACATATAATATTTTGAGAACTAATAAAAGCTGAATTTAACTTTTGGCTTCAGATGGCTGAGACGTTCATAATCTTCTCTGCAGGAGATGTTCTACCATCTACAGCAGCGGTTCTCAACCTTTTTAACGTCGCGCCCCCCCCAACCAATGGCTAACTTACGTTGGCGCCCCCCCCCCCCTCACATTTTTCAGCATACAGTCAGTTTTTTAATCTTTAACAATGAACATTTAGTCGAATTTTCTACAAAATATTTTATCACTAAAGTTTGAATGAAAATTTTAAGCGAAAATGGATTTATTTTTGAGTAAATATGAGATTAAATAAGATGATTTTTTTTAAAAAACATGCATCACTACTTGCTCTTTGGTTTTTCTCACCCCCCCCCTCTGCAAACGCTCTGCGCCCCCCTTGAGAGCCCCCCTGTCGCGCCCCACAGGTTGAGAAACGCTGATCTGCAGTGTAAAAATGATAGCGGTCTACTATTCTTGCATGTATTATTAGTATGACACTAGGTTTTGGTGTTAAAATTCTTGAAAAATACAGAGTAATGTAAAGTTGTGTTCTAATATTAAGACGTTGGGGCCGAAATAGTTAAACTACAGGTGTCGAATTTAAAAAAAAAAAAATTGATTAGATTTTGAGATTTTTCGAAAATTGTTTACAAACTGCGTAGAACTTTCTTAACAAATCACATAGGAACGACTGAAGCGAAAGAAATGAAATATGCTGACATGATAAGTTGAGAGATCATGTAAACTATAGGGATCCATTTTTTTTTTTTTTAATTATGAATAGTGATTTTGCAAAAATCATTTCAAAATGAGTACATATTTGTTCCCGCATCATGTAATAAGTGAAATTTGATGAACTGATAGATGATCAATCATTTCAAACTGTAGACATCACGTTTTTTCTTTAATTATTAAATTTTGAGATTTTGCGAAAATCGTTTCAAACTGCGTAAATTTGTGTTCTCAGATCACGTAATAACGACTAAATTGAAGGCAATGAAAATTTATGACATGATAGGTGATCATTCAACTTAAGTATAGGCGTCGGATTTTTAAAAAATTTTGATTAGATTTAGAGATTTTAGCGAAAATTGTTCCAAACTGCGTAAATTTTTTTTCGCGCATCACGTAGTAATAACTTAAGCGAATAAAACGAAATTTAGTGACATGATAGATGATCTTACGACTGAAACTATGCCCTTTGAATTTTTCAAAATTCGAATTAGATTTTGTGAAAATGTGTAAATCTCAGCTAGAAAATGTTTGCACTTTTTTTTTCTAAAAAATTATAGATTGTACACAATTTGTGCATAAAAAGTGAATGTTTTTGAATACTTTGAAAAGTATACACTTTTTGCGCACCGTTTTCGATAACATAGAATATGCACTTTTTGTATATGTTACCGTTAAAATACATAATGCAGTTATTTCATAGAATACCTAGTTATTCCATGAAATAACTGATCGTGTCCGTTAAAGTGTGTAATATGTTAATAATTTGACACTTTTAACTAGTTATTCTATGAAATATAACTAGGTATTCTATAAATTAACTAATGAGAGACAGTTAAAGTGTAAAATAAACAATTTATCTAAAAGGAAATAATGACACATTTTAGATAACACGATAAACAAGTTCTCTCCCTATGGCCTGGAATAGTTCATAAATGCAGTAGGGGTGGAAGGTAAGTGTATTTGTCGTTGACATTTTGAGAGTATGGCGAAACGAAACGTAAATGTACCTTATACTAAAAAGCGAAATATATGATATAGATTATTTTACACTTTAATGGGCTGCAGATCGTTATTCTATGAAATAACTAGTTAAACCATGAAATACGAGAGAGTTTTACACTTTAACGGACACGATCAGTTATTTCATGGAATACCTAGGTATTCTATAAAATAACGGATTTCATACTTTAACGGTAACATGTACATAAAACTGATTACAATTTGAACAAAAAATGTGTACTTTTCAAAGTATTCAAAAATATTCACTTTTTATGCACAAATTGTGCACAATCTATACTTTTTTGAAAAAAAAAAGCAAGCATTTTCCAGCTGGGCTTCTATAATGAGCACTGAATTTATAACATGCCCCTCCCCCTCCCAAAGGTTACCTCCTTCCAGATTTTGTCGACCTCCTCGGACAGGGCAGGATGCTCGTCCAGGAGCGGCCGGAAGCTGTAATAGCAGTAGACGACCAGGAGGCCGTTGTTGCACAGGACCCGGCGAACTTCCGGAAAGAAAGCGTCCAGCTGGAACCAGTGAAGGGCCGCCCCCGCGCTCACCAACTGGACACTTCCGTCCTCGAAAGGGATCACTTCCGCAGGACCTGATCTGGAACAAACGAGAAATGTACAGTGAAACAACCTCTCTGAGCGGCCACCCCACCGTACCGAGAATATTTGGCCGCTCTGAAGGGTTTTATTTTCTATTATAAGATAATTGCTGTAATGCGTAATGTAAACAAGTCTGACACATATTCCTAATTTAAAAGGAAATTTAAAACTTTTCTAAAGAGAAAATAGTATTTTATTTAATGGTTTCTTAGTTTTTTTTTTTTTTTTTTTTTTTTGGAAAAAAGGATACAATTTGTGTCTGTTTTAAGTTTTTACTTTTCTCTGAAGAAAACATTTTTCCAAGTTCGTTTTTTACTTTGCTTGCGTTCATTGCCAAGCTTTAACCCTCTCGTCACCCTGAACCTCATATGAGGTTCCTACTTCAAATAGCAATATTTAGAGAGAAAACAATTAAATTTAGTATTTTTTTTCTTTCAGTGATATCAATATCATTAATTCATGTAGAAAGTATATGAGGCTCTTAACTAGATGCATAAATCGTGCCTAGATTGCAGTACTAGTCCATTTAGGTCATTTTTTACAGTTTTCGCTTATTGTTTCAGGAGAAAAATTAAGAAAATATTTACGCTGCTTTTTTACCGTTTTTTTTTCTTTTTAAGGTAAGTATAGTTTTTTTTTTTTTTTTTTGTTATTCCTCAACCTCCACCTAATGTAATATGTGCATCCTTTTAAATTAATTTTAGCATAACAAAATGCTTCGAAAATGCAGAAATTAATATTAGAAAAATCTAATATTAATCGACATCCGAAAAAAATATTTTTGCATGATTTATAATAGTATTTCAGATGCATTAAATGCTAGACAGATTTATTTTCTCTGATTTTTCATAATTCGGTGACGAGAGGGTTAAAACGCAGATCTCTACCCGATTTGTTTGCAATATTTCGGCAAATTTCATCGATTTTGCCTGATGTTGCTTGTGTTGAAAGTTTAGTTTGCTGGCCATTACAAACATCGGGAAATTCCTCGTCAGGGACGGAATGAGCGGCTGAAAAGGGACAAAAATTCATTTGCAGGACACCTTCAACGCTTGATTGTCCAATTCTTCCCTCGGTTACCATTGGGGAGAATACAAAAGAGATTTCAGATTAATTCCCCAGTTATTCCTGGGTCTGATATTCGACCATAAACCTGACCTTGAGTTTTCCCGCTCAAAATTAAAAACATGGAGTGAGTAGAATTTCCCGAAAAATGAGATGGGCGATCCCACTCGGTGGCCGTTTAGAGGGGGTCGGGTGGCCGCTGATAGAGGTTATTTTAACATTAGGTCTGTGAGCCGAAAAATCCGTGCCATGAAAAATTGGCCGTTTAGAGGAGTGACCGCTATACAGGGGTGGCCGCTCGGAGAGGTTTCACTGTATAAATAAAACGCGCATTTGCTTTGCGCCTGCACTGTGACGTCATGAAACTTGGATGGAAAGAGAAATGATTATCGTTGGTGCGAAATACGGTACTGCAATGGGGCACAGTGGTATCGCTTGCGATTCCCAATAAAGGTATAGCAGAGTTATAACTACAGTGAAACTTCTGCGGCCGACCACCTCTACTAAGCGAACCCCTCCTGTAACGACCAACTTCTTAACCCTTTAAGGCGCAGTGCTCCCGCTCTGGAAACACCCAACTCTAACGTTTTGACTGTTGCCAGTCAAGAAGAATAGATTGGATTTCTATAAAAATAGTTGCGGGTGACAGAGGCTGGAGACGCTTTTGACGCAGCTGGCTGTGCTCGCGCACAGCCAGCTGCGTCAAAAAAGGGTCTCTAGATCTGTGGCACGCGATGAACGTTTCGATCGCCCGCCATCTTGCTGGTAGTTAAGTCGAGCGATGGCAACGACTGCCCTTTTTCCAGCATTGGGAAAGGGTTGCGCCTCAAAGGGTTAAGGCACCGATTTTTTTACCCTTTTTACTTAATGTTAAAAGATCCTCTAGAAGAGACCACACAACCCTCTATAGCCGACCGGATTCGGCCCCCTGTCCGAAAATGTTCTAGCATTTTTCCGGAAGCAAAGCAAACCACAATCAAAAACCACACTCTAAACCAATCGTTCCACTGTAAATCAACGGCAGGTGAGAGTACACGTACAAATCTTGTATTTTAAAGAAGAGATATCTGAAAAAAAGTTGATTTGACCGTTGGAGCGAGCAGCGAATTGATGTGGTTGAGTCACACGAAAAAAGAAATTCCGACAGGAGGCTGACGGTTACTTTTGGTTGTGGGAAAACCACAAAAAAGCAAATTAGGAAGAAAATCAGGATACATGCTCTTTTATCAAATGCAAAAAACAGAGAAAGAAGTACTATCGAAGAAGGAAAACAGAATAAAATAATCCGAAATTTCTAACCATTTTATTAAACTTTAAATTTCAAAAATATGTTTGCATAATTTCGTATGCAATTGCCTAGATAAGAAAATAAATAGTATTTTTTAGCATTTTTTTTTGGAGGGGGGGGGGGGGTTATCAAATGTTTATGCTTCTTAAAGCGACCACCCCTCTTAACGACCGATTTTTCGGGAGCGGCGGGTTGTCGCTTCCGAGAAATTTAACTATACTTTTTTTTTTCCTCTGGGATCGTTTTGTTACGTCACAGAGTAGAAAATCAGGAATGCGCGTTTTAACCGTTCTATTCTTCGCATTAATGTTCACAAGGTGCCTTTTCGTACTCGATCGATGATGCTCTCTACAAGTTTGTAGCTCATTTATTTTCCCTATCTCGTTCCGTTTTCGAGAGGGGACTGGTAACTCCGCAGTTTTCCACCAGTGGCGGCTCGTGGGTTATTTAAAAGGAGGTTCACAAAACAAATTTTTGAAAATTAAATAGGCAGATAAGAGGCACCTTACAAAATAAAATAGATTTGCGTTGCCAGCAGTTAAAGGAAAACTGCACGCAACTGAAAGAAAACAAGTCATCTAGGGTCTTATATTTTGTCACCAAGATAAGTTTTAGCAAAGGTGGTGTCTTCATTCATTTTATTTCAATCTTCTTTCAAAGGATAATATTGGAAAATGTCATTGCTTTAGCTCCGAAATACGTCTTTTTCTCCCATCTTAATTATTGACACTAGTTTTGTAAAAAAAATAATGTAGTGAAAAATGATAGAAATAGAGAAAATGAAATAAAAATTAATTAACTAACCGAACGTAACAAACCAAGGGAAAATCCGGAAGCGATGCCGCAAAATTGGCTCTCTGTGCACAAAGCAAATGTGCGAACGGAATGATTTCATGCGGGCCGGGCCGTACTTATTCACAGCTGTCTCGGCTTCTGATCCCAGAGAGCGGTTCAGAGGGACAATTTTCCGTTCGCACGTGCGATTGATTCAAGACTGTGCTGTAGTAACCTACACTACAGTGCGTTAGCTATAATAAGCCTATTTAATAATAGTGGGGGGAGGGGGGAGAGAGTAAAACTCACGTTTTAAATTCACATAAATCTAGAAGTGTGCTTAATATTTCTTTTAAATTTAATTTGTTAATGTGTTTACTCGTTAGTTTTTCCTTTGGGGGTTCACGTGCTCCTGTGCTCAAATGGAGGAGTTGCCACTGGCCATAGGCGGTTCTATTCAGTACCACATAGCTACTTTACTATCCCTCCGGGGCGTAGCCAGAAATTTTTTATGGGGGGGGGGGGGTTACGACTACTGCAACTCACATATATGCATACATGTGTGTCATAAGGGAGTGAAGAATATACATTTTGTATGGCAAAAAATTCCTCAAGGGGGGGTTACGGCCCCCTAACCCCCCCCCCTTGGCTACGTCCCTGCACAGTTAATACTTTTATGAATATAGCAGCAAACCGTTCCGAAGTTAGGTGGTTCACAAGGGACTTACAGTGGGTATATTCTACCCATAACAAATTATATTATTAGGGAGTTTGTGCATATAGTTTCTAAGTTAACGCTAACACTATCCGCTATACGGAGTATTTTGACCAACCACGTTTGGGATTTTATAGGAGCGCATGCGCTGTATTTGTCCAATGGCATTTAACGTTAGCGTTACCGTGAGAGAAACTGGTATGCACAAACTCCTTATTAACCCCTTTCAGACCCTGCGTCCAAATTAAAGACACAAAAGATGCGTACGTATACTACAGTGTGCATTTAAAAAAAAAAAAAAAAAAAAACGTATTCACACTTTGAATTGGCACAGAAAATACATCTTCCTGCCCTACAAAATTAAATTTCTAGTAAAAAAAAGTAATGTTTCGTTTAAAAAATCCGGAGTGACTCCACTCGACACTTTCCGAACACTTAGGATTAAGATCATTACCAAGCATTTAAATCAATTTTAATCGATGAATAATTCAAACATGTATACCAAATTGAAGCTCATTCGAATGCGCCGTTTAAACGCTAGCGCACTTTCAATAATTTCTCCCCATAGGCCATAATGTAAAAGAAATCTTTATCGTAGCCCTGTAGAAAAACTATAGTCCTATACACATCAAAACCAATACCGGTCTTACGATGGTGGTTTATATTATATATACCCAATTTGAGCTCAATCGAATGCCCCGTTTAGGAGCTATCGTGTTCACTCACATACACACATACACACATACATCTCGTAAAAATAGCATAAATGAATTCAGAAGACCTCAAAAAGTGTCTATACACCAAAATCTCGAAGTCGAATTTTTTCATGATTACAACACTTTCCTTACATGGTACATGTTCGGAAATTAAAAATGGAATTCTTAGCACATTCTCCAGACCATACGCCAATCAATTTTTTTTTTTTTTTTTGGGGGGGGGGGAGAACATGGCTATTATTGACTTGAATTATCATCGCATTAACTCTGCCAGTAGTTGATTTTTTTTTTTAAGCCGCCACTGAACTTAAGTAGCCTTTTCTCTGAATCTATCACTGAACACAATAAAGGCCAGTAAGTTATATTATGCTCATCAAATACTCTAGGGACATTCTTGTGTTGCAAACAAAAAAAATCTGGAGTGACTCCACTCAACTTTCTGAGCACTTACGATTAAGATCATTACCAAGCATTTAAATAAATTTTAATCGTTGAATAATTCAAACATATATACCAAACTGAAGCTCAATCGAATGCACCCTTTAAACGCTAGCGCACTTTCAAGAATTTCTCCCCATAGGCCATAATGTAAAAAAAAATCTTTGTCGTAGCCCTGTAGAAAAACTATAAGTCCTATACACACCAAAATCAATTCCGGTCTTGTGACGGTTGTTTGCAACATATATACCCAATTTGAGCTCAATCAAATTGCCCAGTTTAGTAGCTATTGTGTGTTCACTCACATACACACACACACACACACATACATACGTACATCTCATAAAAATAGCATAAATGAACTCAAAAAGTGTCTATACACCAAAATCTCGAAGTCGAATTTTTTCATGATTACAACACTTTCCTTACATGGTACATGTTCGGAAATTAAAAATGGAATTCTTAGCACATTCTCCAGACCGTACGCCAATCAATTTTTAACTACTGATATGGATGGCATGCAGTAAAAGATGAGGCGGTCGCAAACCACGTAACCTGGACACGCTTTGTCGGTGAGATTCAATTGGTATGCGCAGATATCCCATATAGCTCCGTACGATATCGGCCAAGGAACCCCCCCTCATGAGGAATTTCTTGCCATACAAAATGTATATTCTTTACTACATTATCACATATACGTATACATATATATGAGTTGTAGAAGTCGTAACCCCCCCCTCCATAAAAAATTTCTGGCTGTGCCCCTGTCCTCAGGAATTTAACCCTTTAAGGCCCAGTGATCCCGCTCTGGAAACACCCCACTCTGACGTTTTGACTGTTGCCCGTCACAAAGAATAGATTGGATTTCTATAGAAAGAGTGGCGGGTGACAGCTCCACGAGAATCCTTTACTTTTGAGCACGCCCTTTCCCGTCCAAAAAGGGTCACGATTCTTTTGAACAGCACTGACATCGGCCGAAAAATGGAAGAATACGATAACAGCGGGATAGAGGGCCCCATGCTGAAAAAAGGGCAGCCGTTGCGATCGCTCGACTTCACGACCCGCAAGAGGGCGGACGATCGAAACGTTGATCGCGTGCCACAGATCGAGAGACCCTTTTTGGACGCAGCTGGCTGTGCGCGTGCACAGCCGGTGCCAGCTTTCGTGACTGGCAACAGTCAAAACGTCCGAGTTGGGTGTTCCCAGAGCGGGATCACTGCGCGTTAAAGGGTTAATTTAAAGATAAATATAATTATTTCACATCACGTCTGGCAGGGTTAAAATCGTAAACTGGAGTTATTTTGGAAGTTGGCGAAATCTGCGAGATTTGGAAATCGCGTAACTCCGGTGCTGGCGTGTAAGTCGACTGTATTACTGTACTCACTCGTAAGTCACATTGGGCAGGGCTCGGTTAGCCTTGGCCTCTTTGATCATGGCTTCAGCAACGTCGATCCCGTGGACTCGCTTGAAGTAAGGGGCCAAGCTGACGGTGCTCTGGCCTGAACCGCACCCCACATCGACCGCCAAGTTCAAGGGCCCATCGTACTGGAAAAGAAATGTAAATCATGTCAAATGCGTCCGAATTTTGAAACACTTTCCAACATATACATACTTAAGTTAAAAATTAATCAATAAATAAACAATCCGCGCACGTAATCCAAAAACTATCTGCAAACTCTTAATAGTTTGTCATGACCGACAGAACATGTAAGCGTACTGAATTTTTTTTTTTTTTTTTTGTTCTTTTTTTTCAAATGGTGGGCCTTGGAGGCATTGACCATCCCTAAGGCCGGAGTTGTTGGTCACTTTATTATGAGGGCACCTAGTAGATGGTAGAGATGAGACGGGCTCAGCCCGAGCCCGGCTCGGGCCCTGTAATTTACGATTGCGTTCGGGCTAGGGCGGGCTCGGGCTCGTGAAAAATGTCTCCTTTATTGAACATACTCCTTGAAACGGATTTTTAAAAGCGATTCATCGGAAAAATAAATGTACTGATGTGATGCTAGGACCTGCAACAAAATAATGGATGGGTAAAAAGCTAACTTTTTCACATAATTTACTAAATGGTGTGTTGTGCTATTTCATTTCCGTATATGTGTTAAAATGCTGTTAATTCAAAATTTTGGCCTCATTATTTACTGGTCTATCTTAGTTAAATGTATATATTCACATCGTATCATAAATTATTTTTTAAAGTAATTTTGTTCCTACCAACTAAATTTCTTATGCAATAATATATTCTTATGCAATTCTATGCAAATATGCAAATTTCTTAAATTTATTATGCAAAATCTCTTTTCTGGACGTGTTTTAAATATAACATTTTTTAATGTCACTATACGAGATTAATAACTTGTATTTTTCTGTATTTAATATATCTAAGTACATACGAATGTTTAACAATGATGTGACTACTCAACGGAATTTTTAATAAAAATTGAAACATTATTGTTATTTGATAAACATGGATATTAAGAATTAGAAAGTGCATTAAGAGTTTGCAACGCTATTTGTCTTTAATGTGCACAAACGGCAAAATTTATCGGATTGTATTAATGAAGTAAATGAATTTTATTTATCTTTAGCTGAAATTTCGGGCTCGGGCTCCGACTTAAATAATATTGCTCGGGCTCGGGCTTCAAAAAATGAGCCTGAACTCATCTCTAGTAGATGGACCAACGTTGCCCCCTAAGAAGAGGCGGTCATTGAAGATATCAAGTGGCGCATTGGATATTTGTGTGTACTGCTTGTTTTCAGACAGAGGGAAACCTTAATTGGAATAATTTCGTGCCCGAATATATTAGGTGTACCGGAAAGTAATGCCATTTTTTCGAATATCAATATTTTGACAGCTATAAACTGCTGAAGATATACGATTGACGCCGGTGCATAATTTTCGAAAGCGTTTACCTTTTCTTTGAGGCTCGACAGAACTTTCTGGATGAGTGAATCGGGAGTGTCTCTCCTGTAGGAACGATAGATTTTAGCGTGGTCTTCAGCAGCAAATTGCTTCTTAGCATCCATAGTTGTCTAACAAATATAGGATAAACACATCAACAACAAATATTATCAAACACTAGAATCAAAGGTAAATTTACAATTTTTAAAAAGTATAATATGAAATAATGTCAGACTTTAAAAGTTGCACTTATATTTCTATATATAGGGTGTACAAAAAGTCCCTGACACATTTCAAAATTAAATATAAAATCAACTAATTGGGTTACGAGATTGCGGTTTGTACCAAAATGCTTCCTATGATGAAAAGTTTTGTTTATGCAAATAAAAAAATAGTTTCAAATTAGATCCATAGATGGCGCTGTAGAAACTGTAAAAACAAAACTCACCGTTAAATATTCAGCATTTTTATTTTGTGAAGCAGATACAAACATAGCCAGCTACCATACTTCAATATGTGCACCTGATGTAGCTCTAACCACATCCAAACGGTACTCAATTTCACTCAACGCATTTGGTTGCATTGCTTGTGGTTTTGATTGAATTACCTGTGTGGTTCGTTTCTTCGATATCGGCCACAGGAGAGGAGTAAACTTTATCCTTCACATACCCCCACAGGAAGAATTCAAGAGGGGTTAAGTCTCAAATGAAATACGCATTTCAATATAATGCAAGGTCAAGCAGCGCCATCTATGAGTGAAATTTAGAACTATTTTTTTATTTGCTTAAACAAAACTTTTCATCATAGGAAGCATTTTGGTGCAAACCGCAATCTCGTAACCCAATCAGTTGATTTTTATATTTAATTTTTAAATGTGTTAGGGACATTTTGTACACCCTGTATATTAAAAGTGTATCATAATTCATGTGTTTCTGTTATTCATTTTCCTTGTCTCACTATGTTGCAAAGCGTTATCACAATTTATCTGTAGACCATGTATATTGATTCTTATTCAACGGGATACTTCAGTATTGTTTTTGCATGTTTATGATAATTACTTAAGACAGCGGTTCTCAACCTTTTTAACGTCGCCCCCCCAACAAAGGCTAAATTACGGTGGCGCCCCCCCCTCACATTTTTCAGCATACGTTCGGTTTTTAATCTTTAACAATGAACATTTAGTCGAATTTTCTACAAAATAATGTTATCAGTAAGTTTGAATAAACATTTTAAGCGAAAATGGATATTTTTTGAGTAAAAATGAGAATAAATAAAACGATTTTTTTAAAACATGCATTACTACTTGCTCTTTGTTTTTTCACGCGTCCCCCCCCTGCAAACGCTTTGCGCCCCCCTTGCGCCCCACAGGTTGAGAAACGCTGACTTAAGAGTTAAATAATATGAAATATTCTCTTTGGAGTATTTTTGTTATGGAATACTTTATTTAAAATTGATAAAAAACTTTGTAAAATAACGTAATAAAAAATAATACCATAAGTCGATCATTTTTTGTTGTACATAAGGTGCATCCTTCCTTTCATCTAGGATTTAAAAAATCTGATGTGTCCAACACATGACTTCCTTGCACGTCTATTAAATCAAAAATATTTTCTACGCACTTCCTCTAAACTTATTTGTTTAAAAGAGATAAAATATCAATAATAGTAAGGTTTAGCGATTTCTAGCCAAATATTTCGATATCGCCAAGCTGAGTTCAATTTCAAAGATTTCCTTCTGAGACTTTATTTGGCGATATTTCACCAAAAGCCGACAAAGTTGAGATAGTCAGCGAGATTTTGGGGATAGCCAAAGTAGTCATTGACCACAGACTTTCAATGAATTGAATGCATCTATACACCTCAATGTATTCAAAGTCATTTGGCTCACCATATAAATAAATTCTCAGTCGATTGCTGTCAAAAAAGATATTGAAAACAGTTAGATATTACAATAGTTCTAAATACAAAGTTAAAAAATCTACGGGTTAAAGTTTTAGAGTTATACAAAATAGGAAATAATTTTTGGCGCCGAATTTGGCGATATTTCGGCGAAACTCGTCAATGTCGACGACATTTGGCGAGATTTTAAGCATAAACCAAACAATGACAGATTATCGCCAAATTTGGCGATATTTCGCCAAAACTCGCCAAGAACGATGACAAATGGCGATACTTTGGGCATGGACCAAATGACTGACTATCGCCAAATTTGGCGATATTTCGCCAAAACTCGCCAAGGTCGAGGACAGAACGGCGAGATTTTGGGCATGTACCAAACAATGACTGTCTACAGTTGTATTATATTGAAGATGTCCATAGACATTAAAGTACTGAAATTCTTTTCGGTGGTCCTGTAAATAAACTCTCCAGTAGATTGGAACCAAAAATCGAGATGCACAACTAGATGTTACAACAATCTTATATATGAAATTTCATAATAGTTTTTGAGATTTGAGAGTTAAATATGCACACACGTACACCAAAAGTCGCCAAGCTTGGCGATTTTTGGCATAGTTCTTGAGGGAGGCACGTGACCGTGGTCGGACCATTACCTAACTTATGTGGTAGGACGGTATTGTGCTTGAAATGGATGAATGCCCCTAAAATTGCCATTGACCGTAATGTATTGGAAATCTTTTGAGTGTTCCTGTAGCAGAACTATAAATGATAAAGACACTTTTTTTAATGGAGAAATTCATTTTCTAACTCTTTACAGCATATATCACTTCTGAGTCGTTTGAAATAGCCCAATACCTCTAAAAAACGCTTTGATGAATTTCGGCCCATAGAGCGTAATGTATTTCGAATCTTTTGGGCGGTCCTGTAGATAAACTATTCAGTCGAATGGAACCGAAAGGGGAGGTGCACAACTAGATGTTACAACAATCCTAAATATAAAGTTTCAACATTCAACGCCTAACAGTTTTTGAGATATGCGAGTTTAATGAATTTCGGCCCATTGAGTGTAATGTATTTCGAATGTTTTGGGCAGTCCTGTAGATAAACTATCCAGTCGAATGGAACCAAAAGGGGAGGTGCACAACTAGATGTTACAACTATCCAAAATATGAAGTTTCGACATTCTACGCCTAATAGCTTTTGAGTTAGGCGAGTTTAATGAATTTCGGCCCATAGAGCGTAATGTATTTCGAATCTTTTGGGCGGTCCTGTACATAAACTATCCATTCGATTGCCACCAAAAGGGGAGGTGCACAACTAGATCATAGAACAATCCTAAATATCAAATCTCAACATTCTACGACCAATAGTTTTTGAGATATGCGAGTTACATACATACGTACGTACGTACGTACGTACAGACGGCATGGAAAAACTGGCCACAGTAGACTCGCCACTGGTCAAAATGAGTTGCAGACGCGTTAATATGATCGTGCATGCTAGCCTACGATGTGATGCATCGAAAAAAATTTTTAAATTAAATTTAGAGGTAGTCAAAATCGGTTTTTATGTCGAAATTTGGCCCCCAAAATTTTTCGGGATCACATTACTTCCTTATACTACGTACAAGGAAGTAAAAAGAATTCACCATCCACACAGGCAGGAGAGTTAGAATATACAGGGAAATCAATTTAAACGATGGTTTTTACTTCCTTGTACGTAGTATAAGGAAGTAATGTGATCCCGAAAAATTTTGGGGGCCAAATTTCGACAAAAAAACCGATTTTGACTACCTCTAAATTGAATTTTAAAAATTTTTTTCGATGCATCCTATCGTAGGCTAGCATGCACGATCATATTAACGCGTCTGCAACTCATTTTGACCATCGGCGAGTCTGCTGTGGCCAGTTTTTCCATGCCGTCTGTACGTACGTATGTATGTAACTCGCATATCTCAAAAACTATTGGTCGTAGAATGTTGAGATTTGATATTTAGGAATGTTCTATGATCTAGTTGTGCACCTCCCCTTTTGGTGGCAATCAAATGGATAGTTTATGTACAGGACCGCCCAAAAGATTCGAAATACATTACGCTCTATGGGCCGAAATTCATTAAGCTCGCCTAACTCAAAAGCTATTAGGCGTAGAATGTCGAAACTTCATATTTTGGATAGTTGTAACATCTAGTTGTGCACCTCTCCTTTTGGTTCCATTCGACTGGATAGTTTATCTACAGGACTGCCCAAAACATTCGAAATACATTACGCTCAATGGGCCGAAACTCATTAAACTCGCATATCTCAAAAACTATTAGGCGTAGAATGTTGAAACTTTATACTTAGATTGCTGTAACATCTAGTTGTGCACCTCCCCTTTCGATTCCATTCGACTGGATAGTTTATCTACAGAACCGCCAAAAGATTCGAAATACATTACGCTCTATGGGCCGAAATTCATCAAAGCGTTTTTTTGAGGTATTGGGCTATTTCAAACGACTCAGAAGTGATGTATGCTGTAAAGAGTTTAGAAAATGAATTTCTCCATTAAAAAAAAGTGTCTTTATCATTTGTAGTTCTGCTACAGGAACACTCAAAAGATTTCCAATACATTACGGTCAATGGCAATTTTAGGGCATTCATCCATTTCAAGCACAATACCGTCCTACCACATAAGTTAGGTAATGGTCCGACCACGGTCACGTGCCTCCCTCAAGAACTATGCCAAAAGTCGCCAAGCTTGGCGACTTTTGGTGTACGTGTGTGCATATTTAACTCTCAAATCTCAAAAACTATTATGAAATTTCATATGTAAGATTGTTGTAACATCTGGTTGTGCATCTCGATTTTTGGTTCCAATCTACTGGAGTTTATTTACAGGACCACCAAAAAGAATTTCAATACTTTAATGTCTATGGAAATCTTCAATATAATACAATTGTAGTCAGTCATTGTTTGGTACATGCCCATGTCCTCGACCTTGGCGAGTTTTGTCGAAATGTCGCCAAATTTGGCGATAGTCAGTCATTGGGTCCATGCCCAAAGTATCGCCATTTGTCATCGTTCTTGGCGAGTTTTGGCGAAATATCGCCAAATTTGGCGATAATCTGTCATTGTTGGTCCATGCTTAAAATCTCGCCAAATGTCGTCGACATTGACGAGTTTCGCCGAAATATCGCCAAATTTGGCGCCAAAAATTATTTCGTATTTTGTATAACTCTAAAACTTTAACCCGTAGATTTTTTAACTTTGTATTTAGAACTATTGTAATATCTAACTGTTTTCAATATCTTTTTTGACAGCAATCGACTGGGAATTTATTTACAGGGTGAGCCAAATGACTTTAAATACATTAAGCTGTATGGATGCATTCAATTCATTGAAAGTCAGTGGTCAATGACTACTTTGGCTATCCCCAAAATCTCGCAAACTATCTCAAGTTTGTCGGCTTTTGGTGAAATATCGCCAAATAAAGTGTCAGAAGGAAATCTTTCAAATTGAACTCAGCTTGGCGATATCGAACTATTTGGCTGGAAATCGCTAAACCTTACTATTATTGATATTTTATCTCTTTCAAACAAATAAGTTTAGAGGAAGTGCGTAAAAAACATTTTTGAATTAATAGACGTGCAAGGAAGTCATGTGTTGGACACATCAGATTTTTTCTTAAAATAATTAACGAAACAAACTAAAATATAGGGTAAAACGTCAATGAAAGGTTGTTTTAATCGATGGTATTTTTATGAAGGGGCCGTTTTAATCGGTTGTAATTTTATGAAGGAGCCGTAAAATGGACCCAAATTTTGCCGGCATCGATCCCTGTTATTACGCTTAAGTATGGCGGATGTGACAACTATGATATCATTGAAATATTTGTACCTTGTTTAACCCTTTAACGCGCAGTGTTCCCGATCTGGTAATACCAAACTCTGACGTTTTGACTGTTGCCAGTCACGAAGAATAGATTGGATTTCTATAAAAATAGTTGCAGGTGACACAGTTCCACGAGAATCCTTTACTTTTTAGCACGTCATTTCCCGTAAAAAATGGTCTCGTTTATTTTTAACAGCACTGACATCTGCTGAAAAAATGGGAGAATGCGAGAACAGCTGGATAGATTGCCCAATGCTGAAGAAAGGGCAGCCGTTGCCATCGCTCTACTTAACTACCAGCAAGATGGCGGACGATCGAAACGTTCATCTCGTGCCACAGATCTAGAGATCCTTTTTTGACAACAACGACTGTTTACATTTTTGTTAAACGCGATCCGAAAAATACTTTTTTTTTAATTTCTTCTTATAATTTTAATTGAACTATAACCTTAGTGTAATCAAGTTGTCCAGTAACCCAGCTTTCAATTTTTAATTTGGGATACGTGTACCCTTGGGGGTGCGTGCACTGGACGGCGACTGGGGAAATATATGGAAAGGGATTGGTTCTTGAAATGAAATTCTTACTTCCGTAGACCATAGTGGGTCAGTGAAGTTTAGAAATTTTAGAACTAAATTCCACAATATTTAAAATACATTTAAAAGAAATCCCCCCTTCACATACACACACTTGGGAAGCTTTCGTTCATACTGGAGTGAATCGGTTTCATGTTTATTACAAAAAATTAAAATTTTAAGGAAAAAGATGATTATACATAATAATAATCTAATCAGCTCTAATTAGTTATTCAATTTATAAACTTAACTTATTTTTGTGATGATAAATGTCCCTCCTTAAATTAAAAAAAAAAAAAAACAACCTTCATAGGGGGACTAGTGACGTGCCCTCTATCTATTGCTTTAGCCAAGGCCATATCCATGGGGGGGGGGGGGAATAAGGTTCAACCATAGCCCACTCACAATGGCCTGGAAGCGCGAAAGTCACGTGATCATCGGAACCGAACTTTTTCGAATCAGTCAGTTCAATTGTGTTGACTTGTGCTTGCACATATGAAACGTGCAAGCTATGTGCACGCTTTTATTCAAATTGTTTAAATATTTCGCTTGCATTTTACGGAATATTGCAAATATTTGTGTGCTGTAATGTGTTATATACTTTTACAACGATTTATGCTTAGTATGAGTATGCATTTTTTGTGATTAATAGGGATAATTGTTCTAAGGATAACTTCTCAAAAACCAGGTAAGCTGCACTTAGATTTTTGTTATTGTTTATATACGTATTGATTTAGTGAGCACATTTTATGTTTAAAAATTCCACTATTTTGGAGGATTTTAATGACTATGTAGAAATACATTATCGTTTATTAACTTTTTTGCAGTAACTGGCAGTTGGCAGTAAACAAATCGTTTCGTTTAAAATGGGTCTTCACTGCAATGTGTATGGATGCAAATCAAATTACTATAAGCAGGAGTCGGTCAATACATTTTCCTTACCTAAATCTGATAATTTAAGGGCAGAATGGATGAGAAGAATTCCAAATGATTTAAGCAAATTAAAGTATCCTGTAATTTGTATAAAACATTTTGACGAATACCAAATTATAAGGAAAGATCGTGTCGTGTATAAAGGTGAATTTAAGGAATATGAGAGGAAAATCCCGAAACTTGCTGAAAATACTGTACCGTGTATTTTCCCAAATGCGCCAGCCTATTTAAGTACAAATAAACCCAAAACACATCGAATAGCTCATGTTGAAGAAGAACAATTTTTGCAGGCTATTCAAGAAAGTCTTCTTGAGCAAAAAAAAATATGTTGAACGTAATTAGTTAAAATGTTTGCAAGATGTAAAAGATCATCTGCAAAAATTAATTCCAAAATTAAAACATAAATTGTTTTGTATAGAAGATAATTTAAATATAAAAATTTGCTTTTATGAAGCTCCTAATGTATGTCCAGTTATTCTAGGTTGTATTGTTATAAATAATGAGTTAAATTTTGAGGTGTATATCAATAATCAAAAATTGAATAATATTATTTTTTCCAAGCTTTCTGTAATTAATAATGTTCATATACTAGAAGCTTTAATTGAAACTGTTGATAAATTTCTTATAAGCCCATCACAAACTACTCTTTTAGAATCTGTAATTCATCTGTTAAAATCTGTTAGTGATTCTGATAGTTCTGATGTTTTTTTTTTTTTTGCTTTCATTATTCAACAGTTTGAGTTGAGTATAATGACAAAAAATAACAGACGTTATAGTAATCATACATTAATTTTAGCTTGTACATTATATGTACAGTCATCATCAGCATATAATGCTTTACTAAAATGTGGCTATTTATTTTTGCCTAGCATTCGTGTTCTGTGCAATTTTATGAGTAGTTATTCTTTATCGAAACTAAACTTAAAAGGTAGCATTGGTTATTTAGAAAGAAATAAACAGTTTCTTGAAAATCATGAACTTACTATAAATATTTTGTTGGACGAAATATATGTTCAACCTATGTTCAATTTTAACGGTGACGGTTCTATTTATGGAAGTTCTGAGAATAATCCTTCTATTGCTGCTAAAACTGCTCGGGTTTTCATGATAACTTCTGTTTTTTCATCTTATAAAGATGTTGTGAGTATTGTCCCAGTTAATAAATTGACAGCTGTAGATTTAAATAATATGATTTTGCAGGTTTTAAAGGCACTGGAAGATATTGGTTTTCAGGTTATTTCATTGATATCCGATAATAATGCTGTTAATAGATGTGCATTTGAGTTAATGGCACCAAATAAAACTTTATAGCCTTATATTACTCATACTTTTCATGGAGCAAGACTTCTCTTCTTTCTTTTTGATATGGTCCATATGTTGAAATCTATTCGCAATAATTGGTTCAATAAGAAGCTCATAATGTTTCCTGATTTTACTGACCATACTGTTTTAAAAAGAGTTAATTATAAAGATTTTGAATCCATGTATGACATTGAAAAAATCTTCTACCCTAAAATATGGTCATTTACTTTCAGCTAAAGCTTTGCATCCATCTAGTATCCAAAAGCAAAATGTTAAATTAGCTCTTCAAATTTTGAATGAGAAAAACATTGTTGCGCTTAAATGTATATCGAGCATTCACGCTGTTTTATTAAACTTTAAATTAGCTTTCTTAAAGTAAGATTTTACGCTTTTATTTATTTTGTTATTTTTTAAAGCCAATGTTTTGCACATGTGTGCCATTCATTGGCCGGGCCACACTGCTATTATGTATAAAAATATATGTATGTATGTATATATGTTATCAACGTATTGTTTTAAAATTGAATTTATTTATATTTAATGTACATGCATAAAATGGGCTACAAAGAGTCGGATGGCTCCGATGAAACCCCTGCCCTTTGAGCAGTTAATACAGCATTTGAAAATTAATGAGACACCCAGAATATGCTGGGGGACCCATAACCATTGCATGCACCTATTTAAATCTTTCATCTTTTTATACTATTAAATTGGTTCATTGCCTGAATTCTTAGACTTCGTATGGATTCTTTGATTTTAAAAGTTGACTTCAAATGATATTTGTATAATTGTTTTCTAAATAAGAATAATTTTATTTTTACAATTATCATTTAATTTTTTAAAAATTCTACTAAAATCTTAAAAGAACGAAAAAAATGGAATTTTTAAATTTAATTGGTATAAACTGTTTTCCTTGAAAGTGTTTAAATCGATTTTTGACAAAAAATTATTTAATAAGAATGAATGCAAACTGCTATGAGCTTTCTATTTATAAACACTTTCTTCCCCCCCCCCCCCGAAAAAATTCGCCAAAATTCTCATCATTTTGTCAATATAAATGTATATTATGTATTGTATTTTTCTCAATATAAATATGTAATAGTAGATTAAATTACGAATGTAAACAAATATAAATATTTAAATCTATCCATGTAACAAAAATGGACCGGCTCACAAAACCGGCTCATATTACCATGTTTTTTTAATATTCTTCTAACTCCCTGCCTCTTTCAATTATTTTCCAGTGTTTTATTACAATGTTATTTGAAAAAGGACCGCTGTGTTTTGTTTTAGTGCGATAATGAATGCTAAGTTAGATCATATTTGCACATTATGCTTCAAAAGGCATGCCATTCAGATGGCTTCCGATCGGTTCCGATGATCACATGACCTGTTAGTTTCGATTTTGCTTCCGGGCCATTGTGAGTGGGCTATGGTTCAACCCTCCAACACCCCCCCCCCCCCCGAAATTTCTGAAAAGGTACAAAGGTACATTTAACCTATTATGGGTGAATGCGAACAATGTTTAAAAAATTATTTTGGCCAAATTCCCCCACCCCTAAAACAAATGTCTACGAGCCTGGCTTCAGGGCCGGCGGAAGCGGGCCTGCAAGGCCTTCTTTGCAGGCGGGCGCCAAACACAGAGGGGCGCCAAATTGTCCCCAAAGCAAAAACTTTTAAAAAATGGACAGATTTTAGGAAGATATGTTTTATATTAATAAGAATTGCAGTGTGTATATAATTTGTTTATTTGTCTGATAAAATGTGTTGCAAGGCCGTAGATAGAGGGGGGGGGGGTCAGGAACATATATTACCAGGGCCGTACCCAGAAAATAATTTTGGAGGGGGTCCGACATTTTTTAGGGGGGGGGGGTGGTCTGTTTGATTGAATATCATCATTTTATATATAAATACTCTCTCTCTCCCTCTCTCCCACACACACGCACATATAGGATAAATATATAATGTGATAATTTCGGGGAGGGGCAGGGTCCGGATCCATAGGACCAACCCCCTGGATATGGTTTTGTATATTACTATATGTAAAAGGGAAGTAAAAACTTTTAGAAACATGTATTACTATATGTAAAAGCAGGGGCGGCCATAGGGTACGTGCCCCCCGCTGCATTTCTTAAAATGGAAAGATCTTGAGGAGAAAATTTTGAAAAATAAAACAACAATTGATTCCGAAATACAAGAGATCTATGAAAATGAAAAAAAGCATTGGTCAAATGTATTAGGAAGACTGATTGAGATCACAAAATTTCTTGGCAGCCAGAATTTAGCCTTTCGAGGCTCATCTGATGGGCTGTACCAAAAAGACAACGGTAACTTCTTAAAATTAGTGGAATTGTTTGCAAGTTCGACCCAGTTATGGAATTTCACGTAGAAAGAGCATTACGACCTAAAGGTAGCAACAGTAAAGTTCATTCTATCATCAAGCAAATATAGTCAAAATGAAATGTTGCAAATTATTGGCAGTAGTATAAGAGAGAAAATCTTACTATCTCTTCGAAAAGCCAAGTACTATTCTATAATTTTGGTCTATTTACCTGATGTTAGCAAAACTGAACAGATTAGTGTCGTCATACGTTTTGTCGTCTGCATTGATGGAGGGGCTGAAATCAAGGAGCATTTTTTAGGCTTTATTAAAGTTGATGATTCTACAGGTAGCGGCCTATGTGAGACAGTAATGGAAATGATGAAAATGTGGAACATTCCTCTAGATGATACGAGAGGCCAGGGATATGATAACGGGGCAAAATATGAAAGGGAAGAAAAATGGTCTTCAAAATAATATCCTAAAAATAAATCCTCGTGCTTTTTATGTTCCTTGTTCCGCTCATAGCTTAAATTTAATGATTAACGATGCAGCAAAAATGAATGCAGATACTGTTAGTTTTTTTTCGACAATTCAAGAATTACATAATTTATTTGCTTCTTCTCCTAAACGATGGGCAGTTCTTTTGAAAAACATTTCCTGTTTAACATTGAAACCCTCTCAAACACTCGATGGGAAAATAAAATTGAAGCCATTCGACCAGAAAGCTATGACGCTCTTTTTGAAATATCCGAAGGTGAATGCTTTTCAAAAGAAGTGCAAGACGAAGCACGAAGTCTGTGCGCCAAAATCAAGGATTATAAATTTATTTGTTCCTTGATACTTTGGCACGATTTGCTTAACAGAATTAATCCTGTCAGCAAACAATTGCAAGAAAAGGGTTTGAATATCATGACATTCTAGTGTGCACACAGGCTACTGTGCACACTAACCTTACAGGCAATAAGTAACTTAAAATGATTCATTCAAGAACATAGAAGTGACGTCAATTACAAAAAATTCTTGAGAAAGCCAAAGAACTTAGTGAAGAAGTGGATGGCGAGCCCCATTTTAAAACTGTTGAAGAAATCCGACGAAGGAAAAAGAAATGTCACTTCGATTACGAACATGCTGACGAATCCCCTCAATCTCCAGAAGAGAAATTTAGGACAAATGTCTTTTTTAGAATTTTGGATATAGCTTGGGCATCATTAAATGAAAGATTTGACGCAATGAAAAATCACTGCGATAATTTTAGTTTCTTGTGTAACTTATCGGAAATCGATAATGCAGATTTGAAAATAAAATGCAGTAATTTAGAAAAATTGTTACAATATCGTGATAGTAAAAATATTAACGCAGAAGAAATTTTTGACGAAATAGTAACTTCCAAAGACATTTTTACAGCCGGTATGAATGACCCATTGGATATTCTGAACTTAATTGTGTCAAAATTGTGCTTCCCGAACTTAAATATAATATTGAGAATACTACTCAGCAATCCTGTTAGTGTTGCTAGTAGCGAAAGATCATTCTCAAAATTAAAATTGATCAAGACGTATTTACGGTCAAGTATATCTCAGGAAAGACTCATAAATCTAGCTTTGATTGCTATTGAAAATGAAATCTGTCAAGAGATATATACAAAAGAAATTATAGAAAAGTTTGTAAATATGAAATGCAGAAAAATTAATTTTTCCCGATAAATAAATTTATTATTATTATATTATTATTTTTTTGGTGGGGCAAATGCTTTCTTCAAAACTTATTTCTCCTGTTAAAAAAAAAGGAGGGGGGGGGCGATTTTAGCTTTTTTTGCAGGCTGGCGCCGGATAACCTTGCGCCGGCGCTGCTGGCTTTAACGGTGCATTTGGAAAAAAGCATGCGACTTTGAAGTACGAATGTACTAATTATGTCAAGCATATCAAACTTTTAAGAATGTCTCATTACAAGCTATACTATACACAGAAATGAATTATAAGCCTGTGTCAGTTACGAAACTTTTAGAAACAAACTAGTCTAAGAAATCGAAAATACTGCACTCCTCACAAAACATTTTGCTGTGCCATTCCGTGCTTATGAATTTTTTTCTGGAAGTTTCAGAAAAAGCACACATTTTCCATTTATTTCATTCAATGTGTAGGGCAGTTTATAAAGAATCACGCTGATTTTTTTTTCCCAACTCCTTGAGCAATCAGTTTATTTTAATTAATGCATACTATTAGCGTCGCCCCCCCCCCTCAACATAGCGTCAAAATCTTGGAATTTTCAACATTTAGATCGAAATCTAAAATAAACTTCCCTTTTCCGCTTTTAGGCTCTCCCACTCGAAAATCAAGCAACTTTTAAACAGTTTTTTTTTTTTTTTTATGTAATTGCGTAAGGGACTGAAAAATTTTGAATTTTGTACAACTTTTGAGCATGGATTTAAAAATATTTCTTGGGGGGGGGGGGGGTGTACAGTGGGAAAGTACCCCACTGTGTGTAAACCTATGGGTTGTACAGGTACAGAAAGAACTTGTGAAAACATTTGCTATCGTTTACAGTTGAATTTCATGTTACTATATTATTTTTAATTCATCAAATATTATTCAGAAAAGAATTGTGCAACTCGTAAATGTGTTACATTTTGATAACTATTTTTAATGTCTTGTCATTTGCAAACAGGCTCGGACTGGCCAGGGTGTCCGACTGTCTGCAGACGGGTGGGCCCCCCCACCTTTGGCGGGCCCCTAAACAGAAAAAAGAAAGAAAATAGAAAAAGTGCCATAGTGATAGCACTTGAATGAAGTTTGACACATACAAAATTTTTTGCAGCTGCAATTGCGCCCCAGAAGGCTTTAAAACACTTCATTTTAAATGTAGTTCTCAACATTTTTTGAGTGAGGGTTCCTGAATGAACAAGGGATTAATTAATATGAATGGCGCATATTAATTAACAGATCATTATTTTATTAATACATTAATTATCAATCATAATTAATTAATAATAACACCATACCTCCCCCCATACCCCGAAAGTTAACACATCCTGTTATTTATCAGCTACACACAATAACCCGGGCCCCCCCTTCGCTTGAGACGTTCGGGCCCCTACCCTCCCAGTCCGGGCCTGTTTGCAAAACTGCTTTCATATCTTCTGTGATACATATCTTAACCTGAATTTAATTATAATATTAACGTGTTGAAATAATATAGCTGATTTTTTGTGTTTTTTACGCATTATCCCAGTGTACCCCAATTCAAGTCCCCACTGAAACAACTTGAGTATCTTTTCAATTTTTTTCCATAGAATAAAATAAGGATAAATTCTGTAAAAAAAAAAAAAAATAAATAAATAAAATTGAAATGAAAGCTAAAAGTTCTCAAAATATTGTTCTGTATTTAATTTTTATTTTTAATTAAAAGGGAAAATTTTTTTACAAAACAAGTGAAAATTGCCCCCACTAACCCTCCCCCCACCTCTCCCTTAATAAGTTTGTATGTATACAGCAAAATCACATTATTTTTTTCGAAATACTCCCTTAAAGGTAACATTGAGATATGCACTAAAACAAAAATTAGACAATTCAAAAGTGAACAATGCAATAATTTCAACAAGACTGCACAAATGTCAACACTGGACTTGTATTGCTGCTTTGAAAAGTTATAAAACTATATTTTTAATCAGTATTGTCTACCCTCAAAAAATTCGGATATTTTCAAAGCAATAATACTTAAAGAGCATGATTCTACAATATATAATCTTCTGGTCACCTCATATTTGGTACATAGTCATTCCTCTGAAATTAATAAACAATAGTATTATTTCAGGATACAGAATGTAATGTAAACATTGCTGACAAAACTGATTTCTTCAAACTCTGGTGTGTTTATCAGAACATATTATTTACCCGCCGCATGGACTACTAAATCTAATTTACTATAAACAGGCATGAAAATATCAATATAAAGATAATTATCTTACCCTAAATTTAATGTATAACTGCTTGCAAACGAACACCGATAAAACAAAACTACTTATCACAGACTATCTTCACCATGTAGCTGTAAAACTATCTCCCCATTACATCATATGCTTCTCATACTTTATGTAAACTTGGCTTTCAACTCAAAAAAAAAAAATTTATTACCTATTACATAAGCAATTCTAATGGGCGAAAGGGGTTTAATAAGTTAATTTATCTGTATCCCATTCATAAAATAACATTTAATCTAAAATGTAACCCCCAGATGTCGCTACCTGTCAAGATATGCATCAATAAGCAAATCCACGTTCACGCCCATGGCAAATCAGACGATGGCATTTGTTATCTTATTTGTACTAATAAAAAGTAATTGTAAGATGAATAAATAAATAAATAATCCTAAAAAGAACTCATTATCAGAAAAAAAATAATCGATATCTTAGCATGATATTCTGCATTACGATTTTTCGATTCTTCCTTTTTTAAAATTGCTGACATAACTAAGAATTTGGATGAAATAATTGTCCTTTAATTTTTAAAAATGTGTTGAATTTACATGCCATAGCTGAATCAACAAAATGTTTGTAGAAAGACATATTTGATACTTTTGTGTAAAAGATATATCCTTATACCGGCACGCACAGTAGCACGGCACGCACATTCTTTGGGGGAAATACCGGCACGCACAGTAGCACCGGCACGCACATTCTTTGGGGGAAATAGCAAATATTTTAAACTGTAAATTTATAGTCCTAATTGCTGTTTTTTTCATAGTATTGCATTAATAGTGTTTCATAAGATTATACTGATCACTGTGAAAATATCTCTCTCTCTCTCTCTATATATATATATATATATATATTATATATATATATTCCAATGGCCAATGTTACAAAAGACCATTACAACACAAAAATAGGAAGCACAAAAACAAACAAGAAGTAGAACACAGAAAAAAAAAAAAAAAAAAAAAAACCTGTGAAAATAGATAGTAACATATAGTAGTTTTTATTTAATATACATATATTTTATGACACAAGTTTTTTTTTATTTAATACACATATATTTTATAAAATTAATTTTTAATTTCGATTGCTACTACTATATGTTACTGTGAAAATATATAGTAACATATAGTCATCAAAAACAAAAATTAATTTTATAAAATGTATGTCTATTAAATAAATACAAGGCCGTAGCTAAGGGGGGGGGGGGGGTTGATCCCTCATCTCCCGTAACGCTGCATATCATCCCTGGAAGTTTTTTTTTTTGTTTTGTTTTGTTTTGTTTTTTGTTTTTTTTAAGCTATAGCCTTGAATAAATACATCAAGAATAAATATAATCCTCCACCAATCAGTTTCAGCCAGTCATAATCATGTAAAATGTCAAATGGTATTGTAAAAGTACACTCACCTTTCATTTTTAGTCATACAAATAATAATTAATCCTATCAATTAGAGGGGGTTTTTTTCGTCGATAAGGAATTTCTATTATTCATTCAGAATTATATCATCCCCCGGCAAAAATTCTCTGCCAACGCCGCCCCCCCCCCAAAAAAAAAAGAAAAGAAAAAGAGAATACTCCAAACATTTTACTATTACTATTATTTTCTTATTTTAAGGTAAGGTCAAAACAACTGAAATATAAATAAAAATATACAAAGTTATCAAATGAACCAATGAAACGGCATGTATAAGAATTTGGAGATCATTTAAAAAACAGTGACACCTAAACAACTACTTGAGCAGGGAACGTAGCAAGAAAAATAAAATTCCAGTGGTGCCCCAAAAGTGGAAAAGATAGAATTTCTCACAAAAAAAGCTTTTTTTTTGGGGGGGGGGGGGGGCAAGGGAAAGGGGATATCGGAATACATGTACACCAGGGTAGGCAAACTTTTTCGGTCGCGGGCCAAAAATCAAGAAAAAAAAGTTTGGTGGGCCAAGATAACTTTTTCTAAAATTTCAAGAACAATATACATATGGGCAATTCCATGTGACTCACATTACAATTTGACACATTTTCACAAAAGTAAATTGTGTATATATAAAACAAATATCAGATATCAGACTTGATTAAAAAAAAGTTTTTTATGTGTATCTGGGGTTATATAATATCAAATATCAGACTTGATTAAAAAAAAGTTTTTTATGTGTATCTGGGGTACAGTAAGAAACTAGAAATATCAATATTTAAAAATTTAGTATGAGCAAACAGTATCCAGACCATAATTTAGCACTGTGACTCACATTACAAAAAAAAAAGGAAGTCAAGTTTAGTATGTTATCAAAAACCTAATTTTCTTCCCCTTTCAACACAGCAAAATAAAAGAGAAGGATTTTATGAAATAACAAACACTTCAAAGTTGTGATATACCTCAAAAAAACTTTGTTTTGTTAATAATATATTATTTTAATCAATATTTTACATGTGACTCACATTACATATTTTCGTGACTCACGTCACATCTCCCACTTAAGTCTTCAAAGTTAATGAAATATTGATTTAAAAATATTTTATTTTGTAGATGGCAAAGTAACGTAACTAAATTTAACTAACAGGTATGTGATTATATATATTTTAGCACAGGAAAATAATTAATGAAAATAATAAAGTATAAGTCAAGCCAATAGGAAATACACATCACATTGTATATATATAGATATTAGAATAAATTACAATACAAATGTAAAAACCCCTCTGGAATTAACAGGAATCGGAGGTTTTAATTTCCGTATCAACTTTTAACGAGGATAAAATAGTTTATCTTCATTTTTAGGCCATTTCCAGCAGGCAGTCTTTGCCTGTAGGGTGCATCTTATTTATTTCAAATTCTCCATTGATGCAACTGATAATTTTTCCAGGGCACAGTACACCGTCATATCCAACTTCATACCAATCATTACATTTAATATCGGATAATAGTTGAGGAATTATTTTATTATCAGAAGATATCAAAATTCCTATAGGTTTCTTATATTCAACTTTAATACAGTGATATTGTTTGATACCTTTCAATAATGGTGAATTGTCCCACCGCTGTTGAATATTAAGTTTAAATTTCTTTCTTTGATATTTTTTTCTGTAATTTCCTGGATATTAATATTAGTTCCAGCCATCTGGGCAGCTTGAACAAAATCTGTAGCATTAATTACTAAACATTTGCATTTTTTCGAGGCTTACAAATTATTTCTTCAGGAAAAGAATGTGAGTAAATAGGAACCGCTTCATTAAACTGATATAATGCATTAACAGCATTGATAAAGTTCTCATGATAGAGACATACACAAACATTGTGAGGTAGTTTGTTGCTTAAGAGAACATGCTTTGGGCGCATTGATGAGAATTTGCTTTTCCCATTTACCTCTGATGGATTATCAATTTTGAATAGCTCAAATACTTCTCTTAAGGAATAAACAAGATGTCGAGCTTGCTTTTTAATTTTTTTCCCGTCTTCCTATATTGTAACTACATCATTTCTTCCAGGTGCTAGTCTGCTAATGTCGTCTCTTTCATAAAATTCTTGAATTTTACTTAGAGTGTCTTGGCATAAGGCATTTCCTTGTGATGCAGTCTTTGGACACTGAAGACTTTTATCTAGATCCATATTGCATTCACTGCTAAATAATTTTCTCACTTTTACCTCCTTATGATGAGGTGAATTGGGCAAACCCCACTTTGCTTTGGCCAATACCTTTCCTAGTGCGCTTGCAGTCTTATATATTTGTTCGGGTGACTCTATAATTTTTTCAGATGATTGCCTTGCATTTTTAAGAAGTCGCAATTTAGCTACTCTTTTTCTTGAGAGTTTCCTTTCTTCATTTTTTATTTTATCTTGAATTGCTTGAGGCAACTTCTTTAGTTTGTCAGCTTTCCTCACATTACATGTGACTCACATTACGAAATAAAATGCCTTTATCACTAAATAAAATATTTTTAAAACTGAAATTGCTCATCAATTATTTTTAGTAAGATAAATAAGTAGGAGAAAAAGTAAAAATTTTATAATTTACAGCTACAAAAAGTTATAAATATTAAAAAAATGAAGTTTTTGTGACTCACATTAAAAATAATTCGATCTATATAAAAATTAACCTCTCTCATTTACCTTAAATGCTAATTCTGAAATATCATTTTTATATTTGTCCTATAGGATAATTCTTTAAGAAAATATAATTATTTATCTAGAAATTTCTAAAACTTAGTAAAATATATACCTTTAAATCTATCCAAAGCTAAGAAGAATTCACAAAAATAATGTTCTTTGCAGAAAAAATCTTCCATGACAGAAAAGGGTTAACCATATTTGTTGCCACATTCTAATTTTTGAACTTCAATAAATATACAACAAATGAAAAACAAACTTGAGAAGTTGAAAAAAAAAATTCTTTTACTACTGTAGTTCCCGTGTTATGTAGAATTGCCCATATGTATATGAGATATGTTAATGAGATGAATATGTTATGTTAATGAGATGATATGTCAATAATATGTTAATGAGATGAATGAAATTGCGATTTCCTTTTTAGAAGTTCCTTATATTGAGGTTCGAAGTGAGATGCACTGATTCTAAGGAACGAGGCTAAATGCTCATCTGTCTGTCTACTTTTGAAAGAATTCTCTCTAAGGTTCATACTTGAAAACACTTGTCCTGTCCTCCTATATAAGATGAAGCAAACATAGCACTGATTTTCTGGGGGTGAGATATTAAATTTGGGAAGCTTGCTTTCGATAATGATTTGTGAAACACTAACTTTCGCATATTTAGAAACAACTGCTTGAGACGATTGTTAGATTGCAATTCAATTAATTCAAGCTGCAAATCTGACCTGACTGCTTCACAATTTACGTTGAAAGGCATGGTAAAAATATCCAATTCTGATTGAATGGCACTGAAATCTTGAAATCTGCGTTCGAACTCAAAATGCACTTTTTTAAAGCCATCTTCATAATTCTTAATATGGATATATAATATATAAATATATATATATATTCTTTCAATTTCCGTCGGACCGGCTAATTAAATTTCCACCCGCGGGCCGTAGTTTACCCATCCCTGATGTACACCCTCGAAACTTTTGTATAATAGAATCATTCAAATGTTTTAATCGATGTTTCCCTATGATAGGTTAATATTTCATATCCACATGTTTCCGAAATTAAAAATTCCTGCAATTTTTAACATTTCATCCACAGTTTGGAAACCTAATTTTTAAGGAAAGGATACTTCATACAACCCATAATGTGACTAGACCCCACAGGTTTAACGGTGCAAACAAATTCATTATTAGCAGCTAATTTCAGTTACAATTCTTTTTAAATAAAAAATACTCATAAAATAGTGTATAAAAACAGTTGATATCCATCATATTTAAAAGACCACAGTGCTTTTCAGTTTAAGCTATGTAAACTATTTTGATCAGTTACGAGAGCTTACTAAAATCACTATTACGGCTTTAAACATACAGGTATTAAACTTTAATTACATATATTTATTTTTACATAAATAAATTTAAAATTAAGTTCATCAGTCAAAATTTATTAAAACATAAATTTTCTTTACAAAATATTACTTAATAAGACTCTAGTTAAATTATTCTCGTTCTCTTCAGCGATAATACTCGTTAACAGTACAGCCATTAGCCACTTAACAATAAACAACAAAAAATATGTATACATTCATGATGCTCTGTAACACTAAGAGATGGAATAAAACAATTTCTAATCAATGTCTTAATTTGTGACTACTAATAACTTATTAAAAGTTTCAACCCATAATGGGCCGCCGTCCTACTTGGAGGACAGTTGTATTTTATTTAATATTTCGGTCTTATAAAATAAAATAA
The DNA here is from genome assembly GCA_038373885.1 of Cheiracanthium punctorium. Taxonomy (NCBI): domain Eukaryota; kingdom Metazoa; phylum Arthropoda; class Arachnida; order Araneae; family Cheiracanthiidae; genus Cheiracanthium; species Cheiracanthium punctorium. The sequence continues at coordinate 339,559 of JAWZYV010016102.1, read as the reverse complement.
ACGAGAGAGAGCTATTAAAATCTATACTTAACTTGTACTCAATACGTTATACAAATAAGAGTAAATTTCATATATAACTGGTTAAAATCGACTTTTGAAAATTTAAAAAAAAAAATTAAAATGTATGTGTCCCTGTGCTGCCGAACTTAAACTGGCTTACACAGACGTGTGCGATTTCATACATGACTGTTTCATTTGTACGTGTAGATGGTTCTCTTTTAATTGTAGGGACGGCGCGAACGCAGTCCCAGCTACCAAAAATTATGCACCCCAAGCAACCGCAATTTGCGGATGTGGCGAACGTCAGTCCCCCGAAGTGCAATGAGGGACCTCTGCTCGGGGGAGCCTCCTTCCTGATCAAGGCATACCCCAGTGCCAGGTAAGTATGAGTACGAAAGTTGCGAGTTACTACACTTTCTACTTTCCTTCAAAAAATTACTGGTGGGAAGATGCTGTACGCTGTTAATGTGGGAGATTTGTCATCGGAAGCGACGAAATAGAATACCAATATACAGAAATAATTAGAACTTTCAGTGTTTCATATATTTAAGCTGTAATTGTAGTAGATTAGTATACACAGAAAAAGCGAATCACGTAAAACAAAACCATATTGCTGCGTGCATTCAAAACAGTCTAAACGAAATGACCAGTTAAAGTAACTCCATGGTAATTCTAAGCTCTCCCCTTTTATCTTCCTTTTCTGAATTACTGTCAATTTTACGATTATTTTTATTCCATTTATTATTTTTCTGTAGAAAATAAAGTACTAAAAAATAAACAACTGTTTGTCTCTATTTTATAATCAAATTTAGTTTCACTTAAATATGGTAAACTGTTTACACAAAGTATCCCGTGTTATTTAATATGATAGAGGGAAAGTGTTCTTTTTTTAAGATATGACTTTCAGTACTATGAGTATTGCTAAAGTTTTGTCAGATTTTTTATTTATTTATTTTTTTTTTTTAATTATTATTATTTATTTTTTTTTGCTCTGGCTATAGCAGGTATATAGAAAATATGGAAAATAAAGTATTTAAAAATAAAAAGCTAGTCGATTCTGCTTCCTTATCAAATTCAGAGTTATAAAATCTTGTGCAAAAATGTTTATGCTAAAATCATGCCATCATGAAATGAAAGATTGGGGGTGGGGCATTAATTTTTAGGATACGCCCTCCAATAGTATTAAAATGCAGTCAGATATTTTTTTGCTCCAGTATATATTTATGCATGAAATGTTAAAAAAACGAAAGCTTCTTGGCTCTATTTTATTATAAAATTAAGATTTATGTAAGTCAAATGTATACTGAAATGATTCCAAAAAATACATGAAAGGTAGAGACAACACACCAATCAATACAACTGATTTGGTGTCAGATAATTTTTCTTTCAGTAGGAAATAAAGAGCCGGAAAGTCAAATGCTTTTTTACTCTATTTATTATCGAATTCATAAATATGGAAGCAAAAATGCCACTATGTTCATATGCTAGAAGGAGGTGGTAAACTTTTAAGATTCACATTCCAATAAATACTGAAATATTCTCGTATTACATTATTTCTAATTATAATAAATATATGAGAATTAAAGTACTGAAAATTAAAAACTATTTCACTCTACTTTATAATTAAATTTACATTTAAAAAACACAAAATCAAAATTAATGTATGCACAGATTATCATATCATGAAACATAAGGAAGTATTAACTTTTAGGATACGCTGTCCAATGATACTTAATTGCTGCCAGGCGTATTTTTGTTTCACTTCTGTTATTTATTTTGCGAAATAAAATATTGAAAAATCAAACTCTGTTTACTCTATTAAATTATGAAATTCCTATTTATACATACTAAAGCAAAATATGAAAGCAAATTATTCCATGAAATACATCATGAAAAGGAGGGAAATTAATACCTTTTTTTTTAAAATGCATAAAAGCTATACCTATTTGTTTTCTGTGGGCTTAGTACTCGTAACACGGATTACAGCATTTTCATCGAATACATATATTTTTATCTGAAATACTTATAAAACAAGCAATACAGAAAGAGAAACAATTTTCTGCATATATTCGAAATAGAAACAAATTGACAGCTCAAGCAGTTCCATGACAATTCCGAACTCTTCACTTTTATCTTCATTTTCTGAATTATTATCGATTGCCAAATTATTTTTCTAGAAGTTAGTATGTTTCAATGGAAAAAAAAAAACTTTTTGATTCTTATTTGTTATCAAACTTTGTTTTCTATACATAAGCAAATTGTTTGCATAAATTACTCCATAATGTTTAATATATCATAAGAAAGTTGTTAATGCTTAAGATACGAATTCCAATAGTATTCCAATGCAGTCACATTATTTTTGTTCCAGCAAGCTATTTTTGTTTGTGCAGAAAATAAATATTTAAAATTAAAAGCTAGATGACTCCTATTCTTAATTATTCAGATCTATGAAATCAGACAAAAATTTTAATACAAATTATCCTATCATAAAAGATGGGGAGGTCATTACATTTAGTACCAGGTTACTCCCTGGTAGTAAAACTTGATGTGAGATATTTTTTGCTCTAGTAACATATGAAATTTATATGAAAACGATTTAAAAAATATCAAAAGCTATTTCCTTCTATTTTATTATCAAATTCATATTGTAAACACTAAACAAAAATGTTTAGACAAATTATGCAATAAATTATATCATGAAAGGTAGAGAGGCGATCATTTTTTAAACGCACCTACCAATAAGAACTGATATGGTATTTTTTTCTGTTTCAGTCATAATCAACCCCTGAATAGAAAGTAAAAAAAAAAAAAAAAATTAAGCTATTTAACTGTATTCTATTATGCTATTAAAGCAAACGTCCAAGCAAAATACCTCTTGGAATCATGTACTAAAAGGAAGTGGCTAATTTTTTAGCTTTACCCTCCATCAGTAATGAAATGTATTATTTTTGCTCTAATAGCAATAATTATGTAGGAAATGAAGTATTTAAAAATAAAAATAAATTTCACTCTATTTTATTATCTAATTCAGATTTAAAAAAAATTAATCTAAATAAATGTAAAGACACACAATTATCCCAGACACTAATGGGGGAGGTGATAAGCATGAAGGATACGCCTTCCAATCCTCCAATAGTACTAAATTGTTGCCGGATCATTTTTGTTAACTTCTAATACTTATTATAGAAAATCAAGTATTAAAAAATCAAAAGTTGTTTGACTCTATTTTATAATCAAATTTATATTTATAAACGCTAAAGCAAAATGTATAGACAAATCATGCCATAAATTATATCATGAAAGGGAGGAACGTGACCATCGTTTAACACGCCCCTACCAATAAAGAACTGTTTTGTACGAGATTATTCCTGTTTCAGTTAATCTTTCTACAGAAAATAAAGTATTTAAAAAATAAAGCTGTTTGACTCTTATTTTATTATCAAATTTATATTTATAAGTATTAAAACAAATATGCACACAAATTATCTCACAGTATTTATTGTAGAAGGAAATGGTTAACTTTAGATATACGCCTTCAAACACTAATGAAATTTAATATTTTTGTTCTAAAAGTACAGCCATTTCACTTTGTTTTATTATCAAATTCAGATTGAGAAACAATTAATTTAAATAAATGTTTACTCGTACAAATTATTCCATCATGAAACTTGGGGAGGTCATTAGCTTTAAGGATACGCCTTCCAATAGTACTAAATTTTTGTAAGATAAATTTATTACAATTCTAATATTTATTACAGAAAATCAAGTATTAAAAATTCTAAAGCAGTTTAACACGATTTCATCATCAAATTCATATTTATAAATATAAAGCTAAATGTATGGACAAATTATGCCATAAATTACATCATGAAAGCAGGGAAGGTGATAATCTTATAAGAAACGCCTACCAATAAGAAATTATTTATGAGATTATTTCATTTCAGTTAATCTTTGTATAAAAAATACACTATTAGAAAAATAAAGCTGTTTCACTATTTTATTATCAAATATTTATTTTTCTAAATATTAAAGATAACCTTTCCACAAATTATATCACATATCATATATCTACGTATCTGTATCTAGTGGAGATGATTATATTTAAGGATAAGCCTTCCAGTAGTACTAAATTTTTGTCAGATCATTTTTTTTACAGTTCTTGTATTTATTTAGAAAATCAAGTACTAAAAAACTCAATGTATTTTTTATCTATTTTATCATCAAATTTCATATGTATATAAACAAATCATGCTATTTATAAATAGACACGCCTACCAATAAGATATGATTTCTTATGAGATTATTTCTATTTCAATTAATCTTTGTATAGAAATTAAAGTATTCGAAAAATAAAGCTGTTCCACTATTTTATTTTCAAATTCATATTTATAAATATTAAAGCATGCCTGCACACAAATTCTCTCACAGTATTCATTATACTAGAAGGAACTGGTTAATTTTCAAGAAAGTAATTAAAAAGTAATGAAATGGCGTATTATTTTTATTCTGAAAGCAGTAATTTTATAGGCAATGAAGTATCCAAAAATAAAAATTTATTTCACTCTATTTTATTACCTAATTCAGCTTTAGAAACTAATCTAAATAAATGAATACACACAAATTATCCCCTCAAGAAAGTAGCGGAGGTGATTAGCTTTAAGCATACACCTTCCAATAGTATCAAACTTTTGTCTCAGATCAGTTTTCCTACAGTTCTTACATTTAGTTTACAAAAAGAAGTAGTAAAAATCTAAAGTAGTTTTATCTATTTTATCATCAAATTCATATTTATAAACACTAAAGCTAAATGTATAGACATATCATGCCATAAATTACATAATGTAAGGAAGGAAGGTGACCTCTTTTAACACGCACCTACCAATAAGAACTGATTTGTTAGGAGATTATTTCTGTTTCAGTTAATCTTTGCATAAAAAATAAAGTATTAGAAAAATAAAGCTGTTTAGTTCTATTTTATTATAAATTCATATTTTTAAAAATTAAAGCAAACATGCTCAGAAATTATCTCATAGTGTTTGTTGTAGAAGAAAATGGTTAATTTTTAATACACGCCTACCAACACTAATAAATATGTTATTTTTGTTCTAAAATCTGAGCCATTTCACTCTGTTTTATTATCTATTTGGATTGAGAAATAATTATTCTAAATAAATGCATACTCCCACAAATCATTCCACCATGAAAGTGGGAGAGGAGATTAGCTTTCAAGATACGCCTTCCAATAACTCTAAACTTATGTCAGATCATTTTTTTACAGTTCTAATATTTATTATAAAAAATCAAGTATTAAAAAACCAAAAGTTGTTCCCTAATTTATAATCAAATTCATATTTATAAATACTAAAGCAAAATGCATAGACAAATCATGCCATAAATTACATAATGAAAGGGAGGAAGGTGACCATTGTTTAAGACGCCCCTACCAATAAAGAACAGTTTTTTTAGAAGATTATTTCTGTTTCAGTTAATATTTGTACAGAAAATAGAGTATTTCGTAATAGCGGAACGCTGTTTGACTTTATTTTATTATAAAATTCATATTTATAAGTATTAAAGCAAACATGCACACAAATTATGGAATACCCAAATTATCTCATAGTATTTATTGCAGAAGGAAATTGTCAATTTTTAAGATACACCTTCAAACACCAATGAAATTTATTATTTTTGTTCTAAAAGTAAAGCCATTTCAATCTGTTTTATTATCTAATTCAGATGAGAAATTATAAATCTAAATGAATATATACTCACACAAATTACTCCATCATAAAACTAGGGGAGGTCATTAGCTTTAAGGATACACCTTCCAATAGTACTAAATTTTTGTCAGATAATTTTTATTACAATTCTAATATTTATTATAGAAAATCATGTATTATAAAATCTAAAGCAGTTTGACACGATTTCATCATCAAATTCATATTTATAAAAATAAAGCTAAATTTATGGACAAATTATGCCATAAATTACATCATGAAAGGGAGGGAGGTGATAATCTTATAATACACGCCTACCAGTAAGGAATTATTTGCTATGAGATTATTTCTATTTCAGTTAATCTTTGTATAAAAAATACAGTATTAGAAAAATAAATCTGTTTCTTTATTTTTTATTAAATTCATATTTATAAATATTAAAGCAAACTTGCCCGCAAATTATTTCACATCTCTCTGGGTATCTGTATCTAGGGGAGGTGATTAACTTTAAGGATACACCTTCTAGTAGTTTTACATTTTTGTCAGATCATTTTTGTAGCAGTTCTTACATTTATTATAGAAAATCAAGTATCAAAAAATCCAAAGTAGTTTTTCTCTATTTTATCATCAAATTCATATGTATAAACAATAAAACAAAATATATACACAAATCATGCTATTTATAGATGTTCAAGCCTACCAATAAGAAATGATTTCTTATGAGATTATTTCTATTTCAATTAATCTTTGTAAAGAAATTAAAGTATTCGAAAAATAAAGCTGTTTCACTATTTTATTTTCACATTCATATTTATAAATATTACAGCAAACCTGCACACAAATGGTTAAACACCACCCATTTTACAAGAAGGAACTGGTTAATTTTTAAGATACGCCTTCCAACAGTAATGAAATGATGTTGTATTATTTTTGTTCTGAAAGCAGTAATTTTATAGGCAATGAAGTATTCAAAGATAAAAATCGACTTTACTCTATTTATTACCTAATATAGATTTAGAAACAGTAATCTAAATAAATGTATACACACAAATTATCCCATCAAGAAAGTAGCGGAGGTGATTAGCTTTGAGAATGCACCTTAGAATAGTACTAAATTTTTGTCAGATCAGTTTGTTACAGTTCTTACATTTATTACAGAAAAACAAGAAGCAAAAATCTAAAGTATTTTTACTCTATTTATACTCAAATTCATATATATATAAACACTTAAGCTGAATCTATAGAAAAATCATGCAATAAATATAACCAAGAAAGGAAGGAAAATCATAATCTTATAACACACGCCTACAAATAAGAACTGATTTGTTAGGAGATTATTTCTGTTTCAGTTAATCTTTGTATAAAAAATAAAGCTGTTTGGTTCTATTGTACTACAAATTCATATTTATAAATATTAAAGCAAACATGTTCACAAATTATCTCATAGTATTTGTTGTAGAAGGAAATGGTTAATTTTTAATACATGCTTTCGAACACTAGTAATTTGTGTTATTTTTGTTCTAAAAACTGAGCCTTTTCACTTTGTTTTATTATCTATTCGGATTGTGATAAGTATGTGTTGTTGAGAAACAAGTTTTCTATATAAATGTATACTCCCACAAATTATTCCATCATGAAAGTGGGGGAGGTGATTAGCTTGTAGGATACGCTTTCCAATAGTACTAAACTTTTGTCAGATCATTTTTGTTAAGAGTTCTAATATTTATTATAAAAAATCAAGTATTAAAAAATCAAAAGTTGTTGTTCTTTAATTTATTATCAAATTCATATTTATAAATACTAAAGCAAAATGCATAGACAAATCGCGCCATAAATTACATCATGAAAGGGAGGAAGGTGACCTCTTTTAAGACACGCCTACCAAAAAAGAAATGATTTGTTATGAGATTATTTCTATTTGAGTAAATCTTTGTATAAAGTAATAGAAATATAAAGCTGTTTCACTATTTTTTTATCAAATTCATATTTATAAATATTACAGCAAACCTGCACACAAATGGTTAAAAACCACTCATTGTACTTGAAGGAACTGGTTAATTTTTAAGATACGCCTTCCAACAGTAATAAAATGTTGCATTTTATTTTTGTTCTAAAAGCAGTAATTTTATAGGAAATGAAGTATTCAAAAATAAAAATCTATTTCGCTCTACTTTATTATCTAATTCAGATTTAAAAACATTTAATCTAAATAAATGTATATTCATCACAAATTATCCCATCATGAAAGTAGGGGAGGAGTTTAGCATTGAGGGTACGCCTTCCAATAGTGCTAAATTTTTGTCAGATCCGTTTTGTTACAGTTCTTACATTTATTATAGAAAATCAAGTATTAAAAAATCAAAAGCTGGTTGATTTTCCTTTATTATCAAATTTATATTTATAAACGCTAAAGCTAAATGTATAGAGAAATTATGCCATGAATTACAGCCTGATATGTAGGGATGTGATCATCTTTTAGGACACGCCTACCAATAAGACTGATTTGCTGCCGGTTATTTTTGTTTGAATTAGAATATTTACACATTGTTTAAGTAATTGAAAGCTATGTAACTTTATTTTATTATCACCTTCACAGTTATCCAGAAAATCAGACATATTGAAAAAAGAAATTAGCTTAAAATCCGCTTATCTTATAAAAATCTTTTTTTTTTAATCTTCCATATACAGCACTTCCTAATAATTTCACGACATAAAATGGTAGTAATTGAAGGGTTTTCTAACTGTTGCATTATATTTGAAAATTGAATACATTAATACTCAATGCTTTGTGATTTTGGATAGGGGAAACAAGACATAATACTAAATTATATAGGATGCCCATACTGTGCCTGTGTGCGCGTGTCCAAATGTATAGTTACCCTATCACTGATTCTGGAAAGCAACTGTTTCGTATCCACTTAGTCCGTGTTCGTACCACTCAAAAGTAATCGCCAAGTACCGCCATCACTCGATCGATTTAAAATTTGCATAATTGTGTTTGGGAAAAAAAAAAAAAAAAAAAAAAAAAAAGATTTTACGTTATTTCAAAAATTAAAAGATAAACCCGCTCGCTGATTTTTGCCAAATGAACTTGGGAATACCTCTGTAAGTGTAGAATTTTTAAAAGCTGCAGCAACAACTATATTATAGTGAAAACATATTCGCAAATTTTCCGATTTTTAAAAAGTTTACTCAAAAAGTGACAATGTACACCTTTGAACAGCAGATTGCCTTGCAAATTTCTACAAATACGTTAAAAAAATATATATTTTTTTAAGAATGCACTGTTTTTTAAAAAATTTAGGTGCTAGGTACATATTTATATGCGAAATCATACACCGATTTAAGCGGTTATCTTTTGATAGAACCTAACGCGTTATTTTTATAGAACCTAACGTTAACTATGCATACTAAAATGAAAAACACATTGGTATTAGAGAGCTAAAATTTATTATTAGCTGCAATGACAGCTGTGTGGAGGTATTTGGTTTTTATGAAAAATTAAAATAAATATTATATAGAAGCACTATTTCTTTCCACAACAATCTCAAGGCTGTGTAACACATTTTACAAAATCTAAAATTTTGTTAATGAACTACATATACATATTTAATTTATTAAGTTGTTATAGAAAAAGTATCAATTTGGCCCCGTCGCTTTAATGGTATCCAGTTTGGGGCGATTTTCTCCAGATGTGACGTGAATACGCTTTAGAACCCCTTAAAATTCCTCCACCCAAGGTAACTCTGCTTAGGCAAATAGCTCTCGAGTAGCTTTGCCTTAATAAACAATACCAATAGATCAAAATTAAATTTGCAATTGAGGTGAAATCTTTTGTTTTTTTCTAATGTGAAAAAAAAATGTAGCAAAGTCAACTCAAAAATACTTTACATATTCCAGAAATATCCAATGGAATGTTTTCTAATAACTAACTGAAGTCAATCTAACCACAGGAATAATGTTTATGACCCACACGGAAGGATTACATTGTACTACATTCTTCTTACTCTCTGTACTATGTAAATTTTATTAACCTTCAATTTAATTAATTAACATAAAACTTCACTTCACGTAACACATTTAGCTTTGACTGTTGTTCTCTTACTGCTGTCAGGGCGAGGTTTGAAACTTCCTTCTTTTCATATACCGGGAACAGCGCGAACGCAGTCCCGACTACCAAAAATTATGCGCCCCAACCAACCGCACTTTGCGGAAGTGGCGGCCGTCAGCAGCCCGTAGTGCAATGGGCAGCCTCCGACCGAGAGAGCCCCCTTCCTGATCAAGGCATCTCTGGCGCCAAGTAAGTATGAATAGACGATTTGACCTAATAGTCTATATCAAATTTACTAGAAGAAAATACTGGTGGTTTAGCTTTTTTTCTATGTTTGTACGATTTATTTTTTTATTTCTATCTGGAAGTTAGTGATCCTTTATTTATTTTTTTAAACATAATATTAAAAGTTATCATTACTAAGTTTCAAGACAATTACCCTATAAACTGCTGGGATGTGTGAATATCTGTTCATAGCATTTAAAATATTTTTTAAAAGTTCATGATGTAAATTCAAAAGCTGAATTATTCAGAAGGTACTTTATTGACTGTCATTAAACTGCTGTCTCTTTTAACTATTGAAAAAGACATTTTTAAAATTTCCTCACTCTCGCCGCTCATATATATAAATATTCTACAGTGAACTCCGGATATAGTGAACCTGGATATAGTATACTCTCGGCTATAGTGAACGCATTTCATTAGTCCTGATTCACATGCATGAGAAATGCACATAGCCTTTTACGGTTTTAGTGAACCATGAATTCGGTTATATTGAACTTAAAAATTTCTGAATGGCAGATGTGATTTTGTTCGATTCCTACGAAGAGTGTCTCTTCTGTGTTCGAGTAAAGAGAAAGATTATCAAGCACCTGTTCCGATATACTGGTAAATTGCCAGTGTCTAGGCTAACATATTTATACTAAACAAGGGGAAAAGGGTAATAATTTTATTTCATTGCTGTAATGCATTCTAATATTTAAAAGCACTCATGAGCAAAAGTAGGGAACTTTTGAAAGTAAACTAGAAGGGGAAATTTCGCTCTTGACCTTAGAATATTTCATTTTCCATTCTCAATGCAATATGACTGGTTAAAAGCGACAGTACCTTTTGCCAACTGAATGGTATGCACATTATTTAAATAAATGTAATTAATTTTGTTTATTTCACTTAACAAATAGTTCTAGAAACACAAATGCGATTATTTATGTTTGACTTACTTAATAAACATTTAGTATTTGTATAATATACGATCTTCCTGTTTTGTATCAAAGTTTTAAGGTTCAACGTGGGGAAACATCGATTTTAGGAACTCCGGATATAGAGAACGAAATTTGCCAGGTCTAAAGAGGTTCCCTATAAACGGAGTTGACATACAGTTTGAATAACTTTCCGTATGCAGAATACAGACTAGACTGTTCTTGTGTAATCTTTAGACCAATCTGTTTATCATAATTATAAAATTTCTGATAGCTATTTTAGCTAGCTTGAAACTTTGCAGTACCAATTCTCGTTTAGGTCTAAATTTTACTTACATAGAATTATCGTGAAGTGGGTCGAGTTTTCTATCAAAATCAGGAGCTGATTTATAGCGGGGGCTTCGACTTGTACTTTGGGCATCCTCTCAAAACTGCCCTGGATATTATCATAATATCTACTAAAATTAGCCTCCAAACAGGGTTGGATTTCCCATAAGGCCAACATGAGAAGGCCCGGCATAGACAGTTGTCGCTATTGCTCCAGGGCGGAGAAAAATTACCATCTGAAACATCCCGTTGTCCGCCAAGTTACATCATCGGCACCATCTCAAGATCCCTGTAGTGACGCGAATCTTCGGGCGGACCAATTAGCAGATAGCGGCATTAAACCTATTGTGGAATTTTGGAAAATTTTTGTCAAGATGCTCCGATGGCAGTTAGTACTCCCTCGTTCGAGGATTCCGAAGGTTCTAGAAGAGCTGCATAATGGCTTAACTGGGGGCCATTTTGGCATAATGAAGACCCTGCAGAAAGTTCGCGAGCGCTTCTACTGAACTAGGGCTCGAGGCCAAGAGATGTCGAATAGTGGTGTCAAGCTTGTGACGCCTGTGCCGCCCGTAAAGGCCCGAAGAAACGAAGCCGTGGAAAACTACATCGTTATAATGTAGGAGCGCCTTTTGAGAGGATTGGCCTCGACATCCTGGGACTTCTTCCACGAACTTCGGATGGCAACAAATACATCCTAGTTGTCATTGATTATTTCTCTAAATGGCCCGAAGCGTTTCCTATTCCCGATCAAGAAGCTGCTACGACCGTAGCAGAGGTACTGGTGCAAGAATGGATTTCTAGGTATGGAACCCCTCTGCAACTTCATTCCGACCAAGGAACGAACTTTACCTCTGCAGTTTTTAAAGGACTATGTCATCTTCTCGTAATAGACAAAACCCAGACTACGCCTTTACACCCACAATCCGACGGCATGGTGGAGAGGTTTAATCACACTATTTTGAACAACCTCTCGCTCCTGGTATCTAGGAATCAAGCGGACTGGGACAAGAAACTCCCCCTCTTCTTGCTGGCCTATAGGAGTGCCGTCCATAAGACTACCGGATTCACACCTTCCCAGATGCTATTCGGAAGAGATCTTCGTCTTCCCGCCGATCTAGTGTTTGGCCGCCATCCAGATACGCCTTCAGCGCCAGAGGAGTACATGGAAAATCTTCGGGCACGGTTTGAAGATGTGCATCATTTTGCTCGGGAACGGATCAACCTGAACACGGAGAAGATGAAGACTCACTACGACACGAAAGCTACGGGACACGAGTTCAACGCAGGTGACAAAGTTTGGCTATGGAATTCTACTCGACGGAAAGGCCTGTCTCCCAAGCTGCAATCGCCATGAGACGGTCCTTACACAGTCCTAGACTGAATGACGTCATCGTACGGATTCGTAAGTCACCAACTCGAAACCAAGAGTTGTACATTACAATCGGCTAGCCATTTACCGCGGTTTTAATTAGCTCTTTGAATATTAGACCATGGTTACTATGGCGTAATTTCTCCTTTCTTGCATTTCTTACCTGTCTTTCTCTTCTCTTCCTCTTTTTTCAACTCTCTTTTACTCAGTACTTACGCCATGCTTAGTGTACATATTTGTAATATATTGGTTTTTATTAATGTGTATTTGCTTATTATGTTTATTACTTATTAGGGTGTAATTATTTATCATGTTTGTTATATATTTATTATTGTGTATTTGCTTATTGTGTTTATTGATTACTTGCTCAAATTATGTTGCGAAGATCTTGTTAATGGTTACACACTGTAGATATTTGTGTGACCTCCTGACTGGGGATTGTACTGCCCTGGACGTGCAGTCCTCGGGAAGGGGACAATGTTACGAATTTTCGGGGCAACCCGCTGTTCTGGGGCTTAAAATAGTTAAATATCCGTATTCTACGTGCTTTTGGTTGCATCAAAATCGGTCAACTAGAACCGGAGGTTTCGGTTTTCCCATTGTTTTTCTATTGGTTTCTAGAAATCTCGATAAATAATGGTCCTAGGGCTTCGATCACTTCACTTTTGGGGACTTATTTTTGGCGCCAAATTTGGCAATATTTCGGCCAAAAGTCGCCGAGCATAGCGACATTTTAGTCATTTGAGGCCTGAAAGTTCGTTTTCCTGCATTAAAAACACAGAAAAACTTAACATTTCTCTTCTATGACGTTATCAAAATTCCCGCTTTTTGTAGAATCCTCGAGAAATAGACTTTTCTGGAAGCTACCCGCAGCTTCTGCCTCCTCAATAAATACCAGCGCGCTTCAGAAGCCACAGTTCAGTGTGTCAGTAGAGCTCTCTGAGTGAGTACGTTTGCTTTGCTCTGAGAATTGATAGTGCTATAGAAGCAGTGTTTTGACTTGGAAAACCAACTTTCAGGCCCCCATTGGAAAAATTGCACTAAATGACCAAAATGTAGCCAAGCTTAGAGACTTTTGGCGAAATATCGCCAAATCTGGCACCAAAAATAAGTCCCCAAAAGTGAAGTGATCGAAGCCCTAGGACCAATATTTCTCGAAACCCATAGAAAAACAATGGAGAAACCAAAACCTTCGTATCTCCGGTTCTAGTTGACTGATTTTGATGCAACAAAAAGCAAAATTTATCTATTTGAAGCGTAGAATACGAATATTTAACTATTTTAAGCCTCAGAACGGCGGGTTGCCCCGAAAATTCGTAACAGTATATTTAAAAGTTTCTCCTGATTTCAAGAGTTTGAGGTTCAGCTACAGTCCTAAATCAAATTTATTTATTTATTTCTAATTCATGTTTTTCCCTCTGCAAAGATTTCAAACCCGATATACGATTTTTTTTTTTTAAATTCACTTTTATATGCGAATATTTGTAGGTCAAAATTAAGGGGCACGCTCCCCCTCCCTCACAAGTTATATTGCATTCTGGTTTAGGTGTTCTCAGCCACGCCCCAGAAACATTCCTGGCTACGTTATTGGCTTACCGGATATTAAATGTTTATGTATTTGTAGTTCAGAAGTAATATTCTACAAAAGATTTATGCAAGTTGATACTGCATTCATCTGCGCTACTGGCTGGGTAAGTTGTACCTTCATACTGAACTGTTATTATTTACTTGCCTTCTTCCCTTTCTTTAACTGATATGCAACTTTATTGGGGAAGAATAGCTGAATCTCCGAATGCTGCCAAGTAACCGATTATTCAATTAACGATATCTCCCGCGGCAGCAAGGTATTACAAAATAATAATAATGAATGATTAAATAAAATAAAGCATGCAGACAACCTAAATACAGTGAAACCTTCGCAAGTTGGAGACCTGCGATTCCCTCAAAAAGTGTCAAACTTAGAAATCTTCTAATTATGGACATGTTCCAGCCCCCCCCCCCCCAAAAGGTCCAACTTGGGAGGTTGGTTTACCCATTTCTATTCACATACATTATTCATTTGACCAGTTTGCGTGAGTGCAAGGTTACTCAACATCACCCGCAGAGATTTAAAGCATGAAAATTTTAGACCTTTTTTCTTCTTGGAACATTCAGATTTTGTAATCGTAATCTAGAAATTGAGCTTTACTGATAATCTAATGTAATTGTAATCTGAAAAGTTAAATCCCCGTGCAATCATAATCTAGAATTTTAATTTTCTAGATAATTGTACTGTAGTTGTAATCTAAATGTCCCATAATCATAATGCTTGAGACAATTAGAGGATTACATTAACTCAGTTTATTATTATTAGTTTGGTTTGCAGGAAAAACGACTGCCTGCTTCATGATCTAGCATTAGGGCCCGGAATTGTTCCCTTCAGGAGTTCTTTGGAGAAGAGATAAAACAATTGCAATGGAAATTTGCTTTTCTTTCGAAAAAATATAGATGACCATGAGCGTTCGTATTGGGTTTTTGGCAGCTTTCTGTCATATGAAGATTAAAAAAAAAAAAAAAAAGCTCATTAAACTATGCGAGAAGTCTTACATTAAATTTCTTGTTCATTATTCACATTGTTACAAAGCCAAAGGTTATCCTTTGTGTCCAGCATTTCTTTCTTTCATAGGTCCTCTATGGGCCCAGCTCAGCAAGGCATTCTGCAATATGTGGGAGGAGAAAAAATCTCAGCTGTTGTACTTTTGAGTAAATAGGTTTAAACCTGTAATCAAGGATGATTGTGTGTGTGTGTGCGACACATGTTCTTCTCTCCTGCCCTTTGCCGCTAGTGTGAAGCTAAAATGGATGCCAGGCTTAAATAAAAATTGGGACACATTAAAAAAAATTCAAAACACATTTAAAATCTGATCTCCTAAGAGGTCACCTAGGTTTACTTTACAATAAAACTAATCGTATTGCTGGATATTTAAAATACATTTTGCAGTGCAATAAATTTTAGTTGCATAAAAATGCAAGCATTCAAGGTATTTGAAATTGACACTTGTATCTTATCCTATTTGGTGTTTTCTTGTCCATTAAATTCCCTGACAGACTGAGAAATTTGCTCACTAATTATGTCTGTTCTCTGCATAAAAATTGTACAATTAAAAATCTATGAAGGTTCCCAAAAAAAATTCCCCAATCATAATCTCACTATGTGTAATTGTAATAAAGAGTTTTTATTGGTTTGATTAGTGTTATCTACTGCATTAGCCAGAAACATTATAATGCAATATTGATTGACTGATCATTTCCCGTTGAAAACCAAACTCTCACTAAATTCAGTCTAAATATAGGATTTTTCTAATTATCTTGATGGAAAATTTCAAGGCCACATTATATTAGGGTACAATAATTATAACAGACAAATGTAATATTTGGGAGGATTACTATAATTTTATCGTAATTAAGGAAATTCATACTTGAGATTAACATAATCTAATGATAGTCTCCATCTAAAAAAGAAATGTAATCAATTACATATCTGTGTAATTGTTTTGATGTCTGGTTTTTATCCTTAGTCATTTTCAATGCAGTGAATTTTAAATTGTTTCTTAAATGACACCTTTGGAGCTCTAAAAATTCCAGTGTTTTAACTGGCCAGTTGCAGAAAAGGAATTTTCACCAAGCGATAAGCTGCCCTCTTTTGGTTTGCTTGCCACGATATGTCTAAATGATTTAGAAAATGAAGCTGCCTGATCTTACAGGGATGATCAACTCAATACCATTATACCAAATGATAAACTTTATAATTTTGTATAGGCATGACTGCAGGAAAATTATGATGGAGCTTATGCAAGAATTGCGAGTAGTGACGACTCAATGTACTTCTCTTAATCTGTGCTTTTAAATTTTGGAATATATAACCCAATGACTAATGCACAGTTAAGGAAAGTTTCTCTTTTTCCTCTATACAACATTCTCAAAATGAAATGTCTTTCAGTTTATGATAAATCTGTGTGATGTGGACCGTAATGAAGTGAAAGGCAGAGCCCAGAAATACAATTTGTGTCTATAAACTTTAGTTTTTCATCATTTTTGTACCTAAATAAGTTTGATTTTTTTTTTTTGACTTATCATGGGTAATTTGCCCTTTTTAGTGTGCTATTTGTGGCATTTTTATTAATTATGCAAGTGAAATTGTTCTTCAGTATTCTTGAAAATAAACCTTTATATTGTTTATGTATTTGTAATGAAATGAAATTGTTTCTTAAATAATAAAAATTAAAATACAAAATCGTAAATACGAGGGCTGTTTTTTACAACTTCTGTTGACAGTCAAAGACAGACAAGAAAAAAGAATAAAAAGAATTTATCACCAAAAGTTAGGTGCATATATGGCTTCTTTTTAACATAATCGTCATGAAGATTCAGCCATTTATTAGATTGGCAAACATGCTCTCTGATGCCGTTTTCGAGAAATGTTGCTGCCAGTTATGTGGACAATGGTCTGAACTCTGTTTCACTAAACTGCATTTGTCTGGAAGATTTTGGTTTTTCTTGCTTTGGCCACCTAGCCAGATCAAGTATCAAATCACTCAGTTCTTAGTCAAACCACCAGTAATGTAACCATGGCTCCAGCATCTAGTTCGAAAACCTCCCATTGGTTTTGAAGCTTTTGCCTCTTAGCCATGGAAATCCCAAAAGAGACCAATGAGGGGTTTCAAAACAAAGGGTGATGCAAGATTCACAAAGGTTACTATTGATTGTTAATTAACAGCTGAGTGATTTCTGATACTTGAACTGGTTAGGTGGCCAAAGCAAGAAAAACCAAAAGCTTCCAGACATATGAAGTTTTGCAAAATAGCATTAAGACTTTGACCACATAAATGGCATCAACATCTCTCAAACTGGGCATCGGCAAGCTCATCTACCATTTTGACAAATGCTCTAATATTTATAACGTTTTCATCCAAAAGTAACCAAGTACAACTTTTAGTAATCTCTTATTATTCTCCGCACTAGTCTTTCCTTTAGTGACCATAGGACGATTACATTAACTGCAATTATTCAGTTAGTCCTAAGTAAATGTAGAGTGTAACCATACCAGAGATGTAATATACTCCAAGATATTTTGGGTATGATTTAGCAGGGTTTTAACAGTAATGTATAAATCGACAACACTAAGTAATAAAGACTTTTGTATAAATAACTTTCTGAAATACTGATTGTAACAATGTAACAGTAACTTCACTTTCAAAGATTTTTATTAAGTTCAAGCTTGCTTACAAAATTCAAATGAAAAACTAAATACATGACATTGCAGTTTTCTTTTTGTTGTGTCTTAAATTTTAGAACTTTCCAAAAAATATGTAAATTTTAATGAGGATCTGCAACACATAATTACCAGTAAATGTTAGAAGACACACAAAAAAAATTAAACATTTCTTGCATGTTTTAGCTTTTGGTCTAGAAGTGCATAAGATCTGGGTATATGACTAGGGAAAAGCAAGCAAGAGGAATTAAAAAGCATTTAATTTCCTTTTAAAAAAATGAAAAAAAATCGGAGGTAAAAGAAACATAGGATTAATGGCTATTTCCATGTAAAAATATCCAAAGAGTCAATAACATCCCCGCCCCCAAAAAATGTTGAAATATTATTATAAAAGATCCCAAGAGTCAATAGATTAAAAAAAAACTAAAAATAATAATAAATCCTGAGATCTATGTGCATCATAAAAATAAAACTAAAAAATTTTTTTTTTAATTTGATCATTTCATGTTTTTTATAGTGACCTTAAATTTACACGGTTAGCCTAACAGGTGTTTGGATATTTCAGTTTTTGCACTCAGTTTGGATATTGAAGTTGAAACACTGCAGAGACAATTTTGAAGTGCTTGTACTGAATACAGTAGAACTTCTCTACTGTATTCAGTACTTAGACTTCAAAACTCTGGGATTTCGATAATCCGTGTTAAACCGAGCCTGAAAATAACTATAATGAATCGTTATTCAACCAAAAGTATTTTACTTATTTTATTACACGTGTCATATCGCTTTCCCCAGCCCCAAAGAAAAATGGTATTTCTATAATCAGGAAATTTCTTTAATCCGGGATTGGTAAAGTCCCGGCAATTCCAGATTAGAGTTGTTCTACTGTATTACATATTTCAAAATATTTAGTATAATCCAAATGATTTTCTTTAAAAACATTTTACAAATTCAGTAAATTAAAATTTGATAAGTTCATGGGGAAAAAAAAAAAGACAAGCTAAATTCACCTCAACCCCTCTTCTTAGAAATGAAATAATAATAATAATAAAGAATGCATGCATGCATGGAAATAGCCAAATAAAGAAATGGAAAAATAAAACGCAAAATAAAAACTTTGAAAAAGCTAATAATCCTTTTAAAGGAGAATGAGCTTATTTTGAGTGTTTTTTATAAATATATATATACCCCACAGGGGTAAATTAGCAGCAACTAGTTTTAGCTACAACTTATGAACTGCACTTATTCTACCACTCAAACTTAAAAAATACCAAAATCTGGGTGTCAATCACATGAAAGCAATCACACATGGATATATGAGTGAATACAGGTGAATAACAGTATTAAAACATGCAGAGCAAAAATTAAAAAAAATGAAACCATCCATACTTAATGAAATACACTAGTATCCAATAAAACTGCATGTAAAAAAAGAAATACATAAAATGTTCAAATCAGAACTGCAGTTTAAAAACTTCCATACAAAAACAGAAAATTACATATACCTATGCAGTAACACAAGGATAAAACATTACAAAATGAAACATTAGTAAAGGTATGTTTTATAAATGCATAATAGTTCCACTTTAACACCTGTTAGCTGTTTACATTATGATCTTTGTAAGTTTTCTTCCTATTGGAGGCATAACATTCAAATAAGACGAAAATGTTCAAATATTGTTAAAAAATTCATTCAAGCAATCTAACGTAAAGAAAAAATCATAATGTTTTGAAACCTTTTAACTATGATAATGACAGTTGAGAGAGCTTATGCGCAAATGTGCACAGTAGATTTCTATTTCATTTTGCTATACAATCTCATTTTATAATCCTTTTAAAGGATATATATTTTTTTAAATATATAATGATATTTAGCAGTGTCTAAGATGGAACAACTTCTGATAATTGTAATTTCATGATGATACGCATGGATGAACTTGTTTTCCAATAAATATGATAGATAATACTAAAGCCTGAGGTGAAAATAGCAGTCATCATGCACACCAAAATAAAATGCAGAAACGAGAAAAAATACAACTCTAATTTTTTCAATAATGTCAATACCACTAAAAATCACCTTGAAGAATTTGATTAATTTTAAAAAGCTAATCTTCCACCCATCAGATAAGTAAGTAAGCATAAAATGACTAATTTTTATTCATTTAGCCTTAAAAATTAAAGCTGTAGAAATCATCCAGAAATGAGTACTGCAGAAAACAAGTCAAGATCAATCTGATGGTACCGTGAAAAAGAAAAGCCTAATTTATTACAACTGTACCCTATCAAATTATCTATTTTAATTTCACACATTAAAGTCACTATCATTTTCCTAAATATACTATTTCACAAATTTTTAATATAAACTTAAAATTGTTAAAATTTAAATTAAGTTTCCGAAATATACTTTGGAAGGACAAAATCATATTATATGAATTTAACAATGTAAGATCCTTACAAATTCTTATTGTTTAATATGAGTGCCAATCATTTTCAAGACACTAATAATAAGGATTTAAGAACTCTTTGTTTTGAAAATATTCCCCCAACATTTTAGAACAGCATTTAATACAATTTTCATTTACATATTTTGCTCTGAAAATAAAAATTAGCTGAATATTCTTTACTTTAATAAGCAATTGTAGACACAAAAACAAGTTCATTGTTAACAAGGCAGCCATATTTCACTGTTATTATCAGAAAAAAAAAAAATAATAACTTGAATTTGGTGAGTGACAAGATAAGTTTCCTCATTATGAGTGTGTCCCTTCCAACAATACATGCTAAATAGATATAATAATAAGGTAAATTAAATGTATAAGTAATGGGGTTTGCACATATAAGTGACTCGTTGAAATCATTATCTTCAAATAGACAAGAAAATAATATTCAGTTGTTACAAATCTTAAGTAAGTAGGTGGCACATTATTGGTACATTCATCTTGCTACTAAATTTTTTAAAGATAATTTTTATTTTAAATTTATAGATTCCAGTATGTAATTAATGATATCAAAGTGGAGTAAAACAGAAGTAAAATAAGTTCCAAATTTATAATTTGAATATTTTTGCTTTTTTTAAAACCATAACTGATCTTCTCTTTTCCCCCTCAAGCCAAAATATTGATATTTTTAAATAATTCGCTTGAATTCACAAGTGACATTCTATGTTTCAAGTTTACTGTTTTGTAATATCTGAAAACTTTGTGCTACATAAAAACCTGTTAATAAAAAAAGTATCATAAATTATATACCAACACCTGAAATCCACGCACAAATAATGTTGCTACCCACTTTAAGCAAATTGACTTTATGTTAAGACTCAACTGCCTTTTGTGTAATAGTACTTTTCGATGTCATAACAAAAGTAACTATAGTGAAAATTTCCTTTTGTGCCCAGCAAAGGGACATTCGAGTAGGGAAAGCAATGCCGAATAGAAGCAAGAAACCTTAGCTGCTGTCTCTTTGCAATGATGGAAGAAAACAAATTAGGTTCAGATTATTCTTGATTTTCATTGCTACAGTATAAGCAATATTTATTATTTAAACAAAGAAAGATGCCTATTTAGCAATAAGAAAATTTAAATTAGAAAAACAGTAAAGACCTATTATGAAATTCAGAATGATTCTTAACACCTACCCATTAAAATTCAATCATATTCCATGAATGCAGCCCCCACCTTCTTTCTATATCAGAAATTTATTCATTAAACGACATATAACACAATCTTTAAAATTAAACGCATATGGATTTCGAGGAATGTTGCTAGAATCATTCCCTAAATATTAAGAGATACGCAAACAGTTAATCATGATCAACTGTCATGTACAAGATAATAAGTGAGCTTGATTATTCCTACTATTGCAATAAAATGCAATTGTGTCAAATTGTAAACTTTATAGGTATTTAAAAAAAAAAAAAAAAAGTCTAGACTTGAATAACAAAATAAGGACCCTCACAAATCAATAATTTGCACTAACCTTGGTCCCAAGGTGTGTGGACTTAAGAGAAACTACAACAATACACTTAACAGACTTCCCAATACAAGATACAGTATCTTATAACATGAGGGGAAATCAAGACAAATGATTCAGACTACAAGTTAACAAAATTGAAGGAGCAAGATACAATTAAGTATAGAAAAGTGTTACACAAATCTACAGTAAGCATCGTCCAATGTACTACAAAAATGATGGAAAATTACTTAAATTCATTTTCTTAGCGTGTATTTCACCATGTAGCAATATTATATAATCCACAAAATGTTGCATTACTTTATTTTATAATACATTGAAGACAGAAAAAGCTATTATATTTTCACAAATTTAAAATGAACAAAATACTGCTATGATTACAACATAAAAAATAAATACAAAAGGAAAGTAAGCAAGCATGAAATGGTAGAAATAATTTACAGACACCCTAATACACCAATCATACACCATGCACTATGCAAACAATGAAATGTCATGTTTTTAGTTGAAAAGCAGACAGCAAACAGCTTCAACTCAAATAAAAGTATTTTCAGACACACAAATCCAGTTTAGTGGAAAAAATATCTAAAATTAATAAGAACAGTGCAATTTTATTTATTTTTCCTCAAACACGCTTGCTGACAGGCAATATCACTATTTAAAATACTGGGAGAATGCCTCCAGAGCTATTTTGTAAAATGTATAAATATCTGCAAGTGATCAGAAATAACTTTATTCAAACGCCACTTGCATACTTCCTTGCAGCATAACAAACAAAACACTGTTTCACGCCTAAACACTTTTATTTTTTGTTTTTAAAAATAAAATCAAGAGTCTTTTTTCTTCAGAGTGACTTTCGACTAAAGCAACTTTGACATGAGATGCTCTAGTCAGATGAAATACAATGGATTGAAAGCAAAAATAGTTTTTAACAGATGATTTTTTACAGCATTCTTCACATATAGGCTCTTTAGTTACATAACACTTTCTCTTCATCTTTTTTCTCAAACCATGAATGATGTCCTATGTACAGTCACATACAGCCCAGAAAAATATCAAAGCCCCCCCTCCCCACACAATCAAGGGCAAATCACACACATAGCAATCGTTCACTTTCAAGCACCAGTTGCTGCAAAAACTCAAAAACTGAAGTTGATTATCTACAAAATATGGGTATGATGTTAGCATTCTTTCTCTCAATTATGCATAACACACACTCTTAAATTTTTTCTCCATATAAACAAAGAATTTCAGTTTTTCTTCAATATAAATTAATTTCCATAATTCAAATGCACAATGAATAAGAGATGAAAATGGCATGTATATATTTATATATATATATAACTGCCCTCAAGGTGGCTTTTTTCTTGCTCTTTGAAGGCTGTGCGCAACTAGAAGTTTTAGTCCTGCATATCCTCAACATCGTGAGGATTGATGATGCCAGGTACAGCACTTTGGGTTTTTCTTTTCTCTTCTTCTGCTGCACGCAAAGCTGCTTCTCGCTCTTCAAGGAACAAATCACTGTCATCTTCTCCGGCATATTCCTAAAAAGAAAAAACATAAGATGTTTCATATTTTGAAATATCAGACAATTCACTCTTAGTGAACTACGGGGGATAATATTGCACGAGAGTTACAGTATTTTAAAAGGCGCTGTACTTTTGAAACAAAATAGGCAGACAATTACACATGGTTGCAATGAAATGTAGTAATGCAAAGTTGCAATCTATGATTAGTAAAATCAAATTTCAGATGAATATTTTGTGTAATGTTTAAATTGTATGACTCATCCTTTTGGTTTTTTTTTTTTAAATTTCCTTCACGGTACACTTTTCCAATTTCGGCAGTTTGTTTTGGTTGTTCAGCACGCTAACGCCCAAACAGGTTGCCAGATCGGAAGAAGAAAACTTTTCTAATTGATGTGGTATTGGTATTATCATAACTTTTTGATAAATAATTAATGTTAAAAATGTTTATATGTGGTATTTTAAATCGAGCCAACTTTTCCTTTTCTTTATGCCGACATATTTTTTTTTTTAATATAATTTTTTTTGGTGCAGTTATGGTATTTTGCTTTAATGTGATAGCTAAATTTTAAGTTTTGGCTTAAGCATTATTTTTATGCCAAAGTTCTTTTTCTTTTATAACCCTTTTCGCTCCATATTTTTTTTTTTTTTTTTTTTTAAATCGATTGAATCAAGATTCGATATGGAAAGACATCGAATACGACAGAAGAATCCCACGTGTATGAAAAATCTGAATACTTCGAAAATAACAAAATAACCAATGAAATAGTTAAATTTCAAAAGCAAGTTTTATAACATATTTAAGCATACAAAGAAATGAAAAATTGAAGTTCATAAGTGAACTTTGATGGCGTAAGAATTTTGAATGGCATGGCACAGAGGAGTTAAAGGCTGTGTTTGACAGCAATCGCTCTCTTTCTCTACTTCGACACCTGATTTGAGTACCTACGACATTAGCTGAAGATTCCAAGATGTCCTGGGTTGATGGAGCTACGACCTGAGTAAAGATGCCTGAAGGACCCCCCCCCCCCAAAAAAAAACCTTTCGCCATGATGATAAGTTTTTTTATTTTATTTCCTTTACTATCCCTTTCCTTTTTTACTTAAAGGTTGTTTTTTTGGTCGGCTAAGTGCACTTCAAAAATGGTACGAAAATATCTAGTAAATGTTCAAATGATGATATTATTTTGGAACTTTGGAAATTTAGGCTTTTGTTTGAAGTCTTGGCACAAACAATCAAAAACAACATGTTTCTCTAAGTGAACAATTATATACTGTTATCCATGGTCATAAAATGAATAAGGAACCTTTCATGAATACCAGCAGAAAAAGATGGTACTACATTAAGTTGAAGTTATTTTTAGATTTTAATTTATTAATTAATTATTTTTTTGTAATGAAAGTTTCCTTTTAACTAAAATTGTTCTTTTTTGAAGTAAAACTATAAAGTTTAAATTTAAATCGAAAAAGTGTTATACGATAAAAAAATCTTAAGAACCCCCCCAAAAAACCGTGTATAGCAGACTTCTTATAGATAAGAAGAGAACACTTTATGCTTATTACAGACAACACAATAACAATAAAACAGTAAAATTTTCTGAACCTTTCCTTTTTTGTTTTATTACATGCATAAAAACACACTCTAGCTGAAATAATTAGAGCAAATGAAACCCAGAGGAAGATTCATGGATGGAGCTAGAGGGGGGCATTAACAAGTTGATATTTTAAAAAGTAAAACATATCTTTATTATACAATTAGAACATGAAAAATAAAAGCTTACAAATATTTCAAATTCACATTAAGTAAAGAAGTCTTTAACACGAATGAAATACTTACACGAATCTGTACAAGGAAGTCTCTTAAATGTTCTTTGAATGCAGGAATATCATGATCCAAATTGAAAAATCCACTGACCGTTATTTTGATCTGAACTCTAAAATTAAACATTTAAAATATCATCAAATTATCTATTCAACTTAATGCCATGTTAACAATAATATACACTTGTCTGCAAATGTATTTTAGAACACATTAACGTAATGTTTGTGACAAATATTTATGAGATTAACCACAGAAAAAGATCCTAAGAATTCTTAGAAAACAGTACTAATTTAAGTCTTCTCAATAATGAATGAATAAATTTTGTACAAAAATTTAAATTACCCTACTCATTAAATGAGAACATTTGTAGTTAGCATAAATGGAGCGCAATGAGGTGATGTTTACAAAGTTAAAGCCCTCTTTCTATGCCTGTTACACTGAAAAAATTTTTAATTTTGCTAAATAGTGAATAGGAAAACTACTTTTTTGGAAACTTACTGTAATTAATTGGATAAAAATATGTCAAGCCAAAACTTTAATAAAGGATTAAATATTGCAAAAAATGTTTTACAATCAGTTAAAAACTGTAAAGAGAAAACAACAAAATAAAATGAACTAAACAGAGAGGGAAATGTATACAGAGAAATCACTGAGTTAAATGAAAAATATAAAAGTTTTGTTTAATTTATAGATATATTAAAATTTTTTTCAAACTTACTCTGACAAATGCCCAAATGCATGCTTTAGTAAATCTCCAACAAACTGTTGAACATACTCCACATTTGTTATTCTATCACCTTGAATAGCAGGGTTTAACGGCACTTTTATTTTCCCACTTTCAACTATGCTGAACATGTATGCTAATATTGTTGCTTGCATAGTTAAACCTTACACAAAAAGAAAGAGAATGTTTCAAATTAAATACACATAGAAGGAAAAATAGAAATAATATAAAGTGGGAATTGCGTATGATGCTAACTATAAACTCAGGCATGAAAGTGCAAATTGGCAAAAAAGACTGGACTTTGCATGCGATACAAAACAATCAAATTAACATACAATTAATACATTACTGGTTGTTAATATTTTATATATTCATTATTTAGGCATATATATATATATTCATTATAATATCAGCCTGGATCGAGCCAAAAACGTCTGAATTCCGTCAATAGGCAGAAAACTTTCATGCCTGTAAACTAATCTTTGCAAATGGAGAGAACCCAAAACAGAGTTCCCAATAATTTCTTAATATAAAAAAATAAGGCTTTTTAAGGCCTTCTTAAGGCTAAGGGTGGGGTGGGGGGGGGGGGGACTCCTGAACTTTCCCCATTCTCCATAGCAAAAAAACTACCAAAGTGTCCATCTTCGGGACCCCCAGGCAAGATTTAGACCATAGGTTCCCAACGTGGGCGATAACACCCCCTTGTGGGCATTTGAGACTTTCAGGGGGGCAGTTAAAGACCCAGAGAAAATTAGGGGGCGCTGATATGGCACGGAGGGGCGTGGGAAGATTAACCAAATATAGTCTAAAGCAGACTTAAAAATTACGCTGATAATATTTTAATAAACTTACTTTTTAATATAATTAAGTATGCATTTTGATTGTTCTCTGAAACTGTCAATTTATTTATTTAGAAAGCAATAGTTTATTATCTATTACTTCGTATTATCAAAACCCCTGCCTGTCCTTATAACAAGTAAGCTAAAACTTTTATTCCCCTTTTTTAAATGAAGAAGAGATTCAGTAGCGATTTTTTAAAAATTTAATTCTTGCTTTCACCATGCATTATATACGCTCTTGTTTCTCTGGAGTGGGAGGGGGCGATATTGAAATATTCACTAGAAAAGGGGGCACCAGTTCAAAAAAGGTTGGGAACCTATGATTTAGACCATCTGATTACTTCTGATTATTTTGGTAACAATGAAAGCATAGGAGTGTCCAGTCTATGTTTGTCTCCCTCACCACAGAGAGAGCAGCATGCAGATAATGCAGTTAGCTTCTTCTAAAATCCTCCCCCCCTTCTCGTATGAAAAGAAAAGAAATCTGGAAACATCACAGGAAAAGTGAAGATGAAATGATATTTTAAGGCTTTTAGGGTTTTAAAAGAAATGACCTTTTTATTATTTGGGAGTAATTTTGTAAGCAGGTGTCGCCTATGTTTGGCAACTTTTTTTTTTTTTTTTGTCGCCAACATCACACAATTTGGCACTCTTTTTTTCGTTGCCAAATTTTTCCACGTATGAAACACCATTTTACAAAATGATAAAATCATACAAGACGGTGAACACGGTCAGCAAATTCAAAGTATTTCAACACATTAAACCAAAATACACTGTCCATATTTAACCTAAAATAGTCTGCAAATTAAGTAATGAGCAATTTAAAATGAGCAAACAGTGGACCGATTATAACTAAAAAAACTACAGTGGATTAAGCAACCTAGTTATACAGCTATGTAAACTAGGCAAACAGTGGACCGTTTTTAACTAAAAAAATTACAGTGGATTAAAGTGGAAAAGTATGTCTCTCCTACTGCAGTTGCAATTTTTTGTAATTATAAAAAAAAAGAACAAACGAATTATTGTATTCAAATAAATTAAGGCTGGTTAAGTGGGAGTCTGCTCTATATATATTTATTTATTTAATTACTGAATCCCCCTTAATTTTACTAATAATTTTTAAAAAATGAATTAGAATGCATTAAAAAGGTAGATTTTTATCATTTTCACAAGTGCTGATTTCTACAAATTAGCCTAACCATGAAACCCTAGAATACACAACTAATGAAAAAAGTGGCATACCTGCTGTATGAGATGCATCTGTCGCAACTGAGAACAAGTGCTGTAAGATATCTGTATAATAAGTCTGATAAAAACTCTGTGCTGTAGTTTCATTTTTGCCAATGTTTTGCAACAGTTGATATAAAATTTGTAAACCTATTAAAAATAAAAAATAAACAGTTAGCACACATAAACAACAACAACAAAAAATAAACATTTATTCATTAAAGCTGGAGACTCCCCAAACATTTCAATTAAATGTAATTTATATTTAGCTTTGAATCTTCAGAATCCAGAGTAAAGAGATTTAATTGATAAGAGATGATTTGAAAATTTGTACATGAAAGCAATAAGATCTGAATGACTGCAGGAGAAAATTTTCTTCTTCATACCTGCAACATTATTCGAAAAAAAAATCAAGTTGATTTCGGGTATATGAAAGTTTATAGTGACAAAACGAGGCATTTTGCTTCCATAAAATTGTAAAAGGAATTTAAAAACTAAAAATGAACTTTGATGGTAACAGATTTTATATTATTAATTAGGTATTTACTACAATATTAACAAAAATTATTCAAAGAAGACTCTAGACCCTTATAATTTTTTTAATTTTATAAAAATTAAAAAATGCAATTAAGAATACATAAATATAGTACATTAATTTGTGTTAGTTTGTGAGAGAAAAAAAAAGATTAATGACCTATTCACCCTCCAATTTCTCAAATACTCAGCTCTTTTTAGTATTTACAGAGGCCCTAAATAAATATCCCCAAAAAAATTATCCACCCACTGGGTATTTACCCACCCCACATCACTCACTTACAATGCTACTTTTCTAGCTGTAAAGACACAAAAAAAATTCTCATACAAGTCGCAGGAATTACTGATTTCATACATTTTCCCTTTTTAAACAAAGGCTTGCAATAGACATCCTAACTAATATTATAAATGCGAAAGTCAGTTTGTTTGTTTGTTTATGATGCTTTCACGGTTAAACCGCTGAATCGATTAGGATGCATTTTGGTTTAGATAGAGATGGGACCCTGGAGATGGTTATAGGCTACTTAGAATTTTAGATTTTTAATTACTTTTTTAATTATTAATTAAAAACCGTTTTTACGTTGCCATGCTTGGCAAGTTTCGCCCATATCAATCAAATGATTCATGTTTTGAGCTAACAAGAATGCTATTGATTCAATAAAGAAGCGCGTGCGTGCATCTGAAAAACATTAAATTCCACGGAAATTATGCCAGTTTTATGCCAAATGTTGAAATTTTAAATACTTTTCTAATTATTAATTAAAAATCGTTTTATCGCCCGCACAAAATGATTTATGCTTTTGAAATAAAGCTGAAATTCTATTTTCAGATAAACATGCATTTGAAAAACATGAAATGGTATGGAAATTATGTTGATTTTACGCCAAATTAAATAGCATTAAAAAGAAAAGTCCAAATGTGTTTCTTCACAAATTTCCAAATTCTACCAATAATATAAAAACTCGGCTGTTCGAGCCTCGTCAGGGGGAGATCCCCCTGAATCCCCCCAAGGGAATAATTCCGTAAGCGGGGGCAGGTCGCCAAGCCAGATGTTGCCAAAGCTTTTTCGCGTTGCTAAATATGCCAATCTGCAAGGATTGTGCTCAGACTATATAGAGAACTGTTTTAACGGCAACCTTAATGGGTTAGACGTTGGCAACAAAAAAAGTGGCCAACTAAACATGCCCCTGCTTACGGAATTATTCCCCCCTAATTTTTTAGTTTTATTATTGCCATATTAAAACTATTAATTGACTTGTCATTTTATCGCTCATCTTTTGCGTATTTCGCCTGGTAACCCTATGTTGAAATTTTTATGAGTGTAACCTATTTATAGAAAAATACATGTGGCGCATATTCTATAGCTTACGAAATATTGTAACAATAGATTAAAGCTGTTGTGAACTAATAATATTTGAATATATGTAAAAAAATACATGTGGGGCATATTCTACAGCTAACGAAATAGTGTAACAATATCGAGACTAAAGATTGCTTTAATCTCGATATTAAAGCTGTTGTGAACTAATAGTATTTAAATACATGTAAAATTATGTCGCTTTATTAAGTCGCATTTTTGGGACACATTTTTCAATAAGGGATTTGAGAGATAACATGACATAGTCATTAAAAAATGTGTATGTTTGTGTGTTTAGATGTTTTTGACTGAATCACACACAAATTGCTGAACGGATTTGGAAAAATTCGTAATGAAGATAGCTTATGCCCTGGATTAACATACAGGCAACCTTTCAAGCATATAGCATAAATAATTCTTTTACAAAAACATTCAAAATAATTCTAATGTATTGCGCTCTATGGAAATTTTATAGCTACTAAACCGATTCTAAAACTTAGTTACACTATTCCTGAGTATAATTGTTTGTTTGTTTGTGGATTAAGACCGATTGGCTACACTAGGGTCCTAGGCCTATATGGGGAACTTTCTAAGGGATCCTAGCCCGTATTTACGCAAGGTTTTGGAGAAAACCGCGAAAAACTGCAAGTGGCTATGTCGACAGGCTCGACCAGGGGTTGAACCTGGCACCTCCAGCCTTCCAGTTTTGAGAGTAGAACTTCTTAGACACTGGTGGGACCCTGGGTGTTATAGGCTACCTTTTATGCATATATCACAAATAGTTCTTTTACAGGGATACTCATAAGAATTACATTACACTCTATGTGTATCTCTGTAAGTACTGAACCGATTCCAAAACTTTTTTCACTGTTAGTAAGCTACACTATTCTTGAGTATTATAGGCTAAAATTCATGCATGTAGTGCAGATAGTTCCTTTACAGGAACACTCAAAATAATTCTAATACATTACGCTCTCTGGGTATCTCTGTAACTATAGAACCGATTCTAAAACTTTTTCGCTAATAGAAAGCTGCACTATTCCTGATTAACGTAGGCTAAAATTCATGCTATAGCATAAATATTTCTTTCACAAGAACAACAAAAACAGTTAGCAAATACTGTCGTAACTGTATTCGCCAAATGCCTGAAAAAACCTAAATTTAGTAACTCTACCTACTCTCTTATTTTAAATGAAGTATACTACCATGCATTATACTTCATATAAAATAAGTAAAAAGCAAATAATATTTAAATGCAGTTTCTTTTGTCGCAAACATATGTGTTATTCACACATGCTTCATTTCTTTTGGGACCTAACTCTAAAGCCGACGCTGACGAAGTCGCGGGTAGCAGCTAGTGAAAACATAAAAGTACTTGTTAGAGAACTGAAATAGAATATGCAGAGTAACTTCTTCCCTCAAGAACAGTTGGTAACTCAGCATTAATGATAATTAAATTAATATGTTTTTTAAATAAATTTACTGATTTCTTCAGAAACTATAAATTCCCTGATAATTCCATGCCAGTGGCCACCTTGTATCAAATTGTCAGCATTAGATAATTGTAATAAAGCCCACTATGGATAATATAAAATTAGGAAATTATTTTTTTTTTAATGGCTTGCAAGAAGGTAATCTGAGAGAGACTACAAAAAACACCCTGTTACTAGGCACATAGTGAAATCAGCATAGTAACATTTTCCCAAATTATGTTCAATAAGGATTGCAACCGATGGATAAGAATTATTTTTCTTGGTTTCTGGAGAGTTGTGAAAAGAGCTAACTGTGTTACTATAACGAGCATGTAATTTTTAAAACTTAATGTAATACAGAAGACAATATCAAAAGATCATACCTATATCTGCAACATTCCTCATATAATGTTTGAAAGCCCAGATGATTGAATCCAGAACTAATTTGAACTGTTCAGGAGGAATTTCAAGAAGTGCTGATTAAAGGAAAAAAAGATTAAAGAATGCATGAAACATGAAGCAAACTAAGGGTGAAAAAATTATAAATTACACTAATCTTCTCACATACCTGGGAAACAATGAGTAACAACAGCTTGAAGTAAGAGGAAGAAATTTGTTCTGTGTTCAGGAAATTCTTCAAAATCCTTTAAAATATAAAAAGGCTTATTTAGAGTACTGAAATTTTAGTTTATATATTTATAGGCATCATTTAACAATAAAAATATCTATGGGCTATTAATGTTTATTCTACAATACCAAAAAAAAAAATTTCAGCATATTAGAATTATCTGGTGGTGGAAAAGGAAATATTTTGGGGATGGGTTACAAGATTCAAAAAGAAATTTCTGCCTCAAATATGACATGAAGTGGCCATTCTCAGAATAATTTTTTGAATATATATATATATATACACACACAGTACTGGCCAAAAGTATTGCAAGTTTGAGAGATCTAACCTGTTTCAAGATTATGCCCCCTTTCCCCTGTTAAAAAGAAAAGTCAATATAATTGATATCTTATGTTAAATTAATTACTTCAAGGACAAGATAGCATTAAGTTAAAAAACAATAATAAGTATTTAATTTATTTTAAAAATTGCACAAAAATATATAGGTTATTATAGAAATCATAATCCATTTTGGCTTGCCGGAATAATTCATATGTTCCTATAAGAATTAATTTCAAGTTCTTCTGCAAATAGGGAATAATAAATAAATGCAATTGAACTAAAGATCATTTATTGTGTTGCTGAGCAGCCCTGACTTTGATCCCAACAGCCACTCTTTTAGATATGGAATTCACACTGTTTTACAGACTTCTTCCGGTGTTTCGTTTTGCCAACTTAAATTATTTGTTCATGAAGCTCCCATTTTGTTTTGGGGGATTTTCAGATGCATTCTTTTCAATTATACTACATAAATTCTCAAAAATATTTAAATCTGGCAATTTTTGACAAGAGGGTTAGATTTCTCATTCAATTATACTACATAAATTCTCAAAAATATTTAAATCTGGCAATTTTTTCTGAGCTATTTTTGACAAGAGGGTTAGATTTCTCAAACTTACAATACTTTTGGGCAGTAGTGTATGCATATCTGCTAATTTGTATGCAAAAGATTGTGTTAATAGTTGATTCATGTAGTAACACAATCTTTTGCATTCATAACTGCTTATTTATGTAATCACGTAGCAACCCCTCTCCCAAAGTTTTCACATTTCTCCAAAAGAAATTCAAGAAAATTATAAATATTCAACAGAGAAAAATAATCTTACCTTATTGATCATGTCGAGGGTGCACTGAAACACATGATCAAATATCTTTGGAACTTCACACGTCATATGTTCCTATAATGAAAAGAACAATTTCAGATTGTCATGCTTTAATTTTGGTGAGTAAAAAGCATTAAATATTTACCGCAAAAATTAATTAAAATAACACAGTATACACAGATTGATTCTAACTTGCATTTACTGAGATTATTTAATAGTAGTAGACCTAATAATATTTGGTCAATTTGATTCTAACACATCAGAAACATCAAACCATAATTTGTATAAGTTGGAAAATACTCAAGGAATTCTCTTGAAATTTATATGCAACTTTATCAAGCCAAAAAATATTCTTGAGGAAGACCATTAAGCCTTTTTGAACATAACTTCAGTTTTTTAATTACTTTTTTATGTTTCATAGAATTTATTATTAAAAAATATAAAATACTTACTTCAAGTCTATTTACAATAGTTGCCATAGTGGAAAGAACTTCCGGTTCACGAGCAGATGGTTCAGGACAAAACTGATAATCATTCAATACTTGAGTAAGTAAATGAGGGATGAAGTTCTCTAGAACCTAATTTCAAATGTTTAGAAAGAATTAATACCTTAAGAGAGACAACACTGGCCTAAAGTGTTTACAGTTGCTGCAATAATATTATTTTGAGATGGAGTAGAAGTTATTATTTGGACTTGGAGTAAAAATTATTTAGAGTTCGAGAAGTTGTTATGTGAGTTCCAGACAAGGACTAATCCTTGTCAGAACCTTAAATTATACTAAACTTGTTGTCACTAAAACAAATATCTATTTTATAAACACATATTATTGCTATATCAATTGAAATGTAAATTCTTATACAGAAAATATGTTGTTTTCCATATACACTAAAGGCTGAAACTTTAAGGCCTTTGAGCTACCTCTAAATAACCTTTAAATGATCTAATTTTTTAACAGGGGCATTAACTCGCATAATGTCACCAAACTAGAGGGTGAGAGTTTAACTTAAAAAAAAAAAAAAAATTCTCCATAGGCAGCAAAACCACCCTAATCGCATAGTGCCAACAGATTTTGTTAAAAAAAAAAAAAAAAAAAAAACCACCCGCTACTTTATTCCTGATTGCGTAGTTTCAGCTAGGTAACATATTGGCATTGGCAAAAACAACATTATTTTCTGTTTCTCCGAGTAGAATTAAATTCAATGAACACAATACAAAAACTATAGTCTAACAAAAATAAAAAATTTGAAATAGATACCTGCTTTGGACACGTTGAACGACTAACCCAACCAGAGATCAATTTCAAAATTTCTTTCTTCACTGTCCTCATAGCTTTTATCAAGGGTTGTTTTGTGACATTGGGGTCATTGTGCATTATTCCAGTCTTGATAGCATCACTGATATTCTTGCTCATCACTAAGTACACATTTAACATATCCAGGTATATTTTGCTTAGCTACATAAAATAAACATGTCAGTTTAATCAGAAAGATTACATATCTTCATAGTCACAAAATACATTGAAAAATTTATGACAAAAATCGATGTAAATATTTCATAAGGTGTACTATTATCACTTTAAATTTTGTGTTAACAGTCTACATACAACACTATTCTTCACACAGTCTGAAGCAAAATAAAATAACTCATACATGATGTGCATACATGAGTGCACTCACAAAAAAACTATTTAAATCTGAAAGTAATTTTCACATGATGAAAGTTACTGAAACTAAAGCAGTTAAACTAACAAATATATTTCTAATTTAATGTCCCATAAAACTTAAGAAATATTCCTTTACAGACATCTAAATACTAAACATGATTTTGTTTGAATAATCCACTTTTTTATAAAAATTATCACAAATTATTTTAATGAATAAAACAAAACAGGAAAAGAGATCTCTAAAATAATTTTATTAATATTAAATGTACTTAAAAAAATTAAAAATGTCAAATAAATAAATAAATAAAAATTAGTATTTTCAGGAAAGTTGTAGAACTTTTTCTCATTCCAACAAAAGAAAAATTATCCATTTAAAAGAACCTTATATAAATATAAAGATAATTAATTATGGCATAAACTGTAAAAATAATTAAATTAATGCCCAAATAACAAGTGTTCATATTATCACTAGACAGAGCTATATTCAAAAATCAGGAGAGAAAGACCAGGGGGTGAAAGAGGAGTTTCAGTTATTTTTATGTGTAGATGTTACATACTACTTTCACCAATATATATTTTTTTAATCAAGTAAAAAGAAATGTTTCTTGATTGCTTTATTTTTGTTTTACTTGAATAGTTAAACCAGGTTAGATTTTTACATTAAAATAATTCTTCATATCATACTAATAGCTGAATTAATTTTCTTGTACATTGAGAACAAAACATTTTAATTTCCCCCCTCCCCCCCACATAATAATTGTAGAATACCGATGTTGTCCACATGAATTAAAAAATGTTCTTTTGATTTGTTTTTATCATTTTTATTTTTAAAATTTTGCTCCATCGAAGCCCAGTGATGTAATAGCTAGTTTACTGTGCTGGCATGCCTCAGGTCCAGGGTTAGATTCCAGGGTGGGCAAGGTTAACCCAGCTTTTCCTTCCTTCAGTGGGTCTACAAAATAAGGACAAAACCTGGGGGATCCATGTCAGACTCATCATGCGGCTATGGCATATGCTTCATCACCTTAGAACCCATGGCTTTAAAAAATGTGGCCAGGCAGCGAATGTCTTAGCCACACGTTTAGGTTGGTCAACCACTTAGTTTCTTTGCTGAAACCAAACCATGGGATACATATTCAGAGCTGTCTATTAATACCTTGAATTATTCTCAAATGCATTGCACAAAGAGCTCAGTTGTGATGAAATTTTGAATTCTACTCTATTTATATGAAAACTCCACCTATTCTACGTTCTTACTAGCAGTTTGCTGATTGTTTAGTATACCTGAAATATTTAGGCCACTTCAAAATCGTACGTGACAATAAATTGGCTGAAAACATTTAAAATGTCATAACTCTAAATTGCATTTGATAAAAATTGTTATTGCAGAACTGCTTCTTTCATTACAGTTTTGAAATAGTCTGAGGAAAGCCCATTGTTAATGAATCTTGGTTAAGAGATTAGACGCGCACACTTCAACACTTCTTCCAAAGTGATTATCAACAGGTACATGAAGATTACATTTTCGACCCTACATAGCTATGTGATTCTGAACCGTCTCTGTACCCCCTACACCCCCAGTAAGTTTGTCAGCCTGGCAGTGAATCACTCTGCACATATATATAATTATATTGCTCTTAATAGTCAACTCTTATTAGTCATTTAATTAATTTAACAATTATGAGATTATTTTGACATTTAATTAATTAAATGGTCAAAAGTAGATGAAATGTCACTATCCTAATCGGCAAGATAAACTGCCACGGTGAGACTGAAAGACAGTTATTTTCCCTTTCCTACAACTGGAGACTGGGTTGTAGGGAAAAAAAATCGCGACATCCTAGCGATATTCGGGACATTTGCATGACATTCACGACCTGTAGACACCCTGTGGTAGTCATGTGAGAGGGAAAGAAAGAACAGTTTATAGGAAAATCTGTAAAAACCCAGAATGGTCGTTCAGGGTTTTTACAGATTTTATAGCTTTTGCTTCCCTGACATCTATCCCACTCTTCCCTGACTTTTATCTAGCGTACTTTCCCGAATTTTGTGTTTCTATTTTTAACATTACATCCTTTAATTAATAATTTTTTTAATATATTTTGTCTTTTTTTCTACAAATAATAATAATAAAATTAATATATACAAGAATTTTATTTGACATAACTGGATTCTAACAAAACCATGTTTGATAATAATTTAGGATAAAATTAAGCATATTTCAACTGCACAAGATATGCTCATAAAGAAAATTTAAAATTATTTATAAGGTTGAATGAGAAAATGAAAATAAAACAATTTCTATACTTAAGTTCAAACAGCAAATATTTCCTTGATTTTACCGCAAAATTCAATTTTTCTTGCATTGCACTGACCTTTCTTCAATTTCTGCTAATTTCCCCGACTTTTTCCCCAAATCCCTGACTTTCCCCGACCAAAACTCATTTCCCTGACTTTCCCGGTCTATAGAAACCCTGCCATTTAAAAAAATAATAATAATATATATATATATATATATATATATAAATCCAGGGTAGACCCACAAATTAATTAGGTCTGAAGAAATAAAAATAATTCATAAGGGCAAAAAAAAAGATAATTTTTTTAATTAATTGTAACTATACCTGATAAATGTAAGTGTAGCCTAAGGCTTTGCATGCTCTCACGTTTGCTTTCAAAATATTTCCCAGCTGGTGGACTGTATCAGGCTTCTGCAAAGTTTCCACTGACTGTAAAGGACAAAAAAAAAATAAATAAATAAATAAATAAAATAAAATAAAATAAAAATCTATAAATACTAGTTTTATTCAACAAAATTCTATTGATGAAATTCATTTATAAAAATATACAAAACAAGCAAACACTACTTTTACTTAATTACTAGCTGGGTATCCTTTCTTTGTACAGGAAGATAATATTTACCTAACATGACCTTGACTACCAGTAGCAAAATGGAATATCACATGAAAATTTACTCACAACATGCATATGTTATGAAACATATATAGTTGGGATGTAATTAAATACAAAATTAAATAAGTAAATAGAAAATTTTTAATAAATTATGTTTTAAAACAGATTTTGAGAGATTTCAGACTAAGAACATTTTTCAGCTGTGTTAAAGAAATTAAACTGTTAAATCTAAGCAATGAACTAAAATATCACTTTTAAATATAATAGTGAATTTCTTATGGTTTATTTGTGTAGTCATTTTTATCAAAATAACGTCTGCATGCAAAAAACAAGAACAAGAACATATTGCATAAAGACTGTGGCGTAATTTTAATGTATTCACAGAATAGAAAGTTTTTTAAAAATATGTTTATTTAAAAATATATTAGAATTAAATTGTGCTATATTTTAAAATATTCTTTGATTTTTCACTCTTATGCATTATACTCTCACTTTAATCAAATGTCACAACCACAAAAAAGAAATTGAATTTTAATATTACAAACTTGACAACTAAATAGACATATATAAAAGAGGAGGAAAATATACAAAATAATATTGACTTTTAAAAATGAACTAACATGCATTTGTCTCATAAATTAAAATTTAACATAATAAATTTACTAATACACTTCGAATTTACTTACTCTTTAAACAAAATATAAGTGATTGAATTGATTCTTGTGCTACCATATTTTACACTGCATTTCAGGAGAAACTCTGGAATTTCCAGAGATGTTGGCATCTCTGCTTACAACAGATGGTTTATACTACACATCCATCTCATTAAAAATCACCGCATAACAAAGTCAATTATTCACAACGACAAAATTTCCCCATATTCTCCAAACAAACTACTGTCTAACTTGGTTATAACCAGCCCTGATTTAACAAGGAAATCAGACATACTTGGTTGGTACAATGTTAATCTATGGGAGAAAAACTTGCTTTTTACGAGTAAATCCCAGTTATAGCGAGCAATATATTTGTGATCCATAACATTTCTATTAACCGATTCAGCTGATTCTATCTTGCAAAAATTCCTTTGACATTCTAGTCACTGAAAGCGATGAATATGAAGAATTAAAACCCCAACCTTCCCAAATATACTCATTAGCTTTTTCCAATACATAAATTTTTAAAAAGTCAGTTTAAAGCAAACCAATTCTTCTGCATTGTACAGAAATAAAAAGAAGTAAGTAACAGTACAAATGTATAAA
Organism: Cheiracanthium punctorium; assembly: GCA_038373885.1. Classification (NCBI taxonomy): domain Eukaryota; kingdom Metazoa; phylum Arthropoda; class Arachnida; order Araneae; family Cheiracanthiidae; genus Cheiracanthium; species Cheiracanthium punctorium. The sequence continues at coordinate 300,573 of JAWZYV010016102.1, read as the reverse complement.
TTTTTAAACGAACCAATTTTTTTTTTTACAAGTGGTCGGTCATAATGAGCAAATATCCCGGTTACTTCACACTCATTATAAGCAAGTTCCACTATATCTAACAGCACTACAAATTTGCTAACAGCAGAAATCTTCCAAATACTAACAAACATACAACCCTCTCTCACTCACTCACTCACACACACACACACACAAATTTCACTATATTAATAGAAGGAAGGCATTTTACAGGAAATTTCAATAAACACGATGCGGTCATAGAACTTATGAATCACAAATAATGCTGAAATGTTCACATAAAGAATACCATAATTCAGGTCTTACATTTGCTGCTTCATCAATAATAGCATCCCATATTCTGTTAGGTAATTGCATATACTTTTCAATAGCCTCCTTTTGAACATTTTCATCTGTATGAGAGCTTATCATATACCCAACAGCTTCATAAAATGTATGAACCTAAAAATTTAAATTTAAAAAAGTTATATAGCAATAGTTTTTTCTTTATTTTAATGCAATATGTTTTCATTTAAATTTGGATTTTTAAAATATCACTTACTTGTTGAGGTTGCAAATCACAGATAATGGTATTTATATTCTTTAAAATTTCATCGATGAAAGGTGTAGCTTCTCCCACTTGTAGCTGTATTTAGGAGAGGGAATGAAGTTGAAAATATTAATGGGAAAAAAAAAAAAAAAAAACATTTTCAGTGAAAGATTTAATGAATACAGACAAGGTTCCTACAGATATCTGAGGTTTTTTTTACCCATGACTTTCATCAAACTTTTCTGACTTTTTATTAGAATTTCATTGACATCTTTTTACGATTAAATGCATTATTGGATTTTTCTTAACTTTTACAATTATGGTAACAGTGGTAAAAATAAAATGCCATTGAAACTTTTTGGTAAACTTAAAAACTACATTTAAAAAATAAAATATTTGAATAATAGCAAGAGTATCAGTAGAAAATATTTGAATCCTATATGAATTACCTTATATCAAGAAGATGCAGTGTATTTATCTTTAGGCCATAGCAGAAAGCAATAAATGTGGAGCTGTCATGTTGAATTCTTTGGATTAAGTGCATTCCTGCAATTTTTTTTTTTTTTTTTAATCAAAAAGTGTACATTCACATTCTTCAAATCTGGTTTACACAATATATCTTGTTTAATATCATCTAGTTTAAATAATAATAGCAAGAGGTTTTCCTTTTTCCAAGGCAGCTTAGAAAAATTAGAAATGGAAGTACTACTAATGTGAAATCCCTGTTTTTAAATTTCCATATTCAGTATGAGCAAGCTTGATCTAAAAAAATGAAAGAATGTGTTTGAATAATTAAGTTACTTTCATGGAATATAAATTCCTGGATTTTATATTACTTTTTAGTTATTTCATATTAGTCTATAGGGATTTTGCCCCGATCTTTTTGCAATTACTGAGTTTTCCAGATGAAAATTCATTTCCCTAACTTTTCATGCCAAGAGAAATTCTGAAAGGCAACATAAAACTGAATAATTGATAATTAAAATTACCTGGACAAAATGTTTTCTGCATTTTTGGGCAATCTTAATGAAGGTATCACATGCCATATCTTGAACACCATCATGAGTTTCTAAAATGTAATAAGACTGTTATATGATGATATTTGTAAAATTTACTAACATACACCGTCAAGTTAAAGCAGGGGTCGATCCAAAAATTTATTCCGTGTTCCTTTTTTGTGAAAATTGCTTATTTTTGTGAATTTCAATACTTATTTTTGGGAAATTTCATGGCAATTTTTAATGAGTCATATTTTTGTTAAAATAATTGATAAAAGATTAAAATGCCAATGAAGGGCCATTTGAACTGACTGTAATGCTGTGAAGGGGGCAGTTTTAATCGATTGTAATTCTTTGAAGGGGCCAGAAAACTGACCCAATTTTTGTCTGTATCGACCCCTGTAAAGACTACATAAATTTTGTCATACATACAGTTATCCGGCTTTTGCAAGTAATTTTACTTAAATGATATGTTAAGAACAAATACTTAACATCTTGCAACAGATAATCTTAGTAGAATTCCATTTGGAAGAAAGAAGTTTGAAAATTACTTACTGAACATAGAATAAAGACAGTCATTAGCACAACATAACTGTTAGGGTAGATTGATTTTTTTTTTCCTCGAAATCTTTTATCTCCTGAGATCTCAAGTTGTAAACTGTTATAAATAAGACGAGTGTAAAATTTGAATGTTCTACAACATCTTGGGGTTGTGCATGAAGCTTAAAATCTAGAAATTTTTGAAAAATACAACTTCTTAAAAAAATGACCAAAAAAAAATCTTTTCTCAATTATTGTACTAATTTTTTTTCAAAAAACACAAAATTTTCAGATATTTATACATTTTCAGCTCAGTGTGCAACACATAGAAATTGTCGTAGCCCCTCCAGATTTTGCATGTCTTATTCATACCAGCATACAACTTCTAAAATCTCAGCCTAATAATTAGGAAAAAAAATATTTTTGGTCGATTTTTTTAAGTTATATTTTTCAAAAATTTCTAGATTTCAAGCTCAATGCGCAACCCCAAGACATTGTTTTAGAACATTCAAATTTTACACACGTCTTATTCATATCAATATACAACTTTTGAGACCTTAGAAGATAGCGATTTCAAAAAAATAAATAAATAAAATATATCCACCCTAATGACTGTGCTCCATTAATCTACAATGTAAAATGTTTAGTTTAGTTGTACTACAATCGTTTTATGAATACTGCCACTAAGACCAACCTAGTTCAATCAGTAAGAACAAGCTTTAGAAAGCTCTTGAAAACTAGACTTGAGTAATTCAGAGTTGTCACTTTACCCATTGAAGAATCATCTGAACAGCTGCTATGCGATAACCTAACCAAGACTTTTCTAAACTATACTGCTTAGTATTAATGTAACCACAAGAAAAGCATTGAAAGCTACAACTAGAAGGATAACTTTACCTTGCCTGAAACTGTAAACCATCATTTAATCTGGGTTAACAACACTCCTAGGAAGATAATAAAATGTAAGTAAAACATCAAAGGAGTTTTGTGTACTTTGGACAATAATTCCATCTGTCATTAAGTACAAATATTACATTCCTTAAACCTTTCCTCTTCTTTTGGTTGGTTTAATTTTCAGAATGGTATGTTCTCTCTCTCTTTTTTTTTTTTTTTGTGTGTGTGTGTGTGTGTGTGCAAAAATCTGATTTTATAAAAAAAAACTCAATATGAATGTTTAAAGCTTAACCCCTCCCCCTAAAAAATGTGAAGCATTTCTTTATTTTAGAATAAGTAACAATTTGCTCCTAGTCTAGTTGGATCACTCTTTAAAAAGTAATAGAAAAGCATTCTTGTCTAGAACGCTCATAGATTATATAAACATATATATATTTTTAAAGTTTAGCATCATCGATTACCATAACCTTTGACTCCAATGCTTAAAAATTAAAACATTTCATTAAAAATATGAAATACATTCAATGGTAGACTGAGAAGATCAAGTGTCAAATAAACTTAATATATTTTTTTAACTAGAAACTAAAATTATTTAGACAATCGTGCCTTTTTATAAAGGGTAACAAAATACTAACCGTGCATGAATTCAAATAACTTGTTCACAACAGTTTTCAAAAATTTCCAATGAGCTTTCAAGAAGCGAGGATACTGTCCAACAACATACATAATATTTGATGCTATAATAGCTTTATTATCTTTTCCACGTTTCTGTTCGCACAAACCCAAGAGATCCTAAAAAAAGTATATAAACACATTTAAATTAATTTTTTTACAAAAACTTAAGAAACAAAATGAAACAGTACTTAAAAATACATTTTTAACATATATAGAGAAAAAGGGAGAAAAAAAGTTCTACACCCCATTGTGAGAAATTTACTTGAGTTTAACATACTGATAAAACCTACAGGACCTTCACAAGTGAAGCTTACATAGAGATCTAACGAATAGTGATTTGGCCGTATACTGAATATTCGGCCAATAGCTCAGGCCGAAACCAAATAGCGGCTGAATATTCATTACATCCCTACATAAAATGATATACCTTCATATATTACATTGCTGAAATTACAAAACTAGGAAGCGTTTTGTAGCAATGTGTTAAAAAAAAAAACCCAAAAAAGTCTTATTTTGCATTTTCACATCATTAATTTTAAAGTTAACCATTACTGTATGCTCAATACCTACAGATGTTTCAAGTAATTTATATTTAGAAGTGCAACAAACTTTCCCCCTTATTACACTAAGAGAATCTCATTTTTAATGGCTATAATTCAAACTTATTTACTATGCATACACAAAGAATACTACTAATATCAATTACTTAAATTTTAAAGTTCAAGCAAAATGCAAGGTAAAAGCAGCAAAAATACAAACTAAATAAGTTGAATACACAGGAAGATCAATTATGCTTAGCACATCTATTTTAAAACACTTTCTAACAGAACAAAAAGTTTATAACTAAACTGTTCATTCACTTAAACACCCTTAGAACACAATGAATTGTTATTAATTCACAGAACGATTTGTTCTTCTGAGCTTTAATTAAGTTAAAATTCAAAACCTGTATGCTCATAGAATTTGGCATTACTTTGACAAATTTAATTGGCTAATACAGCAAAATCTTAATTTTATGAAGATTATTAATTTAAAAACTTTACTCTCAATTTAATGCATTAGTTAAAATAATAGTAAATGCTTTAATTATGTTAAAAAATTATTTGATATGTTGAAATAGGGAATTTGGTAAACTTTGTGCCACACTTTAAAAAAATGCTTAAACACTACATTCTTTCCCTTTCATTCGATGGAAGAAAAAAACTTGTAGCCATTGAAAATTTACCAGGACATACTTACCTTAATTACAGTGACTAGAAATCGTTTTTCATCCTCTTCTCGCATTGAACCACTTATAGATCCAATGGCCCAACAAAGCTGAAATACAGAAATTTTTAATTGGAAATAAAATACATTTGACAATTTATTCATGCATTTTGAATTCCTTTTTAAGGTATGACAAAAAAATCTAAATTAATTTACTTATACATTTGATTTTACATTTTTTATGTAAAATGCATTACATTACATACATTTTAATTTTACATCAACAAAACATAATGACTTGTAATGACACATACAAAAGAAATAAGTATTCAGTATTTTTTTTTTTAAATTGCTGTTATTAACTGTTTAATTACAAATAAATCTTCATAAAAAAGAAGTTACTGGTTTCTGCATTTTATATTCCAAATCACACAAGTATATAACATTCGGATTCCAAAAAAATGTTCAATCCTTAATAAAAACAACCTGTTAGTGTGGTGATAAAATTATCATAATATAATTCTTTGAGTAAGAAAACTATCTCACATCAGGGTTTATACAGAGCTGATGCCAAAATGACACCAACAATTAAAGGGGGAAAGGGGGGGGGGCTTAATCTACATAGTGGATACAGATGTTGAGAAAAAATTCCACAGTGATTTTAATGATTTTCTTCATTATCATCACCAAATCCTCATAATTAATTTTGTACATAAGATATTCTTTCACAAATGAATCAATTGCCCTTTAGCAACAGACTTAATATGGGGGGGGGGGTAAAAATGTACAATATTAATAAAATGTTGACTCATAATTTAATAAATTTACAAACAAAATGTAAATACTAGTGAGAGAAGTGACATAAAAAAGAAAGACTGTAAAGTGCTATGAGTATGTCTTTCTGCAAACAGGTTGCTATGAATGTCTGCTTGTCAAGATTCTGCTTCAAGCAAACAATAGTATCCACTTCTGGCAATGATTTAACCAGTGTGATAAACAATCCTACTGTCAATGCAAAAAATGTTTAGTTCCCTGATTTCTGGGTATTTTTACAAAATTCCCTGACTTTGATGCAAAGTTCTCTGACTTTTGCCTGATCTGCAACCAGCCTGAATGCATTAACAAAAGAAACAAAAATGCACATGCAAAGCAAATACTGATCCTTCTCATTGGATAGACCCTCTTTGAGAAGCACTCCTTTTAAAATAGTTAACAGTAATTCAAATAGCAAGCATAAGTTGTCACTGATAGTATTTATTTTACAATGTAGTATCCTCAAAGTAGTCATTACTTACAGAGTTTAAGTTCTTCCACGACCATTCAGAGCCATTTACTTGGTTATGCAACTTCTCTGTCATGATTCTTTCGGTATCCGCATAATCCAAATGTGTAAGATATACTGAAAGATAAAAATAAATACTTTATTTTCAAATTTATAAGCAGTAATAATGTGAATTGGAGGAAAATCTTTTAATGAATGTTGAAGTTTTACAAAAGAGAAGGGGGAGGGGTTGTACACAATTGTAAAATGTCCTTCAATTAAAAAAAAAAAAAAAAAAGCTTTAAAAATGTATACACACAAAAATAGAAAAAAAATTGACTGTTTTAAATGTCTATGCTCAGAACTTAGGGAAAATGTTTATAAAGCAGAAAGGAAAAAAAAAAAAAAAAAAAAAAAAAAAAACAATAAGGTAAGGCTTATAAAGTTTGTTTTGGGAAAAAAAAAAAAAAAAAAATTTTAAAGTAAAATATACCTAAAGTTTCCCGCATGTTTTTGTAAAGCGTTATAGAATCTGTATCCTTCATAAATTCTCTAACAACTTCGCCTTGCTCATTTTCTACCACAAGAACTTCCTCTGGTTTAGCCATTCTACTAATTATTATACATCGGAGCTGAAAAAGAAAATCAGTTAAATACATTATGATACTGCTTAAAAAAATCATAACCCTAGTGAAATCACATGGATTAACTAGAATGTGTTTATTTCACCACATATAAACATTATTTAAAAGGGAGTGGTGGGGAAACTTGTAGGCCAAAAGAATAAGAACTTAAAAAAAAATTCAGCACAGATTGATAAGATTTCATATAATAGCAAAATCCAAGACTTGGGATATGATGATTTAAAGCTATTATTTTTCTCACACTGTTTATGTACAATAGTTGAATTAAACAAAATTTTACAAAATTAAATATAACTTTTAAGTAAAATTTTTTCCCATTAAAAAAAAAAAAAATCTACATCAGATGATTTCTTAAAGAATTTTTACCTTGGTAAGTGAAACTACCTAAAAATGTCAAGCAAGAGCTACACTGATAATTGCCATTGAAAAAATTCTTGACATTTTTATATAGGTCAGAGAGCACTCTCCGATTTCAATTCAAGTCACTATAGCAAAATAGCTATAGCAAACTAGTCACTATAGCAAAATTAAGGCATTTTTTAAATAAACAGAACATTATGAGATTATTCATTGAAAATAGCAAATTTCTTATCATACGACTTCTACAGGGCAAGACCCCAAGTGCATAATGTAAATTGAAAAAATGTTCAAAATAATGTAAGAAAAAAAGAAAATTTGCTCTTTTACATTTTCAAAAACTTGCACTTTTTATATTTGCTGACTATCACCGTATAAAAGAATTTTTAGTCAATAAAATATGCTCCATACACTATGGAGGTGATGTACAGAATTTGGGAATTTTATCCTGAAAAGTGTCAGAGATATAAAGATAAATATGTGCCGATTTAAACCACTTTTCAATAACTCTTAAAGGGAAAAAAATTATGGTGGATGATCGTGTTTCAGGAGTCATGCTAAAGACACAAAGGAAAATATCTTTTTGCACTGAAGCATTAAACGTTCACATTCAAATTAGTCCATAGCACTTCTCACCTTGTTTAAAGATTTCTCCGAGATATTTTACGATGAAAGGCTGAAATTTTGTACATCACCAAATTAGTGTGTGGGGCTCATTTTACTAACTGAAAATTTCTTTGTGCAGGGGTTATAGACAAATTAAAAAAGTAACTTTCTGAAAATTAAGGAAAGGAATTTTTTCTTAGCATAGTCTTTTTTCCTGCCTTACTTTGAACATTTTTTTCAATTTGCATTGCTCACTTATCTGTAACAGGTAAATAGGGATGCACCGAATACCATATTTTGCCGAATAACGAATAGCAAATATTCGGTTAAAATTCTAACCGAATACTTTGTCAAAATTTATTAAACTTATTAAATTGTTATTAAACTTTGATTGCAATGATTAATATGATTAGTTTGTTCTTAAAGCAAATTTCATATGGTAATTTCATAAATTAAAATGCTGCAAAATTTAATATCCAAGTGTTTCCTTTATATATTATTAATAACTTCTTTAAATGTTAGTAATTTTTTTTACCTGCATATTTTATTTAAAAACTTAGCAGTTAATTGACTTAACATATTTATGAACACTTAATGCTTATGAGTTTTTTTTTTTTTTTTCTGGCTACTGTTTCAAATTTAAATGAGTTAGTAATCGCAAAATTAATGTAATGTGTCATAAGATTTATGAAAAATTGAAAAGCAACAAAATTTAAATTTAGCATCCGAGTGCTTTCTCTTACATTAAAACTAATTTCATTGTGATATTAGTTTTTTGTGTGATAGTGGAACACTATGTTAGGGCTATCTGGATGGGGGTGCCTTGGTAGGAGGACTTTCTAAGGGTTCCTAACGCTTATTCACGTGTGATATTAGTAAGTAACAACTTGAATCAATTTAGTACTCTGGTACTATACTATATCTTTCATTCATGATATAAAAAATATGTATTTGTTTACCGATTGGTGAATACTTAAATTTGTTTACTATTTGTTGCCGAATATTCAGTTTGTCTGCCGAACAGACAGTATACCGAATACCAACCGAATATTCAGTGCATCCCCATCTTTTTTCCTGCCTTACTTTAACCATTTTTTTCAATTTGCATTGCTCACTCATCTGTAACAGGTAACGAATTAAATCATGCTACTACAATTTTGTGACTCCCTGCATAGTATAAATAATAACATTTTCGTTAATAAATACCTTCGGCAAAATTGGCTGATATATTTGCCTCCAGACAGCAAGAATGGTAACGGGTTCTTGGTGTAGTACTGGATGGACAGCATTAGCCTGTGGCCTTTCACGGTACAAATAAGCTGCGAGTGAATTCCAGTACTCCAAGCAAATCTTGAAAATCTCAACCTCTTCAACTTCAGATATTAACAACAAATAATGGAGTGCCTGTGAAAATATAAATTTAGTTAAAAACCGTGAATATTTTGTCCCTCTAAACAAATTTCTTGGAAAGAAAAAAAATACATTAACAGGGGAGGGGGGATGCTGCACTGCAAAAACACTTCAAATGCAGACTGGCAGTTATGCAAATGCATAAAATAGTCATAAAATGAAGGTGTTTTGCGACATAATGTTGATTGGAATGACAGGAAGTATACTGTCATTTTTATTTTGCAAAAAGAAAAATGAGGAAGAGGATATGAGATTTGAAGATTAAATTCTAAAAAATCATAAAAAAATAAGACATTTGTGTTAAAAATAAACCCTTCATTAAGGCTTTCTATAGCAATTTACGGTCCATGGGAAAGCAATAAGAAGAAGAGAAGGGGAATAAAAAAGAAACTTACTCTGAGAAAAACATCATGTAACTGTACTCTTTTCTGTATTAACTCTCCGTGCTCTTTTAATATGGTGCATAGAAACAAACTCAAATTTTGAATAAATTTCTGTTCCTCATCTTGACCATTGGCATATGCTTCTTTAATGTTGATATTAGGTGGCAACATCTAGAATTTATACAAAACAATAGTTTATTATAGACTAGACATGAAAAAATAGATTATCATAGAGTAGACCACTGAAAATATGAATCAGAATTACTCAAAGATGTGATTTTTCAAAGTAAAGTTAGTATTAAAAAGTTGACTGTTCTCATATATATGCTTAGAGCAAAAGTATTTTAAGAGAACTATGGTTATAAATGTATGATACAGGGTCTCTACTCAAATCCTGAAATGAAATTCTCTGTCCTTTTCATGATCAAAAAGGGGACAAACACGACATAGCGCAATAACGGCATATAACGCAATATAGTATCATCTCCTAATATTTTAAATAGTTGTGCATCTTTAATAATATCACATTGATTATTAGCTTAACTAAATTAAAATTATCAACTTAATTTAGTTAACCTAAATTTAGGGATGAGAATGCATGAAGAGAAAAAAAGAGGAAAAGTGCATAAGCTTGAATTTAACCGTTAAAATATTTTGACAAGCATCATACACTGTTTTCAATAAAATATCAATCGCAAACCAAATTAATTATATTTATCTTGATTAAAATAATTCCCAGTACTCATGCATAAATAAGTATTTAATAATCAATTTTAGATAGAGAGTGTTCAATAGAAAAACAGGCTATCATTATTTAAAAAGAGGATTTTAAGCAAATTCCCGATAAATCTAAGGTCCCAAGGTAAATAATTTCATGAATAGATTTCAGACAATGTCTTTATGTACAAATAAAATAACATAAAAAGGCTGATTTGGAAGGCTTAATATTATTATTTACTTTTTTTTTTTTTTTTTTTTTTTTTTTTCGCAAAACTTCCATCAGAAATAGTGTAAAAATTATATTGCAGTGTAATTAGTTGCATTGACAAAAAGTGTTAAAAAATAAATATTAAAAACTGCATTTACCTTTACTTAAAAGAAAAGCAGTTCTTTTTCTCATAGTCAATCTATGCAAATCAATCTTATTTAAATCTCTCTCATGATTTTTTAGCTTAACATTCAAACTTTCAGAAGCATTTAAAATTCAAGAAATTTATAAACATAAATTTAAATAAGCATTCAAGTATTTTGTAGTTGCATTAGAAATGTTTATAAAGAAATACTGAAAAGGAAATACTCATTTACCAAAAAGATTGAACTTGAGTTGGCAGATACGAGATTCGGAATTCTGCCGTGATTATATCATCTACATATTTTTTTTTAAATAAAAATAATTAAAATGCGGAATTCCGTGGAAGATTTTTATCCCTGTAAATTAAAATTATTACTTATTACCAGCAGTTTGGTCCTTAGTAATGGCAAAATGATTGATGAACAAGTGCCTGCTCATTGGGGGAAAAAAGCAAATTTTTAATAAAATAAACACTTTCACTAGTAAATTTAAAGATTTATTATTATTTTTTTTAATTCCAAAATCTGTTGGTTGATGTTAGACAATCCAGCAGATTGTTCCTCCATAATTTTCTGTATTTTCTTTTGTAATATTTTGATCTGCTCAGAAACTTTTCGTTTATTTCTTCCTTCATCTTGCAACTTTTGTTGAGCATCTTTCTTTCTCTGCAAGGCATCATGGTATGAACTCCTTGCAGATTTTGAAAAAAAAAAAAAAAAAAAAAAAGAGTACACACGAGGTAACAGCAAGACTAAACAGCGAGAAAGAGTAAAAACCATAAAAACAAACACGCGACGTGTGTCTAGCAGTGCCCACATACAAGCAGATGGGGAAGAACTAGAAGGGGAAAATCCACCAGGAGGAAGCGCAAAAGGGAATATCGCCCTTTCTAAAGGAACGTTCCGTAGAGAGATTATACGACAGAGCGGAGCTGAGAGGGGAAAAGGGGAATACCCTTTTTCTAGCCAGCTCTCTTAGATGCATAGGCATACCACTGGCGCCAATCAATCGCTTCGACGGGCGTGACTCCGGCTTTTCAATAAACAAGGCGCAGGTTATGGTCCGCGATCTCACTTTTTACTGAAATACGAAATACAGGCATAATCTTTCCCAAACAAAAATTTAAAATTTGTATTAATTAAAAAATATAAATGAATTTTTTGCTGCAAATATATTTTTCCCTGTATTTTCCCGGTTTTCATGAAAATTCTTCATTTTCCCGGGTTTTTTCGCGATTTCTAAATTCCCTGAGTTTTCCCGGTTGCGTAGCAACCCTGTGATATAAGCATTGTTACACAATATAATAATTTAACATTTAAAATTAACTATAATGTATTATTAAAAATGCTAAATTTGTTATAGAATTATCACATGATTTGAAACTAAGAAAAGAGACACAGCTGCTGGAATTTATTTATATAATTAATTTTTTAATCATCAGATTTTTTTAAGAACTATGAATAAAAGCTGTAATTATCCATATGAGATATATTTTTGATTTACATACCTGTTCCAACTGAGCCATAGTCTGAGAGAATAGAATAAGAAACATTTCATCATAATTCTTAGCCGATACACCAGCTGTAAGATAAAATCAATTTATCAATATTGAATACAAAGTGATTAATAATGAATACATGAGTGATTCTTGGAAATTACACAGTTCCAGACTTCGAAATTTCATTTTATCACTATTTATAATTTAGCCTCTTCAATAGAGATCATAATCAATAATTACAGTAGACAGCCAGAAATTCGCACAGCTCAGGACTGTGGTGTGTGGATTTCCGGGCTTTCAAGCCATGAAAGATAACTCATGACATTTTTATTTAAGAAAGGCAGAATACGACTACAATGAAATAAAACACTGTCACTTACGCAGGGTTGCCACTCAATTTCTGAAAAAAAATTCCGACTTTTCCAGGTTTTTAAGATCACCATGTGATAAAAATCCAGACTATTTTTTATATTTATGATGTCAATTTTGCATATGTTCTCTAGTATTTTTAGATTCCCCAAATAAGGTTAAATGTTGTTTGTTTAACAAACACTGATTTTCCAGGTTTTGGTGCAAAATTTGCAACATTCCTTGACTTCCTGACTTTTTTTGCCAAAATTACCTGACTTTTCCAGATTTTCCCTGACCAGAGGCAACCCTGTTATATAGTCACATTAAATACAAAAGCATAAGAGAAAAAAGAAAGAATTACATACATTAGCAAAACACATGGTTTCAAAATTTGCTAATTTTATTTTGAAAACTGGTTCTATGGTGATTTGTTTCAGAACTTTTTGTTTTGTTACAGAATTTTACTGTTCAAAAAATTTAAGGTATTCTCCTAACTTTAAACTTTCATCAAATGAATTTTTATTATAATTATTACCCAAGTTTTCATCACTGTCATCAGAATCACATTTATCTTGCTTTTAAACCGTTTCATCATTAGTGGATGACTGCGAATTTCATTATTTACACCCGAAAAAGAGTTTGCAGATTTTTTGCACTTGACTGTATATGCATAATTACCATGCAAATTCAGGCTAGATAATGGCTACACTAAAAAGTTTTGCTTATTCTGTATAAAAGAATGCCTACTCTAGTAAAAGAATGGCATATTCAAATGTGCTGTATAAAAATTTTATAAAATAGAATGTATATTTTCTAAACAAAGTGTCATAGCTCCTGCTATTCATTCAATGAAATGAAATTTCCTTAAGTGTAGTTACACACACAAAACAAAAATCACAGAATCAATGTGCTGATTTCTTAGCTTTGCATGCAAATTTTCAGATGCATTTATAATTAGAGAAATTTAATTTAAAAAAATCGAAATATCTATGTATGTACTTAACAGTGGCATAAAGGTTTGAATAAAGAAATAAAGCAAAATACTGTTTTACCAAAAGGATGCAAAAAGATTGAACTTGAGTTAGCAGCTGTAAAACACAGTTATTGGCTGTTTTAGAATAATTGTTTATTTATTTATTTCATTTTTTAAGGAGGAAAAATCTAAAATCTGAAATTTTGCAGAAGATTCTCAACTCCGATTAGAGATGGTAAGAAATTCCCTGATCTTTCAGAAGTTATGTAAAATTTTGAAATTCCCGACATTTTTTTAAATTTTATTTTGTACAGTCCTGAATTTTCCTGGTCTTCCAGGTAGCACAGCAATTCTGTGCTATTGTATGTAATATTTTTAGATTCCCGAAATAAGGTTATATGTTGTTAGTAAAAGTAATTTGCATGACTTATCCCAGACAGCACAGCAAACTTGCAGCAAGCTTGATTTCGTGTAAGCTTGATGCAAGCTTGAATCAAGTGTTCTAGTTTACACTTGCCCAGCTTGCATTAAGCTTGAACCAAGCTTAATTTCAAGCTTAAAAAATTTTCCAAAAAAAAAAAAATTTTTTTTTTAAATACACGGGGCGTCCGTTGGCTAACACGCCCCACATAATTTATTTTTCCGCGCATTTTCCCCCTCTATGCTGAAATTTCAATTTAATTTAATCTGTTTCCATCGAGTGTTCGTTGCTGGGATAGAACCCGGGCCCTTTGGCTTCGCAGTCGAGCACGCTATACATTCTGCCACCGGAGCCTTGTGCAGCATGACTAAAGTTTGAAGTGACTTACCACGCTGTTTTCTCGCCAGTTTGATAAGTGAGCGATGTGTTATTTGTTTCTTTTATTTTTCCATGGGATGCATCAGAATTAAAATAATGCATCAAAATAAATTAAATTAAAATCAAAAACACGCTTTAAAACTTTCAATACCACAACACTCATGAAGCAATACTGCTGGCCAAAATCGAGACAAACGACTGATTTTGAAATCAATTTCGTAGTATAATTGTATTTTATTTTGAAGAATTTCCATATTTGGAAATATAGAATGAGTTTACTTAACACAAATTTTGTGTTAAGTAATCTGAAATGAAAAAAACAGATAGTTAAATGTTACTTCGAAATGCTATATCACAGTTGCTAACATGTATGGAATACAAACACTTTAGTCATTTTTGTAAATATTTCTTAAAATCACAAATAATTGAAAAATTTTGCTATTTTTTAATGCGAAAAATTCTCTTTACAAATGTGGTTATTTTCCTACATATTGATATGCTATATTGATATAGAGCATTTCGAAGAATTAAAAATAAGTTAAAATTAATTTATACAAATGTAAATTTGAATTATCTTCATTGTTCATACTTTATAATTAAAAAAATTATTTAACTTCTGAATTTATTTTTTATCCTTTGTAATTTTATTTTAAAATTACAAAAGTGTAAGATGTAAGATTTTTGGGCCCTAAAATCTGTAAGCCCTGGGCAGTTGCCCCCTTTGCCCTGGCGGTAATATGGCACTGGTAATATAAAATAAAACACATCTTTTACGAACTTTCTGCAAATATTAGGACGCTAGACAATTAATGTCCATTCTCTTTCACAGATGGTGCCATCAACGCTCCCTTAAAAAGGAAAAATCACGCGAGTATCAATTTTCAAGCTTAAATCAAGCTGTATTTAAACTTGACTCCTGCAAGCTTGCTGCCAGCTTAGAATGAGTTGAACTGTCAAGCTTGCATTAATGCGTCAAATTCAAAGAAATGTCAAACTTGATTTAAGCTTATGTGCTGTCTGGGAGCCATCTACTACAAGGCGATCTATTTAAAAGAGCACTCTGGTTTTCCTTATTATACCCTCAAGTCTGACAGATGTGGCAAATACAGTAGAACCTCGATTCATCGTTTTTCATGGGGTGTGTAGGGAAAAACGATAAATGCGGGAAAACAACAAATGCAGGTTCCAGTCAAAATACGAAGAAAGCAAAGAAATCTTTATGCATACATGCACAATGACTGTATATACCAGCAAATATTTATTTGTTTTATAATATTATAACAAATTAGTAAGAGATAAAAATTAAGTGATATTTATTTTTAAAAAGTAATTTTATGTGAGATTTTTCATTAAACAATATATTTTTAAGATTTACAATATTTTTCTGAATGTTTTATGCGATTTTATGCTTGTATAAAAAAGTTCATACAGTCTCAAATGCTGCTGTAGCTTCAAACAAACTTTGTACTAGTGTAGGCTCAGCCTCATCGGCATGAACATTATCCTCTGCTCCGTCATTATTTGCATCATCACACGTTTCTTCCATGTTTAAGATAGCGAAAGCCTCACCATCTTGATTAATGGAATTATAATTTTTAAATTTCATGCTCTACACATCCTCTTCAACACGGTACAACATTTCATCTGATTGTGAGTGAACCCAGAAATCGCACAAAATAGCAATTACAGTTTGTATGCCAAATGGATTCACTTAGCGTTCAATTTCATTTTGGTCAGGAGAAAATTTTACAGCGATGAATGCAGGAAAGTCACTTTTTGGCGAACGATACACGTGGGTTTCTTTAACATTATTCAAATACTATTTGTGCAGGGACCACAGAAATAAAACGATCAATACGGGAAAACGATGAATGCGGGAACGATAGATCGGGGTTTCACTGTATTCTAAAACTGAAATATGATGGTAAAACTCTATTAATGAGGTAAAACAGAAATAGAGACAACAAGTGTTGCATAATTCAGTGAGAATTTTATTTTTGAGAAACCAATTTTAATTTGAATTTTCGACATTATGATACCTCACAGTAAATTTTGAAAATGTTCATATTCAGATAGGGTTTCCCATAGAATTCCTGCAAATAATGGTGAATTAAAACAAGTCATAACTGAAGAAATTTTTTCAATAACACCAATAATGTTGCAAAGTGTGTTAAAAAACTTGGTTCGAAGTGTTCATGTTTGCATTCAAAATGGTGGCAAATGTTACCAACATTTGCTGAAAGCAATGTTAATGTAAAAAGTTTGAATTTTGTTAAATTAATGTAAAAAGTTTGAATAATTTTATTTTTCAAAAATAAAATTATTGCAGAATTAAGTAACATTGTGCGTCTCTCTGTTTTACCTCACAAACAAATTGTGACAGCCCAACAGTGTTGGAAATTGTCTTTCATATTTAAACAAGGTTCAATCAATTAGACTTCAGTGTTAGAATTTATTGTTGTAACTTCAGTCAGATTTAAGAGTAATTTAAAAAAAAAAAAAAAAAAAAAAAAAAAAAAAAAAAAGTACTCTTAAATTGATCATGCATTAGATGGCAATGACCTAAAATTTAAGGGACATGTTTAAAAACTGAGAACTATAATTTTTACTGCAATTAAGCATTAAGACATATTGTGTGCTTGAAATGTTTGAAATTTTATTTCAAACCGGAATGTGAAACATGAAATTTATAGTAAGGGACTGTGGAAGCTAATTTTGAATTATACTTTGTAAGATATTGCTTTAATGTTCATAGAGGCTTTACTATCTCTTCTTTCATAAAAATATATAGGTCAAAAATTTAACTTATATATTAATTATTGAAATAAACACGTATTGGCCCGAATATTATGCGACACCGAAATTTTTCATCAAGATAATTAGAAAAATCCTATATTTAGGGATCAAATTTAGCACGAGTCAGGATTTTTACAGGAAATGATCAGCCAAAAAAGACAGCGTTATGTTCGGCCCAATACGGTATTCATGCCTTTTGAGAAGAAAAGTCCATAATATATGCAAGATATTCACAATATACTAAAAAAGTCTAATAGGATGAACAACAATATAAAAGCAAACAAAATAATTTTCATACCTATCTCAGTAAGACATTTTAGGGTGACATTTCGAAACATTGGAACATTGAAGAACTATTAAAAAAGAAAAAAAATTATTCTAAGAAAAGCAATAATTAAAAGAAACAAATATGAAAATCTAAGAAAAATTTTAAGAATAATTACCTTGTATATTAATGTACTAATTAATTTTGTTTCAAATATATAACCAAGCGGAATCCAGTTTAAAAATCTCAATAATGTCTCCAAAGTTGCATGTACCAGAAGTGCATTCTGGGATGTCTCCTACATACAAAAATTATATGAGCAATTTTTCTACACTACATGCAAATTAAATCAACAAACAGATCTTTTACAGAAACATATTTAACATACTTACCATAACATAATCACATAGTTGGAAGATTTGTGAAAACTCATTACACATTGTATCTTTCAAATGCTTTGCTTTAGCTTGTGTCATTTGGCCACTTGAAAAATCAAAAACTTCTTCACTAGAAGGGGGGAAAAAATTAAAAGGTGTGTGTCAGTGTTTTTCACAAATTAAGGAAATCCATTTTTAATGTACTATTTCCTATGGGCTATTCTAGGGTTTTCCAAGTAGCACAGCACAAATCTACCAAATTTACTATTTCTCAAAATTCACTTTTGAAATATATTTATTATTATTTTAATTATTCGTATAATAATCAAATTTCATCTTTTTAAATTATTTTATAAATTTATGTTGTGTATTTAAAATTAAAAAGAAATTACCAGCAATATTTGGCTTTGAAAAGATAAAAATATTACTAAAAATGAAAAACTGTCATATTTCATAATTTTAGAATGAATAAATTAAAATTCATTAAAGTAAGTACAGATTCACTATAATTGCAGTCAAATGATAAGCATAAAAAAGTATATCACATAGATTTATTTATTTAATGTAAAAAAATTAACAAATCTGATATACATCCTAACCTAGTAATCAAGAAATTACAACTTGAATACAGAACTTATTTTACAATAGTTTTGGCAAATCAGAGGAATTGCTCCAAACACATACCATACCACAAATCAGAAAATAAAAATTAGGTACAGAATGGTACACTCTTTAAGTCACTCAAGAAAATTTTACAAAATTTAATCAATAGGGTCAGATGGTGATATGAGAGGAAAAATACTTTTTTCATGATAAAAATGTAGATGTTTTATAATTTTCTTCAATGCAGATATATTTTAAGATCATAACACATATTTTTAATGAAGTTTTAAGATCTTTCAACAACAATAATGTATATTTAGATAAAGCATTTATATTTTTATGCATATTAGTAGGGAGACGTCAAGGGAACTGAATTATAAAAAAAAGATAGGAATAAAATTATAATTGCTATTTTTATTTTTTCTGAGGTGGGATAAAATAGTGGTATGGTTCCATTGAGCGAAGTTCTATATGATACTGACATTTCTACTTCTGCTTTAGTAAATATTTCTGAAAGAACAGTTATAATCAATCAAATTGACATATCACCTTGAACATGTTGAGCATGTAAGAAAGTGAAAGTAATTTGGTGGAAAAAAGTAACAGCCACATACTCAGTACGCCTGCATTTGTTAATCATGAACATTATTTCTTCAGCTAAATATTTTGGGATATAATATTTTCTGTGAATCATTTCTTTTGGTATTTTTAAGAATTAAATAGAGTGCTTTTTATTTCGTCAACATAATTCTTAACAAAAATATATAGATACATTGTACAACCCCATTTTTCCCATGGATGCGTAATTCAATACTTGCCCAATTAAAAATGCAGCAAAAAGAGTATTTTATAAAATTAAAAAAAAAAAAAAAAAGATTCCCTCTATATAAATCAAATAAATATATTATACAACAATAGTTTAATTAACATAAATTTAACAACTTGATTTTAGAACCTTTTAAGAAAAATCCACAATTTGCCCCCACCTAACCCAGTTAATAAAATAGTTGGTGTCATCTGTTTGAAACAAATTAGTACGACATATTGCCCAACTAAAATATTTGCTGCTTATATTTTTAATGGAAACTTTTGACACTTTCAATTTAAAAATTTAAATGCTTAAAGAATTCAGTATATACAAGTATACATATTAGAAGGACAAATGAATACCTCAAAAGCTTCAAGATAACCATATTATTCTGACACAGACTTTCATTTGTTTTGCTGGCTCCAACAATGTCACTGATGAAGGTAGGCCAATTTTTTGGCCATTCACGCTTCAATATCTGCAAATGATATCAGTTTTATTTGTACACATTCCATAAAAAACTAGATGAATATTACGCTTGCTAAGTTAAATTATTTTAGGACTATATGCAAATGATATTTAAAGTGTGTTATTTCAGGATGCAGATTATACACTACCACAAATATATTAAAAATTAAGAAACTATAGAAAAAAATCTACATTTTGTGCAAAATATTAGTTGAATATTCAAGAAAGGGGTGACCCACAATGAAAAACTACAAGGGCCTCAAAAGGTCAAATAAGCCTTAAAAGTTAGAAAGATTAGTTACAATCCTTTTACTTATAAATGTTCCATAATCATATTTCCACAGGCTTTTATATTTATGGAAATTTCTAAGCAAAATAACCTTCTCACTTTCTTTTAAATTCTGTGAAAAAGGCATCCATTGCATAAACTCTTATGAGTGACAGAATGAAAAAAACTGTAAAAATATTTTTCAAAACTTTTTTCCCCCTTACAAACTTGTAGCATTTTTATGGTGTCCACCAATGTTAGGAGGCGAAAATAGTGTCATTAGCCACATCCGACATAAAAAAGTTATTACTTTAGTAGCCATTTTCTAAATTTTAGTTGCCAAAACAGTAACATTTTTGCATATTTTGTAGTTGAGAAATAAACATATGCCACTTAGCTTCTTTTAAGAAGGAATTGATAAAATGATAAATTGAAAAACTTCATGTGTTACATAACAGAGCATATAGTACGTTTATTTTAATAGCACAGTTTAAAAAATAGATTAGTACAGTTGATGAATGACCAATAGAAAATTTGAAAAGAAAAGGGAGTTGACAAAAACAGAAATCTGAAAGCACTGCTGATTTTCAAATTAGTCGTCTGGAGTTAATTACAAGTAGGCAAAAACTTCAAAATAGAATTAACTGCCTTTTTTTAATTCGAAAAGTTGCCTAATCTTTAAATTAGTAGTAAAATTCGCAAGTGAACACCCTGCATTTTACAATAGCAAAAAGCTTTTCATTATTTTTTCACACACACACAAAAAAAAAAGTGTTTTTCACAAACCTGTACTAAAATTATGTTCAACTTGTTTAAGTACACCTTTTCTCGCTCAAGGGTTTCTGGATCAGCAGATGTCTTGATAATCAAGCCAACAATATACTTTTTGATACCTGAAATACAAATTAATCTTAAAATGCATCACAGCAAAGATTTTAAGTTTAAAAACTAGGTTTTAACAACATTATGAGTTATACAAATATATTGTAACAAAAATGCATTTGTGAGAAATTCCTAGAACATGAACTTTCAATTTAAAAGTTGAATTTCAAAACTGTGCCATAAAAAAACTGAAAACTTTTTTGGGAGGGCAGTGTGTTCTCATGATGCAGATTATGTGTTTCTTTTTCATTGTGCTATGTCACAGTGAACAAACCCAGAGAAAACTCCGTTCAAAAAGGTTAAACTTGATTTTGTTGCAAATTGGTAAATTCTTAGAAAGTCGTTGGATGGGAAGTGGTGGGAGTAAGAACTGCAAATTTTACTACCCCTTAGATGTTCAACTGATCTCTTTTAGAGCGAAGCAATTAGACCTAGCCTACAAACGTGGCAGTACAGTGCTGACAAAATATGCCAACCAACAAAAAAATAGGCACACACATCCAGAGCGGTTAAGAATAAAACAACGTATTAATTTTAGAGCCCAAACAATTAGACCCAGAGATTTAAAAAAGTTACCAAAGCATGTCAATGAAGGAAATCGCCATGGAAATCTGTGTGAGAGACTCCTGGGCTCAGGAAAAATTGGCAGCTTTGCCTGAAGAGTTAGCAGCTGCAAGAAGAAAGACTTAACATACTGGATAAAAATGAGTAAATCTGCAGTTATAAACCACAAAGAACCAAAATGCTTTAAACGGAGGTGGGGGGGGGGCTGCATATAACATGCGCTGGGTAAAATACAGGGCAGGAGTTATATACGAGTGCCAAAAAACAAAGTGATGTTGGAATCACAGGGTGGAGTGTAAAAATCTGAATAAATGATAAACACGCAATACTTAACTTCATGTTGATCAGTTGTTCACAAGTAGGGTTCATACTCATTTTTCAAAATGAAATTCAGAGTTTTCCTGGTGATTTTTCAAGAATTTCCAGGCTTTCGCAAAAAATAAACATACAAGTACTGAGTAACTACTTATTATTTATATACCCCACTCTAAGGTAATGAAATTATGAATCAAAATTATACTCCCTCTCAATTATAGCATAAACAATGAATCACATTATATCAAACATGGTTTCATATTAAATTTGACCTATAAAAGATCTTTACAGGAGTAAAAAAAGAATTTTTGGGACCACTTCACTGATTGATAGTTCCAAGATAAGTTTTTTTTATACTCTTGTCAGTACATGGTAAAAGTTTCCATATTCTTTAGAACTAACAAGGGGTGGCTCAAACGTTAGTTACCAACTTTGATGGAATGCTGAGTTATACCCATAGCATAGTAAAACGACAAAGAATTAGCTGCCAACTCTAGTACATTTTCGAGAAAATTTCATTTGAACATTTGATACTTATGCAAGTCGTTTGACGTACTTGGTGGCACTGTGGTTTCGCTTTCGGCTAGAGGTCTAAAGGTCCCAGGTTCGAATCTGGGTCGGTCCGGTCTTTTTTTCATTATTTTTTGCTCCCTTAAAAATTAATAAAACATTTTAAAATGATTATTTAAGGAATATATTGTGACTTAATTTTCTAAAACTGGGGTTATAAAGTTGTTTGTGGTGTAAGTATTTGATAATTTACTAATACTTTTAGGACTACCAAAGAATGATAAAGAAGGATTTGCTTCTTTCTTTATTTTGACCGATGCAATGCAATTATTGTTTTAAGTTTCCCATTCAGCTACAATGTGTAACATGCATGTAATCATAGTTAGATATTCGATATCAACTGTCATAAATGTTTAAAACATGTATGATTTGATGTAGATTGCAAAATGCATTTAATTTTAAATTTATCTAACTTCACTAGTAGTGGATAACGAAAATATTAGGAGCTTCCAAGTGGAGAAAACTATACATAACTTAATGAAAGAATATTAAAATGTGAATGTAAGCATGCTCAAAGTGCAGGAAACTTCTAACAAGTCTGTATGTTTCATTCCTTGACTGAATTTTGATACCATATACAGGGAACGAGAAGCTTTTGATTTTAGTAGACTCATGGAAAGGTCAAACAAATAAAAAAATTTATAACAAAGTAATTTTATGACGATGAAAGAAATTCATCTTGTGCCCTAAAAGTAATCCCACCTAAATAAATGTACATTGCTTTCTCGACCCTGTGATGTGTAATTTCATTGACGAAAAAAAAAAAAAAAAAAAAAAAAAAAAAAATCATGCACATTTGTAAAAGTAATGAAATATTTTTTGAAATGTTATTGATAAATAATGTTTCTATTTTTCGTCGCTTTCATAGATATTCAATTTTATTTCATAAAAATAGTGTTTATTCAATAAATCACGTCAATATTCAAATGTGTGTCATTTTGCACCGATTTAGTATATTTTTTGAGGGAAAAAAAAAAAGACAGAGGGGACTGAGCTGGATTTGAACCAGGGACCTTTTGACCTCTGGCTAAAAGCGAATCCGCATCGCCACCGAGTGCGTTAAATGACTTGCAGGTACATAACAATGTATCAAATGTTTAAATGAAATTTTCTCGAAAATGCACGAAAGTGGCTAATTCTTTGTCACTTTACTGCACTATGGGTCCTCTATATCCCAACAATATTTCATCAAAATCTGTGATCCCAACATCTGAGCCTGCCCCTTGTAAGTAAAACCCAGCAATCCCATGCATAAACAATGAAATATTTATGATGAAATATGAAATGGGCAACCGTAAGTGATACATGATTCATCTTGTATCACTTACGACTGCCGACTTACGACTCATTGCATGTGAGCATCGTTAGTGAAGTAGTTGGCTATTTAATAGGGTGAAGGCCATAAAAATAAAGAGAGACGGGTAAATTTTCTTAAAATTTCAGGGTTGAAGCTGAATTTTTCAGGTGTTTAAAGGAAAATTACATTTTCCCCATGAGATTTCCCTGAGTTTTAAGAGCTAATTTTCAATTCCTTGAATTTTGCAGGTTTCCCTGAGGGTGTATGAATCCTGACAAGTTTATACTGTTGAGAATCGCAAAATTGTGTCAGAAAAGTGAAACATAAAAAATTATACATAGCTTTTTTATACATTTTTTAGAAAGTGAATATATCAACCTTTCAAGTATATTAGGCAAGTTGGAGTGTATAGGCTGATTATTTTACCAACTATGCGAAAAATTCCAGAGCTGGGGCTCGAACCCAGGACTACCGCTTAACGTGCGGGTGCTCAGTGGTAGAGCACCCGCACGTTAAGCGGTAGTCCTGGGTTCGAGCCCCAGCTCTGGAATTTTTCGCATAGTTGGTAAAATAATCAGCCTATACACTCCAACTTGCCTAATATACATAGCTTGTTTGGGGTACTAAATATCAGTATTTTACTGTCTGTCTACTAAAGGAATTTACTTTGCTTTCTTTTCTCCCAGATTATGGCCACCATAGAAATGGAGTTATAGTAGAGCTCCAATTATCCAGCTGCCAAATAACTGGATTGTCCAATCAGCCAAATAGATCAAGGACTGTGCTTAATATAATTTAAGCAGTAAAATTACAGAATTCAAAACACACAAATATTTTTTAAAATTGAAAAATAATGCATATTATGTTGAAACATAATGTAACATATGCTACCTCATTATTCATGTGTGAATAGTGATACAACACAATTCGGGTTAAAAAAAAATTATTAACACCCAAGCGCTATTTAAAAAGTAAGAAAGAAAGAAAAGAAAAGAAAGTAACTTTTTGATGTTTCAGTAGCCACAAGACTGAGTTATTTCTAAAAAATCCCACACAGTTGTTACCACAACTTACCTTCACATTGATTGCGGGGCAATATTTTCCATCTGCTTTTTATCACATTCTCCAAAATCTGTAATCCATAATATTTAGTTTGCTGATTTTTTGAAAACTCCAATATAGCATCAACTCTAGTCCAAGCATCCGGGTGTTCTTTAAGATCAGTCAGCACTTCTTGAGCAATTTTTTGCTAAAATTATTCAAGTATAAAAATCAGTGAAAATGTTTTTTTTTTCAATGCATTAAATGAGAAAGAAATAAGTTTTTTAAATATTAATTTTTAATGAAATAAAATTGGAGAAATTCATAACTTAAGACTAAAGGAAAAAGTGACATGTATGAATGACAAGAAAAATTGTTACGCATAATGGTACTGTTGCAGATTGAATAATTATACTGATCAAAACTTAGAGCAATAACTGATAAAAAAGAAAAGCTGAAGATATGGCAAAGACACAATCTACACTCTATTCTAGCAAACAGCAGCTTTCATATACACACGATATAAATATTGCTCTGTCCAGTAATTGCGATAACGCCTCTAGATGCGTATTTCATGCCTTAGAAATTCAGAATGTGCCTCAAGAATTTTGGAATGCGTGTTTCTACGCATTGCTTTCCCGTATAAAATTAGGTATATTTTGATAAATAATTGTTATTTGCCGGTTTTAAATTTAAAAAATCCAATAGTTGTACTAATTTTTGTTGAACTGACATTCATGTACCTAGATGTATAATCAGTTATTTGTGTGTTACATGCAATTTAATTATGTATTTGAAAATTTAGCATAATTATTCGTTGTTTTAATTATTCCTTTAAAAAAGAAAATACTCCTCTAAAAAGGTTAATGCTGGCTTGAGCCTGCAGAAAAAAAAAAAAAAAAAAAAAAAAAAAAGGAATTTTGTAACTCCTCTCGAAAAAAGAGATGAAATGTACAAAGTGGCGTGAGGAACTCACCTGTGCAGGTGATAAAGAAATCTTATGACACAAAGCTGTAAGATTTTAAAACGGCCTGAGAAAATAGGCATTCGTTGTTATCATCGTAGCAATACGAGAAATAAGCATAAGCGAATAATTCAAATATGGTTTTAGGGAATAACTTGATAGGTGGTCGCAAAACCCAGGTGCTTACTAGGAAAGTGGAAAATTTTTTAAATAATAACGAGAGTCATAAAGTAAGAAATCAACAAAGCTTTGGTTAGATAATTTTAGCGAGTCTTTTGTTGGGTAAGGTGTTTACGAGAGAGAGAGAGACTTTTTAGGAAAATGGAAAAATGAACCAAGGAGCAGAGATATGGTAAGGGGGAGAAATGAATAGCATTGAGATGCAGACCTCTACACCTGATCGACCAGAGGTGAAATCGCAAAGAAAAATCTTCGCCTCTAAAAATAAAAGGCGAGGTTGTCTTTGAGGGGAAATTATCAGTAGCACAAAGGAAAATTGAGATTTTAGGAAAAGTTATGGGAAAAATGCGTGGGAAAGAAACAGAGGTCTTAGGTAATTTAACAAGAGGGTCGAAAAATAATATAAAAAATAAAAGAAGTTTAAAGGAGGGATTTCGGAGATCCAATGGAATGAATAAATGTAGATCTTGACCAATAAAGTGAATTGATAAGGGGGAATATCAAGTAAGGTAAAATTTTAGAGGACAGTCAATTTGAATAAGGAGGAAGAGAGTGGCTGAGCACCGATTACCCTTTGGGACAAGGGGGAGGAATTGGGAAAAAAAAAAAAAACAGACTGCAGCGACGGAGAAGTCAGATCTTTTAGAGATTTTACAGAATATACAGAGTTGTTTCTTAGATTTGTGTGTCAGTTTGGGATTAACTTTTAGAATGCATCACTACCTACTTCACTGGATTCCAGGTAAGCACGGTTTTGCCATCTCGATTTTTTTTTGAGTGACCACTTTATGATTTTAATATTTGTAAACTATTTATATATTTAATATTCGTAAATAAATAAATAATTTTCTTATTTAAATTATGTGTGTAGTATTTCATGAAGAGGCCATTTTAGTGTTGGGTTAAACATAACACCGTGTTAGGAGCTGTCGTGCCCTACACCCTCCTGGGTTAATCCAATTAACACAACGCATAATCATAATTAAATCAAATGTACGTAATCGAAACCTAATTTAGGAACATTTCTTTTCTTTCCTTTAAAAATGTGTACAAAAGGGTGGGGCACCCCAGCATTAAGGAGTATTTTTACTCATCTGAAAAAATCCTAGATCGATCACTGGCTCTGTCTAACTTTGTGTGCAATAGGCCACACAAAAAATAGCATCTTCCCAGCTGAAACAACCCTAGTGAGAAATAGGAACAACTGCCCAACAACGTGAAAAGCAGAAACGAAACAAGAAGCGAGGATGATGTTTGTCCTTAGCAATAGATGATCCATCTTGTATACATCCAATTCTGACAGCATAAATGCATCATTAAGGAAGTAGTTGTAAAATTGTTTTCATTCCAGGGTTGAAGTTGGATTTTAAAGGAAAATTAGATCCTCCCCCCCCCCCCCCCCCCGAGATTTTCATGAGTTTTAAGAGCTAACTTTCAATTCTCTGAGTTTTCCCAGTTTCCTGAGGGTGTATGAACTCTGTTACTATTATTTCTTTCAGTATTTTTTCTTAGATTACTAACCCCCCCCCCCCCCCACACCCACACACACACACTTGTGTTGTTGCTTTCTTGCACAAATTATGTACTGTAATTGCAAAAAAGTTTGGTGTTCAGACCATTCCTAAATTTACTTTAAAAAGTTCGTGACATCTTGATGCACATTTATATAAATACAGTAGACCCCTCTCTAACACAGTAGATATGTTGTGTTATAGGAATCCGTGTTGTACGGGTCCTGATCTGTACTCCACCTGGAGTGCAGACTGCAAGGAAAACTTATTTATACTTCATAGAAACACAATGATGTTTGGTGTTACCATTCAAAAGTTATATTACAGGAGCTAAAGCATCAAAAAATCAGAACATGTGTCTCATTTTATCGTGCTGTACGAGTCTCTTATAACACGTTACACGAAAAGGATTGCAATTTTTTTGCCGTGTTCTACGGATACGTGTTATAGGGAGTCTACTGTAGTTTGTTTCGCAAGTGATTTTTATAGTGCAGAACAGAGGATACAATCTTACCTGGTCACCAGCACCTGCATACATGCACTGAACTACATTATCCAGCAAATTAATGTCCAGCTTCTGGGAGAAATCCAGAAGTGTTCTAGCTCGAGCCTTCATATCCATGCTCCCATTAACTAGAAAAATAAATTAAGAGAAAATCTCAGTCATACTCTCAACAGTTCACACATAAAATCAGGATTTCACAAACTTTTTTTCATATGATGAAGAATTCTGGCAGTCTTTGAAATCTGATTTAACACCTTGTATAGTCTCACGGAGCATCTTGCATAAATCCAAGTCTAGTGCAATATAGGCCAAGACAGCAATATACTTTTTTCAAGGAGCACATGCCAGCAGTATGTCAATAAATTAAACCAAATTTTTGAAAGCTGAGAATTATTCAGATAACTTTGCATTTAACTTTTAATTTTTTTAAAAGAATATGGTAGAATGCTTATCTTTTTATCAAAACACACAAAAAATATATATATTTACTTGGGCTTCCAAATGCAACTGGCTGCTTCATCCCATCCACTCCGACAGTTGTCATATAGTGTCACCTAAAAGATACTGCCACCTAGAAAAAAAAAAAAAAAAATTAAAACATGGAACTGAAAATATTACAAATAAATTTGGTTTTTAAATGAGTGAAGCAAGGTCTGATTGGTTAATATACTGCCACATAGAAAAACAGAGAAACTTAAAAACATGGAACTAAAAACATTGCAAATAAATTTGGTTTTAAATGAGTGAAGCAAGGTTTGATTGATTTATTAAAGTTTTTAAAGCAAAGCACATAGTTACTAACAATTTTATCAATGTTTATAAAATAAGTGCATACAGTAGAGAGCCAGAAATCCACACAACTTGGGAGGTCTTGTGAGGATTTTCGGATTTTGCAGATTTCGGGCCGTAAAGGATAAATCCTTACATTTCAAATGGATTTTATTATTATTATTACTCAAGTTTTCATCATCATCAGAATCATATTTATCTGGATTAAAGACACTTTTCAACATATTTCATCACTGGCAGATGACTACTAATTTTATTATTACATTTCATTATTTCATTTGAGAAGGTGAGCAGATTTTAGATTGGTGGATTTTTGGCACTTGACTGCATATATAAGTACTGCAACATGTTGCTTTAAAGCACTTTTATATTTTTCTTTTCATAACTAGACCCTCTTTAAAAAAATTTTATCTCCCAAACTAGTTTTGCAAGCCTAGATCAAGTCACAACTAGAGACTTTAAATCTTGAATGCACACCAAAAAATCACGCAGTATTTTCATGAAAACATGCTATAGGTCTTTTTGGGGCACAATTTAACATTCGATATCATTATTACTAGCCCATTGAACATTTTTTTTCTTTTTTTGGCTGGCACTGTATTATGTATTTCCAGGCTACCAATGCTGCAATATACAACAATGATAAAAAAAAACATGACTGCGTCATACAACGGAACAAAATTATAGTTACACTGAGTACACATTTTATCTTAATACCTTTTAAAACAAGAATCGATGCAGATGAAATTTGGGTCTGCTTCAGGGTCCCTTAACAAAATTACAATTGATTAAAACAGTTTCTTCACAAAAATGTAATCGATTAAAACAACTCTTCATTGGGATTTTACCTTATATTTTCATTTGTTTTGTAAATTATTTTAAGGAAAATAGGTGACTTCCACAAAAACTGATATGAAAATTTGCAAAAATCAATATTAAAATTCACAAACATTTATCACAAAAAATAGGGCCACGGAAAAAATTTCTCAATTGATCCCTGAAAGATTGGGAAAGAATGGCCATATTACCTGTAGTTTGAATAAATTTTCATAGAGATTAGCAAGAAGCCTTGAATTCCATAATTTAATAATCAACGGCAATTTAAAAGATATTGTAGACTGTAGCAATTGATAAATTAATCAGATTTTTCAAAGTCATTCTAAGTATATTTTGCAATTAAATATCATTCCTTAAAAAGCTCAAATTTTAATTGCTGCTTTTAAATATTTAAAATTTCGTCAGATTTTATCATTCTATTTTGATTTAACACACTTCTTTATAGAATGAGGAAGGACACGGTATATGAGAAAAACTCTCACAAATATCAAATAGTCATTCAAGAAGACATGACCAATGATGGGCTTTTTAGCCTGGAGTTCAGCAAATTTCTTTTTTTTAAATAACCAAGTTTTACACTATACACAGGGTTCATACTCATTTTTTAAATTCAAATTCCCTGAGGTTTCCAGGTGATTTTTCCAAAATTCCCGGGTTATCACAAAAAATAAAACATACGATAAGTACCTAGAAACTACTTCTTATTTATATGTCCACTCTAAGGTATTGAAATTATGAAAACTTTATAGTAATCAAGATTATGTTCCCCTTCAATTATAGCATAAAGAATGGATTACATTTATATTACAAACATGGTTTCATATTCAATTTCACCAATAAAAATCAGGAATTGAGTAAGAGCTTTACAGGAGCAGGGTTAACATTTACTCAGATTTTAAGAGTAAACCCAAATTTTGTTGACTGTTAAGAAAAAAATACGCACATAATGGGTTTGGCATATGCAGAAACCCATATTTCTTAAGTTAATGGGACTTTGTGACCTATGCATAAACAATGATATATTTAACATTATAGGAATCATTGTATTCTAGCTAACATCAGCAGTGTTCGTATACACACGATAAAAATATTGCACAATCTAACTTTGCGCACAGTTCACAACACAAAGAATAGCCTCTTCTTAATTCAACCAGCTCTACTGAGAAATGGGAGCAACCACGATCAGAACAGCAGAGATAAAATTAGAAGCAAGTGTGCCATTCATCCTAAGCAATCATAAGTGACAGATGATTCATCTTGTATACACCCATTTCCAATTCTGAGTGTGCATCATTAAGAAAGTAATTGGCCAGTTAATAGGGTAAAGGCCATAAAAATAAAAAGGGGGAGGGGGTAAATTTTCTTAACACTAGAACCGCAGTGTTTCAGTTATACCTAAAACCACAGGCTGGGTCAAATTGACCCAACTTGTAGAATTCATGTTGCAATGCAACAATAATGTTATATTTGAACAGTAATGACATTAGTTCAGTCTTAACATTCATATTAAGTTTAATATTACATTAAAAGTACAAAAATATTGCTGCTATAATTCTAATTAGAGCTGCATCGCTCGAGAT
Source organism: Cheiracanthium punctorium (assembly GCA_038373885.1). Taxonomy (NCBI): domain Eukaryota; kingdom Metazoa; phylum Arthropoda; class Arachnida; order Araneae; family Cheiracanthiidae; genus Cheiracanthium; species Cheiracanthium punctorium. The sequence continues at coordinate 269,739 of JAWZYV010016102.1, read as the reverse complement.
AGGCACACCTAAACTGCAGTATGGGTCAAATTGACCTGACTTCACGTTGCAATGAAAATGACATAATAGTGTGCTATTATACCATTCATTATGTCATTACCGTTCATTTTATGAATGATAATGACATTTATTTAATTTGAACTTCGGATTCCAGACTCATGGGAAGTTTTGGGTCAAAATGACCCTCCGCAATATCAGGTATACATATTTAAAAAAAAAAAAAAAAAAAAAAAAAGCAGATACAAGTAAGGAGCTTAAATTTTTTACAGATAATTAATAACATAAATTTAGGAAAAGTCACAATTTTTTCAAAATTTCAGTTTGTAACTTTTTGAAAAAAGTGGAATCAAATCTGGTTTTGGGTCAAAATGACCCATCCTGCAGTTCTAGTGTTAAAATTCAAGTGTTGAAGCTGGATTTTCCAAGTTTTTAAAGGAAAATTACATTTTCCCATGAAATTTCCCTGAGTTTTAAGAGCTAATTTTCATTTCCCTAGTTTTCCCTGAAGGCATACGAACCCTGCATACAGGTGCAGGTGGCAAATAAACTTTTACCCTTAAAAAAAAAAAAAAAAAAAAAAAAAAAAAAAAAATTACTACATAAAATCAAAACTTGAGAATTAAAGTATTAAACATACATAGACTCAAATCAATTTTGAAAAAAGCTTACTGCAGCTGGAAAAAAAGATTTTTATTAAATGAAAGTTTGAAATTACCTTTGTGCAGCCAAGAAAAGTTTAAGATACACAGATCGTGAAATCAACTAAAACAATACCTGCAATTGAAAAATTGTCTTTCAGAAAAAAATATTTTTTTTTAAAGGAGCTTATAATTCTTATTAATTAATTTAGGACTTAAACATAATCTAACTATGCAGAGTCATAATGTAGAGTTAGTTTAATAGATAAAGCTAATATTTGCATAGATGATATGAAAATTATATATAAAGTAAAGACTACTTCACTCTCCAAATCTTAATTTTCAAACACTATCAAAGTGTACTTTGAACTCAAATTATTGTGACAATTCACAACCCTCATACATCAATAGTTTTCCTTAAAAAGGTATATTAAATTTATTTCAATGTCAAAATGTTAAAAAGAAGAATATATGTGTTACCAGTATAATATTTTTAACTATCCCATTCTGCAACAACTACATTTTAGAAACCAGGGATCGAAGCAGGCACAATTTGGGTCAGTTTCACGGCCCTTTCACAAAATTATAATCGATAAAAACAGCCCCTTCACAAAAATACCATCGATTGAAACAACCTTTTATTGGCATTTTACCAGGGGCAGAAAAATCTCCAAAAATTTACTTGCCCCCCAAAAAACTACATTTTATTGCTCTGTAAAATTTACATTATTCATATTATTTGCATTGAAGGAAAAATCTGAAAATCCTTAAACACATGTGAATGTGGGGTTTTTATCTTTCCCCATTATTGATGGGGTTCTGTGTTCTGTTTACACTACAGTTAAGGTATTGAGATTGCCACCAGGACATTGATAAAATTCGAGAAATAGAAATGACATTTATTTTTTCCATTCCAAAATTTGAAGGCATTTAAAAATATATATATATTTCTTAAAAGTAATTTATGAATTTCTCGCAGTCAATTTTTTTACATGTCCCTGGTAACTTGGACAATAGACTTTTTTTCCAGCCCTGCATTTTACCCTATATTTTATTTTGTTTTTTGAATTATTTTAAGGAAAAAAATGGCTTTTACAAAAACTAGTTTGAAAATTCACAAAAATAAACAGTTTTCACAAAAAATGGACCCCAAGAAAAATTCCATTATTGACCACTTGAAACAAATATAATATTAAAAATATATATGAAACATAATGCCTTTTTGGCAAATTGTAGTACACATCTAACCTTGCTTTTATACAGCTCTTGACAATAAATTATACAAATTGGTAGCATTAAATATGCCCTTACAGCAATGGGAAGTAGTGATGACTAGGCCAATTTACCTGTGGCCTTTTTCCTTCTTTTCTACTCATTTCTATATTCACAATTTTATTATTTGTGTCAAGAGTAACCATGTATTCTCTTTTTCTCTTACAGGGATCACCGTGAGCCAATTTGGGATCGTCTGCCGGAAACTATAGTTTCCGGCCCTTCACAAAAATATGATTAATTAAAATGTCTCTTTCACAAAAATATGACTGATTAAAACTGCACTTGGTTCTTACGTATTATCCTAGCAGCCCGCCAAAAAGAGCGATTTTTTGAAGATAAATGCCGGATGCATGAAATTATTAACGGTTTAGAATGCGATTGGCAACAGTTTGCCAGCAAATTTGACGAAAAAATAGTTTGGCAGAAATGACTGCCGGGATAACATGTAAGTACCCCATACTTACCCAAAACTAGCCAATGAATGATCATGCAAAAACATTTGCAGTCCCATAGGCTATGATTTGGGTATGCACTTTGCGTCACCAAGCGAGCTCAGTGACTTACAGATCAGAGACAACTTTTATTATTTCATATGAGCTTTGGCAATTACAGAGTGCCCACCACTTCCAGGAGGTGAAAATAATGGCATTCGCAGCCTTACTAGCATATAGCTAAAATAGCATACTTTTTACAATTTTAGTGGCCAAAGTAGTAGCGCTTTTTTCTGTAGTTAAAAGATGTATTACTCACATTACAGTAAAAAAAAAAAGAGAATAAATTCAAAAATACTTCGTTAAATGAAATTATGTTATAATAATAATGCAATCGAAAAGCAACAAGAAATGCTTTTAAAAATAGGACAAAATTTGTTTCAATAAGCATAGAACAAAAATAAATTTGCTCACATAGGGACGGAGTACCAAATTGATAATACTGCCGTTTTCGATATCAACAAATATCAATGAAATTTTACTCGTTTAGAGAAAAACCTACGGCGCTAAAATAAGGTTTTAAAAAATTTTCATCGGGAAGTTAATATTTAAGAGAATATCACTACAAGTTTGGAAGAGCTTGATGTAAACAAATTGTATACGGTAAACAAAAAACATAACACTACCGGTAAGTCTCTAAATATTCTAAATGCTAAAACAAGCATAAAGGCTACACATGCTTTTTTTCTACTCAGATTTAAAACATAATCAATATCAACAGAAATTTTCTTCATGCAACATGAAAACAAAAGAATCGAGCATGGCATGGCAGCTACCAACAACAAAACATTATTTGAAAATTTGTTTCACAATCTTCGGAAAGTTATATGCAACTTTTTCCTTTAATACATATTTAATAGAACATTAATTATATTTACTATTATGAATGTTCGTTTGTTTGAAATCATTATGAACGCATTTTATACGCATTAACGTGCAGCCAGACAAAGGAGAATACTAAACTCGGCTTTTAAAAGAACAAGAGTTAAACTTACCTTAATTACGAAAAACAGACTAAGTTAATATATATTCAGATTAAATTTGTTATGTTATAAACTTTATAAAAACATTAAACACACAAACCACGCTCAAACAAACATACAACCACAACTCGCAGATCAATCTCACCTTTCTGTAACCGGTTTGAACTGGTTCACATTTCTTTGGCGGTTCTTCCACTGCACGATCACTGGTTTCTTCAAATAATTTCTAGAAAATGTGTTTCATGAAATTTAAATATAAATTTCATTAATCAATGACAGCTACTTATTTTAAGTGAAAGAGATATGAGGAATTTACAAATAATCAGAAACAAAAATATATATCTATTGATGTCTATGTTGTTTAATGAATAAAGGGAATGATGAGTAAAGAAGACGTGCATGCAGAATCGCTGCAGATTTTTTTAATTGTACTGAATTAAGTTTAGAAATTGTTTGAGATGAATTTTTTTAATTATTTATGCCTTCAAATACCCATATAAACTCATTAAAAGTTTTTATAATGCAAAAAATATATAAATAATAGAGAGTTTGGACCATGGTACAACCATTTGTAACATGCAACCGTAGTACAACCTTTTGAGTGACAAGTAAACAGTCGTCGGTCGTTCTCTCCTCCGTCCTTCGATAGGCTTCTATTCGATAGGAGAAACTAGATTTTGAATTACATAGCTTCGTCTTGGATTTCTCAGCGAGATGTTTTACAGCGATCAACGATAAGGTGTCCAAGGTCCATATTTCAGTGTTTTTCAGTTTATTTTTTGGATGAGTCGAGTCGGGGCCATCGGGATTCTACAGGGCCTGCTTGTTTCTAAGTGCTGGAACCAATAAGTAAGCATCCGTAAGCCTCTTTGGGTGACTCATTGGAGTGCACAAGCAGGTCCAGTAGAATCAAGATGGCCCTGATTGAGTGCCCAAAATTAAGATTTCTGAACAAAGAATTGGGCACAAATCAGAATGGTGTCCCCCAACTCAAACAAAAATCTGGTATTCAGAGATAAAATAAATGAAACTTTGTATAATAAGTACGATTGCTTCGGCCGAAAAAAAAAAAAAAATTAGACTTCTTCAGCTGTCAGCGCACTGGGTCGCAGAATTTTTTTTTTTTTTTCAACACACTGCATAGCAGCTGCCATTTTTTTTCCTGCGATACAGTGTGTGTTTACAGCTGAAGAATGCTAAAAATTTTTTCGGCCGAAACGATCGTACTGTTAAAAACTGGGGACATTTTATAAATTCAGTGCTTTTGTACACCCTCCAAAAAAAGTATTCCAGCAAGAGAGAAATTTCCTACGTTGGTTTCGTATATTAAAAATTATTTATCATAGAATATGAATTAGGCTATATGTATAAATATGACTCTCCATATTTCTATCAAGTTGTGCGTTTTTCAAAAACTCAATAATTATTCGCAAATCTAAAATAGGAAATTTCTCTCTTGCTCGAATACTTTTTTTGGAGGGTGTACAAATAGGTTATATCTAATCAATTAAAGCATTATTAATATTCATGAAATAAAGAAACATGATTCATTAACCCATTTATGCCTGGTGTCCATCCTCAAAAAAGTAGTCGAGTAAGAGATAAATCTCCTACGTAGGTTTCGTATATTAAAAATTATTTATCATAGAATATGAATTAGGCTATGTATAAAAATGACTTTTCATATTTCTCTCAACTTGTGCGTTTTTAAAAAACTCGTCATTATTCTCACATTTAAAGTAGGAAATTTATCTCTTACTCGAATACTTTCTTCGGAGGGTGTCCCTTTTTTTGGGACGGCATTTTCGCTATCAGCCGAAAACGTTGTTTACTTTTCCTAGCCCCTTATTTTTCCTTTATTCACGAGTATTGAACCTCAATTCCACAAAATATTTTAACCAAAGGCAGTTCCAGCGAGGGGGCCATAGCCCCCCCCCCACCGAACTTTTTGTTTTGAAATTTAGATTCGGATACTTTACGGTTCCTCACGTTCAGTTGGAATTTTAAACAATTTATAGACTATTTTATAAAAGTTCAATGGCTCCCTCCGAAAATTCAGCCTGGAGCCGCCTTTGATTTTAAAATGAGCAAGTAGGATGTTGACATTTCAGTTTTTATACAAAATTATTTTAAAAGAAATCATCCCTTGTTCAAGAAGTCGACATCAGAAATTTATCCATTATTGCTGGTATTAACAAAAATCGAAGAAAGTCGCAAAAATATCGGGTCATAAAAGGGTAAAAAAAATTGTATGAAATAATTATTATAATTAACCGTTTGACTGCTATCCATCAAAATCCTCATACACCCTCCAATAAAAATATTCGAGCAAGAGCGAAGTTTCCTATTTTAGATTTGCAAAAAATAATTGAGTTTTTGAAAAACGCACAACTTAATAGACATATGGAATGTCATATTTATTCATAGCCTAAGTCATATTTTATGATAAATAATTTTTAATATACGAAACCAACGTAGGAAATTTCTCTCTTGCTCGAATGCTTCTTTTGGAGGGTGTACATTCCAAAAGCGCTGCATAGCAGTCAAACGGTTAAAATTTTGTCTCCTACTTCTATTTTATATTTTGGGGACAAATTGAAAAAATCGTGAAATGGGGGACTGTCCCCGAAAGTTAACCCGTTAGCATCAGACTTTTTTCGGCACATTCTCCAATTTATGTTGATGCCAGAAGTGATAAATAAATTTCCGACATTTGTGTGCTATGAAGAATGTATTTGTTTTCTAAAAATATGAATAAGGCTGTTAAAGATTCTCATTTTACTTTCTTACGCTGAGTATTCTGTGGAAATCAGATATATTATTTTGAAAATATAATGCTTAAATATTTTTGCAACCGTTTAAAAGTAGATCTCTGGGGGTTGGGTTAACCCATTCGTGCCTGGGTATTTTTGCGACTTTCTTCGATTTTTGCTAACACCAGCAGTAATTGATAAATTTCTGATGTCAACTTTCTGAACAAGGGATGATTTCATTTAAAATCATTATGTATAAAAATTGAAATGTCAACATCCTACTTGGCCATATTAAAATATTTTGTGGAATTGCGGTTCAATACTCGCGAATAAAGGTTAGGAAAAATAAATAACGTTTCCGAATGATAGCGAAAATGCCGTCCCAAAAAAGGGACGCTATGCATAAATGGGTTAAAGACGTTTGGTGACCTTACCAAAGTACCCCTCCCCCCTCCAAAAAAAGCAATATATCATTACGATGGGACGTTACTGAATGACAGGCGATTGCACATTCTTTCTGCTTGGATTCTGCCATTGTAAGGGTGTCCATCGGTAAAAAAGTCGGTATGCTTAATGAATTCAATCCATTGTAATTCCCCCCCCCCATAATTTGAATTTAAATCGGGTTTCTCCCACTGAAATAATTACGAGAACCCAAGGTCGCAGTGAGAAAAAAATGACTGTGGGGGGCCCAAAAGGTGAAATAGATAGAACTTCTAACAAAAATGGTTAATTTATTGACATCCATTTAGAAAGCATCCAAAATTTCGGGGGGCCCCAGAAGCCTACTCCCTGAGTATGCTCTTGGGGGGAACCTAAATCTTTTCCCATAGAGCAGGGTTGCCCACTCAAATTTAGTTTTGTGTTATGGCAAGCCAACGTGAAGGGTGTTTTGAGCATAGGACTTCTAAAGCGTATTTATTTGACATCTGGAGAAAAACACCCAAAACTCCATACTATTAGATCGATAGGCCCGAACCCGAGACCTTCAGTCTTCAGCTAGCTACCATGTTCTACACACCCACATACAATGCCTTCATAAAAACTTGATGGCATCCAAATCACATAAACAATTTCTACACTTTTTTGTACAATTTAACATTTAAAAAATCCATGTTTTGTCCAGATTTATTTTTGTAATAAACCTAATTTCCATAGACAAGAGATCTGTCTTCTAAAATGTGGCTAAAGTGATTTAACTCTCCTCTAATAATGTTTTGAATATTTTCAAGCATCATTTACACAAGAGCAACTTTTTTTTTTTTTTGGAAGGTGGGGGATAGGTTCAATAGGTCAGGCAAAAATTTATGAAATAATAATTATTAAAACAATTCCGATATGATATTTTATACAAAACATCTATTTGAATAAAACCTAATATTTTCTGTCTATTACTGTCAGCAGCTTAAAAAACTGATAAGATTAAAAATATTAATAATAAAGTTATTAAATCCAAAATAGGGATTACTTTTATTCTTAAAAAATTAGAGGTTTCAACAAATAAATGTCCAACAAAAAATATTCATTTTTAAGAGCAATGCAAAAAGATTGAAACTAGGATGAATGTATGATGATTTTTGTAAAAAAAAAAATGGCAGATTTACAAACATTTGCAGCATATGGAAAAAATTAAAATTTGGTGAATTTTGCTGAAATTGAGCAAAAATGTATGAAAACAATCTTGTAACAGATGGCGCATTATCAGTGATTTTGAGCAATTGAAACAACTGGCACATCCTTGCTACTACAATTAGTTAATTTTAATTTGTGTACCAAGAAAATTCTGACAGAATTTGCTTCTTTAACACACTTTATTGACCCCTTAACATCCAATACATACGATGAGCATCCTGATTTTTTTTCAGATGGCAACTCGGTGTAAAGTACCTACATCCTATTTTACTCGTATCTGAGCTGTCATTTTTAAATTACTGGCAAGGTTCTCCCTTTTGTTCACTCTCAAAATTCAAATACAGTGGACTCCGCTTAATGTGATCAGTTTGGGACACCGTGATTTTGATAACAATAACCGATTGATAACAATAAACGATATGCAAAATTAGATAAATTTACCCCCACCACTCTAATTTACACGTACTAAATTTCAAAATAAAATGGAAAAACTCACCTTATATTTATGTACTGTATATTATCCTTTAAAACACAAGAATTGTATAGATAATTAAAAAAATTTATCAATAGTTGTTTGTCTACAATTTTTTCTTAGAAGGTTATTAATAAATTGTTCGTATTCATAATGTTTTTTAAAGTCATCGGAGCGGTGTTGAACTCCACATTTCAACACTTTTAATGCATGTCCCATTTCAGCACTTGTAGGAGGTGGCTCAATATCAACAGATTCTGCATCGGACTCGTCAGTTCCATCATTCGTCTGTTTTCCTATGGCAATCTGACAGACTTCAGATTCTGTTAATGTGGAAGCTACTGGGATGCTTTGATCTACTTCCACCCATGCCTCGAACTCTTCAGGGGTCATATCCGAAGGAATTTCAATCTTTTCTTCAGATTTCTGGTCATATTTTTCGCAAGATCCTTCGTAGGTGAAGCAGTTTCTGATCGTTTGAGCAGAAACTCGATTCCAGGAAGCTGTTAACAGGTGCACCGCATCAAGAACGTTAGTTTTCTTGGCCAAATCATTAGCTTTAAGATTTTGTGTGCACTCTATTTCATCCAGTAATCGTGACCGCATTTCGTGGCGATAATATGCTTTCAAAGCACGAATAATTCCTTGATCACAAGGCTGCAAAAGGGAAGTAGTGTTGGTGTGTAAAAAAAAAACATTAATATGCTTCAGAGTGACATTTAAAACGTGTGCAGTGCAATTGTGCACAAGGAGAAGAATATCTTGTTTTAGCTTATCGTCCCACTTACGTATCCAGTCATTGAAAATGACTGTGTTGTCATCCAGGAATTCTTGTTGGCATAGTAGTCAACAGGAAGTTTTTTAACACCTTTAAAACAACGAGGATTCTTACTTTTCCCGATGACTAAAAGTCTCTGTTTTTCTCCAGACATACTGACGCAACATAAAACAGTGATACGTTCTTTTGAGACTTTATGTCCTTTTAAGCTTTCATTCTTAAATAAGTATGTATGTTCTGGTAGTGCTCTAAAATACAAAGCTGTTTCATCGGAATTGTACACATTTTCTGGTGAATATGAGGCAATTAGTTTTGGTCACTCGTCTCGTAGCCAATTTTCCGCTGCTGGCTTATCGGCATCTTTTTTTTTCGCCGTGAATTCTCTTGTAAACAATATTTTCGCGTGTCTTCCATCGCTGAAACCAACCATTTGTTGCAACAAAATCTTTTTCTTCCATTTGAGCAGCTAAACTTTCTGCTTTTTGTTGCATAAGGGGTCCGTTGACTGGAGCATCACGTTCTCGAACATTTTCAAACCAAAGTCTTAGAGCCTTTTCAACTTGCTCATATTTACCAGCTCTATTACGTTTGCACTCTGTATTTACATTTTGTTTATCTTTTCTAGTAAGTTCATCACGATTTTTTCAAAATTTTACACCATAAAGGCTGAGAAATGTGTAACTGCACTGCAGCATTGCGCTGACTCATTTTTGGTAACCTGTCATAACGATTTAAAATTTCGATCTTTTGTTTTAACGTTAAATCATTTCGCTTTCTGGCTTCCATATCGACAAGCTGCATGTAAGGGAGCAAGGCATAAAATGTGAATAAGCTCCTTCTGAGTTCCGATAATGTCCAGTTCACATGCGCTGAAGATTGAGGGGAACTCCAGGGGTAAACAATGTATTGAAGGAAACGTTCTCAGGAAAAAAGCTCCCGTTCCATCTATCTATCATGTGAGGGGTGTGGTTTTATGGGTTACCGTTTGTCGGCTCATTCCGACTGGTCATAAGAAAAGCCATAAATTTTTCGATTACAATGCCCAGCAAGTGAAAACTTATCTGACAACCACTGACCACCAGCAGGATGTGCGTGGAGGGGGGGGGGGATTCCAGGAAAGTGTGATTCCTCACTCCTTTGTTCATTCCCCATTTCCCTAGGTGGAAGAGGGAGAATTCTGGGAAATTCAAACAACAGCAAAGGGAAAGAAAAGAATGGGTTCCTTCTGAATACATTGTGAATATTCCTTTGCCAGTTAAAATGAGGTTCGAAAACTGATAACATTAACCGTTTTATGATCACATAAAGCGATAATTTTAACATACAAATGAATTGAGAAAATCGGGACTAAGTGATTTCAATAACAATAAGCAATTGATAACATTAACCGTGATCACATTAAGCGGAGTCCACTGTATAATTAATTTTTACTCAAAATGAAGTCTTGGAATGTCTTGGAAGAACTCGTAGCGTCGATGGGTTTTGTATTTTAATCATATTTTATTTTAAAACACACACAAACTATATAGAATACAATATTTACACGGAGTAACTCAATTTTGTGTCTATCAACATTGAAGCTTCGCAGGAACAGTGATCTGTTTAACTCGCTCGCAATTGTGAGATGTAGCACCCCCAGTGTCCATATTTCTTCGACTTTCAACACTTTTTCCAGAGACATCTGGTCATGTTAGACCAGTTGATAGCAAATAACAATATTCTCTGTTACAGTTCCTTTCATGGAGAATATGAAAATACCTATTTACACTAAATGATGATGAAGGGGGTCACAACCACAGTGAGCAAAGTTCATCTAAATTAAATTGAAGTTACACATTATAGCATAGGGGCATTATACCGTCAATTAATAAATGCCATCACTGCAAGAGAAAACTTATTAATAACTTGATTTACTATGGCAGTGAATAGAAAATGTTTTTAAGTTACTCCATGAACTATCGCTATTTTTATAAAATACGGACTTGGTCCACTATGAAATAAATAAAAACTTTGTGAAAAAACACATAAAATGTTACTTATTAAGTAACATTTTATGTGTTCTTTTTTTCAAACATGTGACATGTAGCACCCCCAGTGTCCATATTTCTTCGACTTTCAACACTTTTTCCAGAGACATCTGGTTATGTTAGACCAGTTGATAGCAAATAACAATATTCTCTGTTACAGTTCCTTTCATGGAGAATATGAAAATACCTATTTACACTAAACGATGATGAAGGGGGTCACAACCACAGTGAGCAAAGTTCATCTAAATTAAATTGAAGTTACACATTATAGCATAGGGGCATTATACCGTCAATTAATAAATGCCATCACTGCAAGAGAAAACTTATTAATAACTTGATTTACTATGGCAGTGAATAGAAAATGTTTTTAAGTTACTCCATGAACTATCGCTATTTTTATAAAATACGGACTTGGTCCACTATGAAATAAATAAAAACTTTGTGAAAAAACACATAAAATGTTACTTATTAAGTAACATTTTATGTGTTCTTTTTTTCAAAGTTTTTATTTATTTTATCGTTTCACACCAGTATTTTGAGTTTTTTTTTCTTTGGTCCACTATGGTTGTAAACCCCACATACATATATACGTACTTGAAAAAAGCATTCTGGATGTCAAAGGGCTTATTACTGTAAGTCTGGAAGCAAGTTTGAAGTACTTTAACAAGGCCCAAAAGATAACCTTTTCACTTTGAAAAGATAGTATTTATGTTAACTAGACTCTCCAATTCCAGATATTGCTACAGTGGAAAATTGTTTTGCCAATACAAAGGTCAAATAACAGACATGCTGAATGATGCAAAAGTCTTAGTCATTCAGCAGGGTTAGAGCACTGGCATGATGGATCACAGCATTAAGCAAATAAATAATTTTGTCACATTAAGAGGATGTTTCTTGCAAATCAAATTTTTAAGAATTATTTTGCTTATGACATATTGTTAAAATCAGAACCTACCAGACTGAGAGTTTTAAAACTTGCAACATCAAAATTATATCTTTTTTACAAGTAATCTATAAAGGATGTGCTGGGAATAATACCTGAGGTAAGCTCAGGTATTATTCCCAGCACAAGATCAAAGATTATTCTCTTGTTACTAATCATAGCTGCAAGCAATAGATGCCTAGTAGAGCTATGTCTAACAGCACAAACAGCTTATGGTAGTCAGTGGTCATGATTTCTCCAATATAGTACAATAATACAATCTCAATGAGAATTGTCAGAGATAAAATCTTGTCTCTGTTCTCTTGCTCAAAAATCAGACTTTGAATTACTAATTACACCAAATATATGTTTGTCTCTGGTTTTTAGTAAGTAATAAGTTTCCCCTGTACTGACTGAAAAACAAAATAACGTAAGCATATGTTTTTTATTGCATGATTTTTATTAGCCGTATTTTACAAAATGAGATTACAAGAAGCAGAAAACCTTACATTCACAGTAGCTTATACATTTTACTATGGATATTTAATATATTGTTTAGAAGGACAGATTCCCTAGCATTACATTTCAATTCAACTGATATAAATGCAAGGAGGTTCACAAATTAACATAAAATTTTATATATGCTTAATTTATTAGTAATTAACAAACATATCAAATCTTATTTACAATAAATAAATAAATTTATAAAATTCATCAACATATAACTAGATATCAGTATAGAATATTGCACAATAAATTAACTTTAAATATTTATTTATACAGGCAGGAAGGTTTACATCCTGACTAGAAACAAATATTCAGTGAAAAACATTACATTTATCATTTGACCACATGTAAAACTGGCTTCAAAAAGGTAAATTTTCATAACTTAAAACATACAAACACTAACAAAAGAAATAAACCACATACAATTACATATTATATTTTTCAAACCGATTTAATAAATGATGCTAATTTTATTTTTTACAAATTCCTTGAAAAATAATCAGGAGAAAATTGAAAGTTTATAAATTAATACAAGGCAATAAATAATATTATTTAATGAAAATTTCAGCAGGGTTCTCTACATAAATATTAAATATACCAGAAAAAATAAGACAAAAGTAACTTTTTTTGACAGTCAAGTTTTGCAAGCATAGCCATTCAATAATAACCCACGAAAAGATTATATAATAATTAAAAAAAAAAATTACAATATTCTAAATGCTAAAAGAGAATTAATGGAACATAAGTTATGATATTTCACAAGTAAAAATTACAAAATATTTTATGATTGTAAATCAGAAAATTTGATCAATTTCTAAGTAAATAATTTATTTTAGACAAACTTGAGCAGATTACAGAATCCAAAAAGGATGTAATTATTTCTTAATACAGTTGAATTAAACATGTACAATGGCAAAATGATGAGTAAAAAAAGTAGCAGCTTATAAAAATATTAAGTAGATATTTTATAATATGGTGCATTTAAAAATCAGATAGTGGTAGCAATTATCTGCTCTATTAAATAAAATGTCTTGCTATCTAAGACATTATCAAAATATATTTTTATAAATGAATAAAACAATTTCCAGTCAGTCATTTCTGCCTGGCGGGGTGGGGGGTGGAATAGTTTATAATAAGCTATAATCAAATTAGGACACATATTATTTATACTAGAATTATTTTTAAATTAAATTTTTGCATATTTTGGTCAAAGCTTCTTCAATGACATTGCCATTGCAGACCATTTAAATTAATCTGAAGAGAATATGCGATAGGAAAATGACACTTTCTGAAATCTGATTAGTTATGTCACTTATGTAAAGGATTAATAGTATTAAATTCATAAAAAATTTATACACCTTAAGAAAGAACAATATGTACGCCAATGCATAGATTATCACACATTTAACAATTCAAATGTATATATGAGTGCACTGATAAAGCAAGAGAAATAATTGTTACTTTCCGAACATGTACCATGTAAGGAAAGTATTGTAATCATGAAAAAATTAGACTTCGAGATTTTGGTGTATTGACACATTTTGAGGTCTTTTGAATTCATTTATGCTATTTTTATGAGATGTACGTATGTATGTGTGTGTGTGTATGTGAGTGAACACACAATAGCTACTAAACTGGGCATTTGATCGAGCTCAAATTGGGTATATATGTTGCAAACAACCGTCACAAGACCGGAATTGATTTTGGTGTGTATAGGACTTATAGTTTTTCTACAGGGCTACGACAAAGATTTCTTTTACATTATGGCCTATGAGGAGAAATTCTTGAAAGTGCGTTAGCGTTTAAAGGGTGCATTCGATTGAGCTTCAGTTTGGTATATATGTTTGAATTATTCAACGATTAAAATTTATTTAAATGCTTGGTAATGATCTTAATCGTAAGTGTTCAGAAAGTTGAGTGGAGTCACTCCAGATTTTTTTTGTTTGCAACACAATAATGTCCCTAGAGTATTTGATGAGCATAATACAACTTACTGGCCTTTATTGTGTTCAGTGGCGGATTAAAAAAAAAAATCAACTACTGACAGAGTTAATGCGATGATAATTCAAGTCAATAATAGCCATGTTCTTCCCCCCCCCCCCAAAAAAAAAAAAGAAAAGAAAAAAGAAAAGAGTGAGAGAAATTGGAAAGAGACTTTATCATTTACATGCTAATGTTAAATTAAATTTTAATACTTTTTTACATTTTTAAAGAGAAAATAGAAATGGTAGTAGATAGCTTGTAGTCATATTTAATGCAAGATATCAACATAAAATGGCACCCATGATGTAAGTTTACTGACATACATAATTAATTCAATCATATATGGAATAAATTGCATGAGCAAAATAAATATCATGAGAAATAAGCTCAAAAAAGGCCTTACAATATGCTGTATGTATAAATTAAAGCTATATGAAGAGTGAGGATGGTGTGGAGATTTGAAGTACTGAATGAAGTGCAATCAGAATACATATGGAACCAATATACAGATCAATATGCACAGGCTTTCACATGTATGCACAGGAAACATACTTTGGACAACATTTAAAATGAAACTTAATAAGAAAGCAACCATGTAACTGTTCTTTTACAAATATTTGTGGATTAATTTAAGAATGGAATAACTTAAGTTTATCATGCACAAAATGTTGAAGCTTCTGAAAAAATTCAAGTTTGAAAATTTAAGCAAAGTAAATGCTCCAGACAAAAAATGTCATACAACAGAATTGATTTTCATTTAAGTGATAAGCAAGAGATGCACATACAAAAAAGCATTCATTAATGCATAAGTAATTTTTATAAATTAAAACTAAAATAGGAAGAGGCAATAGAGAGAAAAAAAAAAAAAATGTTAGAAATATTTAGCACACAGGCAAATTTATCACCTGGCATACTTAACATTGTAATATACAAGTTATTGGTGTAGCACATTTTAACATAAGATACTGCCATATATTAAGAAAATCAAATGCAAAATACACAAAATACTTTTCGGCAAGTAAGATAAAAAATTTTGAACCTTTAAAAGAGTTAATACTCATAGAAGTAAACTAAACTTCAACTTTAAAAAGGATTTGTCCTTTTATTCATATTTTAAAATTGTCACTGATATCTAACTCAATCTTTCCAATCTTGTGACCTATAAATGTTTGCTTTTACATTAAAATTTTTAAACATCTGAATTACAAATTAATTTTAGTTTAGTTCTACGAGTATGAGATAGAACTCTGACATACTTGCTTAGTAAAATATGACAAAAAACTAAGAATAAAATATTGCATTCAACGTAGCATTGCTGCCATCAAAATAAAACTGGTACTGTATAAAAATACAGAATGATAGACAGTGGAAACTCATTTTTTGTCTTCTACACATAAATGTAAAAAAAAAAAATCTCCATTTCTAATTAATATTTATTTTTTTAACCTTAAACTATATCTTGTAAGAAGTTTTCAATTTTTTTTTTTAATTTTGTGTTTCCCAAACAATTTTAGACAGATTTTCCTTTACAAGATTTCCAAATCAATATTTTCTTTATTTCAGAAGAGTCTCATATCATGATTTCTATTCATATAAATATATTTTGTATTCATTTTTAAATAGCATTACTGACAACTAATATTTATATAATTCTGAATTTTCATTGAAAAAAATTTGAAAATCAAATTAAAAAAGTCCACATTCCACTTCAACAATATTTTATGAGAAAATATGTCCCTTTTATTTAATATTTCTTATACGTTTCTATTATCAGGGGAGTAAAAAACTTTGAACATGTGGTTCCTCTGAAAATGTAAACGAGTTCCACCATCATTGACATACTGCATTTTTGGAAATTATCAAATGCAATGACATATTAATCAGTCATACGACTGTAAACTGCATATAATAAATAAATTACACACACTAAATGTAAAGTAAAAATTAAAACTCATAGCCACCCACAGATGACCATAACATAGTAACACAATCAATAGGAACAATTCTGAATGCTTACAGTTAAAATAAAACATAACATGAATTAAATAACCATTCACAAAAACATCTCATTTGACAAAGGCACATTTACATTAATTAGCAAACATACTATATACACCTATAAAAAATATGAAATGTAATCAACAGTGATTTACACTTCAGTATCACCTGGCCTTGGTGGCAGAGGTCTGGATTTAAAAGGAGGCCTCATAGATGCATTTGGAACAAAAGTCTTGTTTGGTTGCTTCTCAAACTTTTGCGCTAAAGCTGCTACAGAGTTTTTTTCTCCTGTCCTGGGAGTCTGTGGTATCACAACTTTGCTTGGTGTTGGCTTCTGGTTTTTCAAATTCGACGCCCTACTGTCGGGCTTGCTCACTGACTGCTCTTGTCCATGAAATACCGATTTGTAAGGTTTCTCTCCAGAGGAGGAATGGGTATCTCTCTTATTTTGAGCAGGCGTGTGCACGAACGACAGGGGAGTATCACTGAAGTCTAATGTCTGACAATCATCGTAATAAGTAGAACATGGGGTGATTGAGCGCTCATGCTCATTTAAATTCTTGGTAATGTCTTCATATGTACAAGATGGATTATCCTGCTTCGACGCAGGCTCCGCTGCTTTAGGTGGAGGCGGCCTAGGTGGTGGGCAGCTAGGCCTGAACGAGGATGAACTCAAAGGTCTACTAGCAGCACCCCTCTTATCACAGGGACCTCTCAGACTTGAAGTTCTGGTAACTGTGGGCGAAACCACTGTCGGCAGAGGAGATGCCCAAGAAGGTGTTCTTTGGGGAGCTTTATCGGGCCTAGGAGGAGCGGGTCTCACCGGAATGAATTTATTGGATTCAGAGTTAGGGTTCTCGGGGATTGTGGGAATGGGAGAAGAGACTAGACCTTGGCACTCATCTGGGGTGTTCTTAGTAGACCGATGCGGTAAAGTTGCAGCAAAATGAGGTGGTGGTGGTCCAGTGGCTGGTGGAGGAATTTGAATAGGTCCAGAGATTTCCAAAGTTCGTAGACTATTTCGATCAAAATTGAACTTTGATGGTGGCTGGGCTTTTCTTTGAGTAGTAGTTTTTGTCCTTGATCTACAAAAGAAAACAAAAATGAACTAATTGCAGTATACTAATATTACTGATGATTGTTCTATCCATTACATTTAGATTTTTCACACAAAATTTGGGAAATCTAATTTTACTCACTTGATGTTAGCTTTATGAGCCTTCTTAGACCACCAATTTTTAATATGGATACGATAGTAATATATAGTTGCCACAAAAAACAGCATGAGAGGGATGAGGCCGAGGAATATCACATACATCGCAACAATTATTAAGTAATCTAGAAAAGAATATATTTCATTTAAAATTATAAGAATATTGATTAAAAAAAACTGTCAATTAGTGAAACTTTTTGAAATTATTATACATAACAAGTTTTATCATAAACAGGACTTTTTTGTTAAGCTATATTTTATATTACTAGGCTACACATGCATCTCTTAAAAATGCTAATTATTATTATTGTTTAAAAAATCTTTTCTAATTTAATGCTTATATTTTAGGCATAAAAGAAACCCAAAGAGTAAAAGCATATATGCTAAATATAATCTTGAACAAATTCAGCATAGTTACAAAAAATCAGAAAAATAGTTCTGATTTTTCCCTGATTTCCTCGATTATCTTTCTCAAAGTTTCATAACTGATTATATAAATGCAATATTCTTCCAAGAATTGACCCTGCATAACATGCTTACCTAATGGGTAAAAGATAAATAAGTAATAAAATATGAACAATATTTCTAAATTATTTGTTCACAATTTCATAAATTTACAAAATTTAGTTGAACATTGGTGAGATTTGGAGGAAGGGAAAAAAAAGTAAGATTGACAAGTGTTATGTGCACATCCTTTTTCTCCTGCAAATGTCTGTTTGGGGAGATTCTCTTTTCAAGCAAACAATGGCGTCTACTTCTGGTTAGGGTTTGCCCGTTTGGTGATAAAACTGGTCACATTGTCAAATCAAAAATGAGAAGTTCCATGATTTCTGGGTATATTTTTACAAATTTCCCCGACATTTCCCTGTTTTTTTTTTTTTAGATTTAGTTCCCTGATCTGTAGTAAGCCTGAAATTTTAAACATATGCCAGATAGAGATGTGGCAAACCATATGTATTCATTCCTGAGATGCGGATAATCTCTCAGACTCTAAGGAACGAATTGCTACTTTCAAATATGAGTCATTACTGTATCCACATAGACCAGTTCGAAGAGACTTCCGGGCGTGCTTTGAAAGGAGAAAATGAGTTTTGGTTTCACACATTTAGTTTGATATTCATATGTTTTATATGTTTTGTTATTCGTTACTGATACCCAGAAGTGTAGAGGCACTCTAATAAAAGGATTGCATTTCGTATGTGCCAAATGGTATAGTTTTGATGAGCTTTGAAAGTATCTGCATGTTTCATTATCATTACTGATGAGACGCAATATCAGTTACGGAGACAGATACAGTATCTGCTGCTCTATTTTGATATGGTACTAGATAGTGTCTGTTCGTACAATGCGGGGGGTGAAATACGGACATACGGGGTATATAGTATGTTGTATGCATGGGTGCCAATATCAGAACTTTTTTGTTGGCGGTGGGGAGAAAGGGTGTGTTCTTGCAATAGTACAGGAGCAATAAGAATAGAACCATGTTAGTAATGGGGTGCTAATCTTGGGCTTTCTGACATTTTAATACTAAATAGTGGTGTAATCAGGATTATTTTTCAGGATGGTCCTGAAATTGGATAGCGAACGTTTATTTCTTAATGATTGAGCTAGAACAGAAATATGAATAATAAATAACAAGTTATTTAAATACACCTTAAAAAAATATTTTTATAAAGTAAACGAATTCACACATTTTTGTTATTTAAAATATTATCCAGAACTAAAAAAAAAAAATATATTTGGCATGTAAACTAAAAACCCAATTTTTTAAAAAAGTAATTGTTTTGTCCTAAAAAACATTTTGGGAGGGACCTGGGATTTCTATGCCCACCCCTGCGTATGCCACTGGTATTATAATAATTATAAAATGTTGATATCCAGGGGGCGGGGGCAACTCGACCCCCCCAATCTATACTATTTTATGGACGGCCATAAACTTATGGAATATGCTTAATCCGATGAAACCATTCTTTCTGTACGAAAGGGGTGAGAATTTTTGTTTAAAGAATGCTTTGATATATCCAACCACAGAAGGGGCTAACCCCCTCCATCCCGAAAGTGCAGAAATAGAGCTGGAAATATCTTAATAATAGATGATTGTCACCGAATTAAACTATTTTAATTTAAAATATGTCTTAAAAGTTATTTTGAAAAATGGTCCAGCAAAAAATTTTTTTATATTAAATAAATACTTAAAAATACTACAGATATTATGCTTGTAGAGATGCAAAATATTAGCTGGTATCCTACTGAGAACCCCTGCCCTGTGAATTGTATATATGTGTGTACTAATCCCTGGATATCACAGAGGATTCAAGAACCCGCGCTCAAAAGCAACACAAGGCACAAGCTTTTCATTACACTTTTTATGATAAGAATGAACAAGTTAAACCAGCGTTCAGAATTTTAAAAAGGGGGGTGGAGAGGGGGAAAAAAGGATGGCATATGTCTTTGGACGATTTCTATGTGCGCACCGAGTTATTCTGGTAAATTAACATTGCATAAAAAAACTATAAATCAGAGAAAACAAGCTCTAAATACAACTCTTATGCTTTAAAGTTAAAAAATAATAGTGCTATTTTTATTTGTTTTTAAACCAAAAAATGGAATTGCATGTCTTATTTTAAACATTCGTAATGAATTGTGTGTAATGCTTATATACAGTGGCATAGCTTGGGGGGGGGGGGTAGGTGTATCAAATTGCTGACCGAGTTTCAATTGTAAAATTAATACCAAATTGTAAGCTAAATAAAGAGTCAGATTTAGGAAAGGGGACTGCAACCCTCCTTCCTCTGGATACACGCCTGGCTATATAAGACTTTTTCTCGCATTCAAACTAATAACGAAAGTACCAAGTAACAAACATTTAGTAAAGGGCAGTGAGTTTCAAACTATTGAATACATATGAGTATTCATTTTTTCATTACTTTTACAGCACTAGTGCCAGATAGTATTGTGTTACTTCAAAACTGTGTAAAAACACAACACTGTGCATTCTTAAAAACTATTAAATATTTTAATACATACTACTAGGATCAGAAGCAGGACCACTATCAATACTTCCCCCAGGTCCATGAGAATTACAAAATGGTGGTGCATATCCCTCATCACAATGACAATTTCCTTTATTGTTACACACCTGAAAGAAGATTTTATTAATTAAATTTATTCAAGAAAATTTCAATAAATCTGTATAGTAAAACACATAATACACAAAAACATTTGCAACAACATGGTAGAAACTAACTGCATGAATCAGCTCCAAATGTTCAACATTTTTTGTTCAAATTATGAGACACATCCTTGAAGACTACAAGTTTTCTGTAATTTAGACAATTTTCCTTTAAGCATTTTAAACAATTTTTCAAATTTTGAATAATGTTTCTTTTATTCTGAACATTCTAAAATTATTTGACAAAAATGTTCATGAAACTCCTTTTTTTTTGTTGTTGTTTCTCATAAGTTGGCAGCGCACTCGCAAAGAGTGCAACATACAATGTGAAAATAATTGCTCCTATCCAAAAAGTTTCATTTTTAGCATCAAAGTGTACAGACATGATAGAATGTTTCATGCAGTTTTTTCTATATTTAAAATACCAAAAATATTTTAAGACTTATTAGGTAAAATTTAGTAATCGGCAGCATGACAGTGTTTACATATTACTCACGTTTTGCAAATTACACAAATAAAAAACAGTTATCCACAGTGATATTATTTCTGAGGCATTAATTCTGGAACATGTAAAAAAACATTGTTTTATGCTATTGAAATAAGATTTAAAAGTGAAGAGTTTGCCTGTAAAATGTCTAGTTCTCTTTTAATCAGAGTGATAGTGATGTTTTTGAGTCATTATGCTGCAATTGCGCCCCATTTCATATGACTTTAGCATCTCTAATGTAAACTTTACATAATATGAGTTTAAAAAAAAAATTGAGACTCCATAATTAGAATTAATTTGAATTATATGTGTAAGAAAAATATTCGTTTTCTACTGCAAAGAACAGCATGCAGCCAGCTTATTTATATTACCATAAAATATACTTTTAGTTAAGTCACACACATATATAAAAATAAATAAATAAAATAAATACAAATTTATTTCAAAATAAAACACACAGCAATCCTTTCAGAAGTTTGATAAGATGAAAGGTTTACATAATCAACAGTTTCATAAAAATATGACTTCTATACATTCTTAGACAAAATGCAGACTGATAAACTTGTCAGACCCATTTTATAAATTAATACCACTGTTTTTTGATGCAATCATTCTATAAATCAAATAACTTACTCCATTGCCATTACAATCATATAAGCAATCTCCTTTCTTAATAGAACTGACAGGTACACACTTTTGATTCACACATGCCTAAAAAGAAAATTATTTGCTTTACTTTAACATAAATTTTGAAACTTTTAACTGTACATACAGCACTAATACAAAACAAAAGCACAAAAATGCGTGGTCCAAAAGAAAAAAAAATTAGAAGGTAAGATTATTGTGTTTCAAAATATAGGGCAATTAAAAAACACAGCAAGTCTGACTTTTTCAGAAGAAAACTTTTCAATCTCTTCTGATTCTGTTCAAGGTTTTTACATGAAAATTTGTGAGGAAATGGCAATTTAGATTCCTAAAATTTCTCAGCTTGAATACATTTAATACCATCTTTAGTATAACCCAAAGAATTTCTATTGAAGATAATTTTTAAAAAAATATATAAAGTCTAATAAAAATTAAGTGTATTTTAAATGTTCTCCAATGAATTTAATAATAACAAACGATATTTTGTAAAAAAGCACCATGCAAAATTAAAAATGATTTCTGAAATTGTATGTATGCTTTTTGGAAAAGATGGATTGACAAATTATGAAGGAAATTTTTACAAATACTGGAAAAACAAAGATGGGAAATTTCTGCTCAAAAATTTTTGACCATACATTAATAATAATAAAAAGCCTTTATAAAACAGTATTATATAAAAACATAGTTAATGATACTAAATATACAGAAATATAAGATTTATGTACAATATAGGACATAATAGTACATTTTTAGCTGTTAAAATAAATAAATATATATACTGTATATACAAGCGTAAAATATAGGCATTGGTAAATTTAGGCTATGTCAAGCAATATATTTTACATTTTTATATTCAGTGTATAACACAACCACGAAAAAAGTGAAGCAATTTTTCAAATTTGAAAGTGTGTGTTATACACCAAGATATACGGTTTATATATATATGCATGGAAAGTATGACAACTTTGCACTCTGAAATTCAAAATTAGTTATTACTACAAAATTAGTTATTAAATACTATACATTGTTACTAAATTTGACAAATGTAAGCATATTTTACTATTCATTATAAACCATAGAAATGTAAAGTTCAAAAAAAAAAAAAAAAAATCCATAAACTATTGAGCCAAAGTTATAGCAAAAAATAAAAAATTAAATAATACATGTATGCAGAAATTGCATTGAAAATATAGATTACATAAAAATTACCTGGAGTGCACATTTAAGACTTTAAAATTTCATATTATTTAAATTAATGCTGTCATGCAATCTTTGAATAGCTTTAAAAAAACTCTAAAAAACTTTAAAATTACTGTGCTAGAGTCTTAAAAAAAATTTAAAAAGTCATATCAGAAGCTTTACAACACACATTTTAAAAGAAATCTCTGCAGGGAGACCCAAAACATTCAGGAAAAAGACCTGAAACATACAATATTTCCCTACAAGAATAGTTGCTTGGCTCATTTGCAAAGTGATTTAAGTGCTTAAGACTTTTTTTTCCTGAAGCTGTAAGTAATGTTTCTGTTTCATGTAAGCAAGTGAAAAAGTGAAAATTTGTAAAAAAGCAGCATTAATTTTTCCAAGACTAACATCATTGGTTTGTATTTAAAACTGTTTATTCTACGTTCCGTGATGACTATACTTTTTTTTTTTTTTTTTTTTGTCTTCTATGAACATCTTAAAGGAAAACATAAACAGCTTTAAAGGACGAAAATGATGACAAATGTAGCACCAACTATTCTACAAAGAGTTAACATAAAAATAATAATATAGATCATACCTTTCCATTACCACACTTGGCACCATTTGGAGCAAGACCAGGATCTGTGTTAAATAATCCGAGATCAACAATTGCCGACCTACATGTAAATGTTTTTTCTTTGACACTTATATAAGAACGAGCTAAAATAGCAGCAGATTCCATTCCAAACTCAAGACGTTCATTCAGGTGAGTGCAGTGTAACATTCCACATAGAATGTCCCTGAAAGTATATAGATATAAAAAAATTAACAAAAAATACCACTTAAGACATACATTGGGATGCTTAAAATGAAAGAATCCATAATGAAATAGATCCATGCAGTATGTTATAGATAACCATATTTTTAATTTTATGCCCAGATCACATAGGACCCACCAACTTAACAGTAGCAGCATTGGACAAATACTGCTAAGGATTTTTTCATACCTAGTTTTTAGTAATACGATGAACCTAGTTTTTAGTAATTAGATGTTAGGAGTTAAACATATACACTTCTAATGAAAAGACGTTTGGTGCTTATGTCATAAAAACACAGTGGATGAATATATTGCAACTATTCAAACAGCCATGACAGATGCTAAGCAACATTCAGTGAGATGTTGAGAAGAATCTGTGCATGCATTAGCTACCCATAAGAATCAATATTAACTTCTAAACACACAATGATATGTGTTCTGTTGCATATTTTGTAAATTTGGTTATTTATCCAATATAGTGTGTATACTTCTTGTAATTAATGTTAGATCTTAAAACTATATTTATGGTAGTTTTTTTTTGTGAGCTACTGAAGAAAACCCTGAAATATATGACAAAATGAACATTTTTATAGACAGAGATGCATCCAGAAAAACAATTTAAAAAGGGTTCGAACAGTGAAATAGGCAGAATTAAAAAAAAAAAAAGACTTCATTATAATTTTATTAACAAAAATCGAAATTTCAGGGGTGGGGGTAGGGAGGAGAGGTTCCAGAACCCACCAAATACATCCTTGGCCATAGTTATAGAATTGAAAAAAATTTCAAAGTAACCAAGTTTGGAACTTTTGAGTAGTGCTTGGCATTTTAAAAGATTTTATTTATGAAAAAGTTGCAGAGTGATACATACGCTGTGGCATCGTAAACTGGTGTATGTAATAAGAGCTATTTAGTATACTTAAATATTTTGCACTTAATATTTATTGAATTCTTTTGGGGTTAACATCTTTGCAATGGGTGTCACACAGGCAATGTCTACAAACATCGCCTCTTGTCTAGGTGTGTCATACACACATCGGCTACAAATGTGGCTCACAGCCAGGTGTATCATATTTGACTGTGTTTAAATTGATCCATAGGACTGCTGTATCACATATGAATTTTTTTAATAGAACATTTCATTAGTATTTTCCTTTGTCACAAGATGTAGCTATGTTTGTTATAGTGAAATTTATCAAAAATGAAATATGTCGACTTATGTTCCTTGATAATGTTTTTAATTCTGAGTGTTTAGTTTCTTAAAGAAAGTGAAATTGGTGAATGATGAGTAATGTAAATAAGAAATTGGTTCTTTAACATACTTTAATATAAACAAATGCAACTATTCTCACAAATTTAAAATGCCTTTTTATTTAGTGATATAGTGGGCAAATGTTCTACCATTTTAAAGGTTTCATTTCTTTTTAAAGATGATGAATATTTTGTATAATTTTTTTCTTCTAAAATGATTAAAACAATAATTAACAGAAGAAGAAATTTCAAGAATAACAACAAATTTCTTGTTCAGTGACAGTTTTTTCTTCCAGAATTTAAAAGTGATATTAATAGGAATATACTATCCAAATTTTTGACAGATGTGACAATCAACATCTCATTTTTGATTAAACTTTGCCTTTATTGAAAACCAGTTTTTTCATGTCAAACACCCAGACCTGCTTTTTAAAACCATGCACACAAGATACAAATCTATTGCATATGAACAAAAATGCAAATGTGAAATACTACTAACTCTTTTCTACAAGCTTTATATGTTTGATTAATCCTGTTGTATCCACAATTTCCATTAACATTTCCTTTATAATTTTGTTCAAAACATCTCATATCAGACATTTTTCCAGTCTGTCCCCATAGTAGCTTACACTGATCCATGTGAGATTGGCAATGCCCATCATAACAATATGCCTAAAACATAAAATAAATATAGTTACAACACATGGAAACTTCTTATTTCTGGTGCGATACAATAAATGGAAGTACGTAAATTTTTACAGCTATAAAAAAAAATACAGATGGTTATATCAGAAAAATTTAATGAGGAAAAGTTACAGCACAAATTATTTTAACCATATCTAAAGTTATATACAAAATCTTTTCAACTATGTCAGTCTTGTGATAATGAAAAATATTCAAAAGACTAATACTTTATTTCAACAAACTAGTTAATCAAAAATATCACAAATATACTAATCTGAAAGTAATTAAAATGTGAATTTTATAATTGTTAATAATTTTCAAATAATTAGTATACGTTAAAAAAATCATTATTTATCCTACATTAAAATGTTACAGCCAACCTTTTTTTTCTTAACTGGAATATTTATAACAAAGGAAAGCTACTGATGCAAAATTAAAATAAAAGTTATACAAGAGACAATAAAACTGGTGATGGGGGGTGCCTTGGTAGAAGGACTTTCAAAGGGGTTCTAAAGTGTATTCACGTTACATCTGGAGAAAACCCACCAAAACTCCAGACTGTTAGATCAACAGCTGCGCTATGGGACCTGAACCCGGGACCTTCACAATTTGGCCATCTACCATTTTCAATGACATAACCACTGTGCCATGGTGAGGCTACAGATATGATCAGACAGTATAGCACGAGATTCTGCTACCGTAAAAGATGCTTCCGAAACAAAGATAATAAGGAGTTTTTAAGCACATGGAAACAAAATAAGCACTTTTTACCAACGCTACATAAAAAATAGGCACTTCTTAAGGTCCTTAAAAAAATGGAATTAAGTACTTCATAAGCACTTTTTAAGGAGAGCACTGACTCTGTTTAATGATATGGAGAAAATAGAGGAGATTTGACTTGACAACCAGATGGAAAATAACAAAATGCTAATATTTATATAATATGCATGAATTTGAAGTTTGTTGGGTAACTTTTATAATTTAGAATGCTCCTGTCAGCTTATTGCATTCTGATTGGTTTAACAATATAAATAGAACTATCATAAAATGATGAGTACCTGTAATAAATACACAAAATAAGAAATTTTAACTGAACTTACTTTGCCTCTACCACATTCTTTACCATTCTGATGAAATGTGTCAGCTGGGCAAAATTCAGACATGCCATCACAATATTCTGGAAGGTCGCATTCAGAAATAATATCCCGACAACGTGTAGCTATTTTTTTCACCTTAAAAAGATTAAGAGAAATTTAGGTACGCTACTACATTAAAAGTATGATGTTTATAGTGAGAATATAGTATTAGGGTGGTCTTTATGAATAAAAAAAGTCTGGATTCTAGAAAGAACCTTCCATTAACCACTAAGTGATATTCCCTTCTTCATAATCAACAATTATGTAGATTTTCTGTTTTACATTCTTAAGAATAAACCTGCAATTATTCACTTGTTTTATATAAGTTACAGTGTTCAAAATCTTCAAATTTACATGGTTCCAAATAAAATGTCCCGACTATTCCAAGTTGTTTTGTAGAATTACAATGAAGAACAATTCAAAACTCATTGCAGTGTATGAATGTTGAATTATAAAGTTGCTATTTTAAAACAGCCAATGATAATTAATATAAAGAATATGAAATATAATATACTACCATAAGAATACTATTACTTTCAGACTCGCACCATTTGTTTCTGCAGAGTCAATAGAAAACATTTTACAATTACTACTGACTAACTTTTACCCAATATTTTTTTACTGATCTGTACTAGCTGTTAAATAAGACAGCTAGACAGGAGACTTTATTTGTCCAAGAAGTTTCACAATTCTTTCAGCAAAACACTCACAAACTTTCAACTAAATCAAGAGTGGAAAAAAGACTTCCTAATTTCAATGGGAAATTAAAGATTTTTTTCCAATAAGGGTGGTTTTCAATCTTTAAGTTTTGGGAATTTCCAGGTTTTGGACTAAGCTTTAAAAATTTCCCCAACATTTAACCACCACTAGCAGAAAAGAAAGTTAGAAAAAACTTTGCTTTCTGCACATGGTGCAAATTCTTTTACAAGAGTTCATTAACTTTTTTCATTCTTGAGAAATATTTTTAGTTGTATCTAGGGCTTAGTACTAATTAAATTGTTGTTTGAATAAGCGATTAAAAGGTGCAAGTTGGCAAGATTGCTTCCCATGTGAACTATCATCAGTCACTGGCAGACACTGAGTGCCTAACAATGTGCATGGATTTACATGAAGAATAATACGGAACACGTTTTAGGGTGGACTTGTTTTCCTTTCATACGTTCATTTAATGTTCAAGATGACATGAAAATTCCATCTCATGGTTTTATTAAGTTCATGTGGTATTACTGATGTGGTTAGAACTCTATTCAATTTTTAATAAAAATGGAACACTAAAATTGAAAAGAAAAATTTTACTTTATTATGATAAAAAAGAAAAATTGGTGTTGACAACTTGACAGTTAAAGTGTTTTTTGTAGTTTCAGGTGACAATTTGTGGAAGCTCCAGACATAGGGAGAAGAGGCGTAGCTAGGGCTTTCTGCACTCAGGGACAATTGAAGATTTTTACCTCCTTCTATTAGTCAAAGGGCAATTAGGTTAGCTTTTATATGAATTTGGCATCCCTTGGGTGTTGCGCCTACGGACAAATGCCCCTCCTTGCTCCCCCCTAGCTACGCCCCTGATAGGGAGTAAATATAGAACTTCTTGAACATAAAGCACAGAAAAAAAGCAAATAGCATAAAGTGTGAGAATTAAAAAAAGTAAAGGGTAAGCATAACAATAATATACTGTCAATACACTGCACAATAATACAGAAAGCAATAGCATACATAAGGGAGGGGTGAGGACCCCCTACATTTAAGTATTCTATTTTTCATTGAATTTCTCATTCGAAAAACCACACAAGTCACCACTTTCAGGAATTAAAAACTGTACTATACACAAGTACATGCATGGGGGTTATTATAGTGATCAGGCTGTAAAGTATGTAACTTTTATTTAATAAAATCTTCCTCCGAGGCAATTAGAAATGGGTTAATAAAGTTGTTTCCACAGTACAATTTTGTGCAGCTTCAAAAAAGAATTAGAAAAGTTTTGATAGAAAAATTTGTAAATAGAAAAAAATGAGCTCTTAATATTACTTACAAACTTTAAAATTAAAGCATTTTGTGATACTTGTGTGTTTTAAATAATATTAATTATAGGTGCATTGCAGTGAAAACTGGAATTAAGTGAACAGAATTTTGTGCCTCAGATGCTTGGAAGGTTTAAAAACATATTTGCCGTGTTTTGGAAAAATCATGACTGGTTTTTAAAATAACAGATTCCCTTAAGACAAATTAGTAACTATTTACTTCAAGATCACTTTGAAAATTATTTCTAACACATTAATTTAAGTACCCTTTCTTTGAGAAACAATGACCCAGCATAAATAAAGCATATAAGAATTTCAAATTTTGATTTGTATCTCTCTTTTAAGTTAATATAAAAATTTAAATACCTGACAAGTTTCAAGATCACAGCATCCTCCCATTGCACAGGTTGCATTTGGATATAATTGGCAAGAAGTAGCATTGCAACATTGATTATCGCAAAACTGTAAAATAAGATTTACCTTCAATATAAAATAATTTTAAGATAGGCAATTCTAAAAATTTTTTACATCTTCAAATACTAAATGCTTCAAAGTTAACATGGCACAGTATTAATAATAATAATAAGCTAGTCTTATTATAAAACTAACTATTAACATTTTCAGTAATTTCAAGAAGACAAGAATATTTTAATGATTGGTGCAACCAATTCAGGAGTGAAATTAAAATTTATTATTTAATCATAAATTGAAATGCATAAAAACAATTTAACTTTGTATAGGCTAGTACTAGATTGTATTTACAGCATCGTAAAATTTTAAAAGCACTAATTAACTCTTAACTTCCACACAGTAACTAGCACAAATGTTTAGCTTTTTATAGCATAAAACACTTTCGAAATTTAAGCATTCGTGAAACTCTAAAGTTACATAATATAGTTGTATATTATATTTAGTAAATAGTTTCCTTTTATTTCTAAGGGACAAGCACTCATAAAACAAAGCAATAGAGTAATCACTTCTTTTAGGTTCAAGTCGACAATTTTCCATCATTCTAGAGAATTTTATAGCTAAAGAACAGGAGTATTCTAAAGAATACAAATGTCAGAAAAAAAAAAGCAGAAAAAAAAGTTTATTTTAAAAATCATTTTTATACTATTTTTGTAATCTCTGTATTTAGGTACACTGCAAGACAGGCAAAATAAACATATTATAGAATATACTGTGAAAGAGGGGAAAAATTGGATAAAGATTTTGTCAAAGTAAAAAGTGTAAAGGAAAGCTTGTGACTCGTGTTTTTTCTGGGTTGCGTGTTCTCGAATACTGAGATCCAGGGATTGGGCCACATATATAAAATTCACAGGGCAGGGGATCTCAGTATGATATCAACTACTTTGCGTTTCTACAAGCATAATATCTTTATTATTTGTGAGTTCTTATTTCATATCAAAAACTTCTTTTGCTGGATCATTTTTCGAAGTAAATTAAAAATTACCATATTTTAATTTAAAATTGTTTAATTCAGTGAGAATTATCTATTTTTAAGATATTTCCAGTTCTATTTCTGCACTTTTGAGATGAAAGGGGTTAGCTCCTTCTGTGGGTGCATATATGAGAGCATTCTTTAAACAAAAATTATCACTCCTTTCATACAGAAAGAATGGTTGCACCGGATTATGCGTATTCCATGAGTTCATGGAATAAAATGTACCATAAAATAGGGCAGATGGCCCCCTAAACACCGACATTTTAGAAACATACTGAACTTTATTGAAATATTTTAATACCAGTGGCTTACGCAGGAGTGGGCATAGAAATCCCGGGTCGCTCCCAATTTTTTATATATTTTTTAAACAATTACTTAAAAAATGTGTTTAGGTTTCCATGCTAAATATTTTTTTTAGTTCCAAATAATATTTTAAATAATAAAAATGTGTGAATTCGTTTACTTTATAAAAATATTTTTTTAAAAGGTGTATTTAAATAATTTGTTATTTATTACTCATTTCGATTCTAGCTAAAAAAAAAAAAAAAAAAAAAGAAAAAGTTAAGTTCGCAATCCTGCTTCGGAACCACCCTGAAAGAAAGAATTCTGATTGCACCACTATTTAGTACTAAAATGTTAGAAAGCCCGAAATTAGCACCCCTTACTAACATGCTTCTCTTATATGTATTGCTCCTCTACAATTATAAGAACACCCCCTTCCCCCCCCCCCCGCAAAAAAAGAGTTCAACTGCGCATAATAACATACTATACACCGGATCGTATCCCCCCATTGTACGACCCATATCAATAGAGCAGCAGATACTATTCCATCTCCATAACTGTAACGAAACATACGGATTCTTCCAAACCTCATCAAAACGAGACCATTCGGCGCGGCACAAACGAATTGCAACCAGAACATACTACTACTCAAATTTCAAACTGATTTTTCCCTCCCAACAGCGAGAATCCATAATACTTCCGGTATCTAGTAACGGAAAGGAACATACTATTACTCAAATACCGAAATTCATTTTTCTCCCTCCCGCAGTCTTGTATTCGAAGTTCGAACCTGGTCGATCCGAAATGCAAACTCGAAAGTCATTTCCCCCTTGAAACCGCGATCCGATATCCAGTAACCCCAGTAACAAATAACAGAAGATATTAGTACTCGATTACTGGAACCCGTTTCCCCTCTAGTTCGCCTCGCCTGGCAGTCTGTATTCGAAGTTCGAAGCTGCTCGATCCGAAACATCTTCGGATCGAGTAGTAACGATATCAACCGAAAAGTAACAATTCATTACTTCGAGTCTGAGTGATTATCCGTATCTTAGTACCGAATACATGCAGTTTGCTTCAGCTCTAATAACTAGTTACTTACTTCTTTAAGTCCACAGTCGCATTCTTCACCTTTCTCAAGAAATCCATTACCACATACAGGGCCAATTATGTTCACAGGATGGTTTTTTAAGCAATAGTCCATTCCTTGGGAATAGGCCAAATCTAAATATTCTAAAGAGCATGAAGACCAATGACGGGGGCTGGTTGAGCTAAACCAAAAAGAGAGATCATTAAGAATTTCATTTACAATTAAAAATTCAAGACTAAAGAAAAAAAAAAAAGCAGCAATTACTATCACAAAGGAATTTGCATGAGATGAGACCACGGGGTTGCAAATATTAAAAACAATTTCCCATTTTCATATTTTTGTTACATTTTGTAAATTAACAAATTGTAATAACATTAATTGCATTATGAAATTTATATGAATTAATAAAGTTTATTGCTTGCTTTGTAATTATGAAAAGATACACAAACACATAAAAAGCATAAATTAATATGTTTAGCGATAAAATTATATTTTTTCAGAAAAATATAGGCATTTAAACAAAAAATTTCAATAGTTAAAGGGCTAAATAAATATCTTTGCCTTTTGACCATTATAACTCTATTCATAGACTAATGAGTAAGATAAATATAAAATTTAACTAATTTAGCAAATCTTGTTGTATTTTGAAAATAAAAATTAATTTCATAACGTTTTGTAGAAAATGAGAATATGGGTCTTTTATCTACATAAATAAAACAGACTGTAAAATGTCCGTTAGTTAGTTTGTGTCTCGCCTAGCTCCTACATGGTTGATCCTAGACCTACCAAATTTCGTATGGAAATTTTCCAGGATGGGTCCCGACATTTCTCAAATCGATTTTTTCAAAATTCGATGCTTTTCCTCTCCCCATTTCCAAATTGTAACCCTGCAGTGGAAAGAGGGAGAATTTAGCATATCTAGGTTGCCATATTTGGCAAGTTTATTAAATGATTCAGACTCTTGAAGTAAAAATAAAAGAAAAAAGATTTATTTTTTTAAAAAGATTATTTGTAAGGTTATTTTTTTAATTAAAATATCGTGTGCATGTGAAGTCTGAGCACGAATGAAATGTTTTATATTCAAAAGAAAAATAGGATTTGGAAATTTTCCGAGACTAAATGTGCAACTTTTTAATTTTTGCGAGAAATAAAATAGTTGATATGCGATTTTGAGAAGATGCGATTCTAGCGGTTGGCACAATTTATTGTCTGATTCTGCTACTTTGAATTGTGCATTTTTCTGTGCAGCTTTTTCCCATCTGTTTCTAATGTATTACATCCAGAAAACGGATGTTAGAAATATCAGTTTTAATTTTCTTTAATCACACTCATGAATAATGATATACTTTCCAACTTAATGAAATAAGAAAAGAAAATAGGGAAGACCCATGGATTATAATATGCTTTTAATAAATAGCACTTTAGTGCGTATTTAAAATCTGAAAGTGTTTCAGATTTTCTTACTTCCCCCCCCCCTTTCCGTTTTTTGACAAAGGCCAATATATCCAGAAGCTCTTCAGAATTAATATAGGATGAAAATAATTTGTACCTTTTTGTAGGTTTTTATCATTTAACCATCTTATTTTTGTAACCAGGGGCGGCCCGACAGGGTAAGCATCTCATCTGGGCACCGGCTTCGAAGAGATTCCCAATGTTATTGAAAAGGGCATAGAAAATTTAGTTATTTTGTTTACAAAAACCGCACACTAGGGGTTTTCATAATATTATCTGCTATATATTATAGGGGCATCATTTCGAACTTAAAAACTAAGTAGAGCATAAAAGGAGGTGTCTTTTTTATGTTAGCAGGGATCTCTACACTTACCCTAGGGCTGCGTTTGTAACCATCTTAATTTTAAATTCCATTCAGAATTTGAGAGATTTCAGTGCCAAGGAAGCTGGTGAGGAATAGGATGCTCACCGAACAAGATTTATTAAGATGGCGAACCAACTGGTCACCGGAGGCAGTTAGTTAAAAATAAATAAATAAATAATAAAAACCTTATTTGAAGTAAATGAAAAAATTAAGAAGATTACCTCGAAGAAGGAGCCATAATGCATTTGTCATCAGGACACTGACATTCATCATTGTCATGTTCCATGCCAAAATTGTGGCCAAGCTCATGAGCTACTGTTGTGGCAACAAGACCAACAACATGACTATGATCCTAAAATTAAAATGAAATTAAGAATGCAACATTTTAAGAAAACATGACATTACTCTCAAAACCATTTTGAAAAATTCAATAATCTGCAATGAGCAAGTTGTATTTAAATTTAATGTACACATTCTGTCCATACAATAAAAAGTTGATGTTTTAGTTTTTTGATAGCAATAAATATTTTCTTTTTTAAATGGAAAAATATCATTTCTGTATTAACAGGCTATTCCTTTACTGAGCCAAAAAGAACCCTAGTCATTTATTTTGCATAAGATATATTCAGTATTTAGTTTGGCTGTCAAGGAAATTACGTGTTATAACCCATTCACAGAATGTTACAGCACCAAACAGTTTAGAAGAAAACAAACTTGCAAAACCTTGCAGTTAAAAGAGTAAAAGCAAAATTTCAGCATAATTAATAAGAGGATAGTCTAATCCATACATTACAGCCAAAGGAAATCATAATGTGTTTATATACATGTACATAAAAAGTAAAAATTCATACCATATTTACACCACCCGAATATTCATAAGTACAGATGGGACCTTTTAAGGCTTTTCCCACTACACCTCCATCAAAAGTTACCGCCCTGAAAAAATATTACAAGATTTTTAAATAAAAAACACACAAATGTTCTGATGAAAGAAGAAACATTTATGAAAGCGAGAAAGGAAAACTTTTTTTAAAATAGCAAAATTATCAATGCTTTCTATTTATGAATTGAATACATAAAACACTAAACTCATAAACTGAAGGGGAAATAAACATTTTTTAATTAGATTCAGTACCACATCTCATATATAGTATAAGAAAATAAAATATTTAACTGAATTTTATCATACACTTAAAACTATAAAATAACTTATTTTACCACGTCGTTGAGGGAAAATTCTGTACATAACATTTAAATTGGTAGTCTAATCATGCTAAGATTAGGCCTAGCAAATAAATGACAGTACATAAAGCACAGTATATTTAGAATAAACTTCATCTATAATTTTAAAATATATAGATTATAAAACATTTGTAAGAATTTTAGAATACTTCTAATAAGCGGATCATAGATTATTAAAGGACACAAGTTTTCTTGTTGTGAAAGGAAGACATTAAAAAGTGAGAGTTGAAAAATTACCTAGTACTGTTTCAACAGTTTCTTGATTTTTCTGTAAGTTTAAAAGGGCCTGTCATAAGGGTTTCAAACATTATGGTATTTAAGGGTAAATTTTTAAAAGTGTGGAAATTTAGAATAGGATTTATAAAAACTCTGTTATACAGAACTATCTGCTGTGAAAAAGTAAAAAATAAAACTAAGGAAAATAAGGGAAAAAGGGGCACTTTGTACAATCCAATATTTATTTGAAAGCATTAGAAAAAGATAATTCTTTAAAGGTTCTATTTAAACAGTCAGCATAAGTTCACTAGATACATTCTATCTTTCATTAACAAACTATCTATGCTTTTTAGAAATTACGAATAAGAAAGTTTCTATAAAGTCCTCAAAATAGTTTTGCTTAAACATTTACAGAAATTACATGTATTTTTACGAAGATTGATTTTGCTTGATGTAAAAATGTCAATGCTTAATATTTCCTTCTTGTTGCTATACTCAACATAATTAAAATTTTGTAGAAGTACCTCATTATCAAATGGTTTTTACATTCACTAGTGAGACATGAATGCTGAAATTAGCACTCACAAAAACTTGTTCTAAGGTCAAGAATTTATGCTACAGAATAAATATTTCAGTTTCTTACGTTATTAGCTGAGCGTTATCATTAGGATGTTCCTGAGCAAGCCTCTCTCTTCTATAATGTAAAAAATTTGTTAGTGTGGCATCCCCATCTGCAGATAAGTGAATTTCATCAACTTCTGACCATACAATGACACCCACTAAAGCAATATAAATATTCAGTGGAGCATAGAGCTGAAAAAAAGAAAAAATAATTGCATCTTTTCTTGAAGTGGTGATGTTTCAAATGATGCAACAGAAAAACACATATGAAATCAACTGATAGAATGTTACTGAAAAGGGCACAGAAAATTTAGTTATTTTGTTTACAAAAACCCCCACACTAGGGGTTTTCGTAATATTATTTGCTATATATTATAGAGGGTTTCGTAATCTTATCTGCTAAGCAGAAGAATGCTTCTGTGCAGAGGATTTTTTAAGGGGTTCTAATGCAGATTCATGTTACATTTGGTGAAAACTGCCTAAAACTCCAGATCAACATCCATGTGGTAGGCTGGAACTCTGGACCTTCACATTTCAGACATCAACCAATGTTGAGTGTCTTATCCATTTGGAGATTAGTCGATTAGAAAATTTAGCAACGGACACAGAATGGTATGTGCTTTTGAGAATAAAAATTTAAGAAGCCAGATACTGAAATAAATAAAAATAAGTGCAATGAAAATCAATAATTTTAAATTTAGATAGGCATTTTTAAAAAGTGTTAATTACTTTTCATAATTAAAGTAACTGTAAAGTTTGTGTAACTGTATTAAAATAAACAAAACAAAATAAAAAAACCATTGTCATGGCAGACTGCACTTTTCCCAGAAGTCTTTTCATTATAACAAACATGCAGACATGACAGAAAATATGATATGGACAGATATCTTTTATACTGAATTGCAAGTAATAAATTCAAATTTTTGTGTAAATATTACAGTTACTTGGGATGCATCGAGAACAATTTTTTGGGAAGGATCCAAGCAGTGAAAAAGGTAGAAATTTTCACAGAAAGACTTCATTGTTATCAATTTGTAAATAAAAACTGAAATTTCAGGGAAAATCTGACCCCTGAGCGACTTACCCACCGCGGCACAGGGTATGGCCTTGACTGTTATGTTGTTTGTTTCATGTAATGCCCAAACACTCATCCCTCATGATATGCCGACCAACACATAGCAAAAATTATAATATTACATGGACATCTTTCGGGCAACAAAAGAGTGCATGTAGAAATTCACTAATTGCATACACAAAAACTTGAATGTGTTATCTGCACGTCAAGATTAAAAGTATTTATCTGTGTGTTACACTATTTTCTATCTTACGAATTTTTGTAACTAGGGAAAGACTTCTAGGACACATGATATTTTTATTTCGGTGTCTTACAAAAAGCAAGTTTTTAATTTAACATGCAGACTTGATGCGCGTTTAGTTTGCATCCCCTCAATCCTCCTCACCTCTGATAAAAGTCAGTTTATAATTTTTTTAAATAGCTTAATTTACATTACTTAAAACTATTTTGAAAAATCAACTTTTCTGTACAAAAAAGTGTCACTTTAATAAATCCTTTTAATTACTGTGAATAACAGAATAATTCTAGGGACAATTTAACTTCGTTAAAATAATTTTTTAAATTGACCATAGTCTTGAACATAAGCTCTTATAATAAGCAATAAAGCTACACAGAAGTGAGTGGTTCAAAAAATGTTACATTAATAAAAACATTCAGAAAAGTAGTTTTAAAGTAATAAAATTAATGCTATAAAACGAAGTACATGTCATACCCCATTTACAATATTTGCTATTTCTTTGCTTCTTTCAAAAACTGCATCTTTGTCTTCATTAAATTCTTTGAACTGCAAAGCAAAATAAAAATATCAAACATTTAATACAAGCTTATCAAATAAAGACAATTTTATGAACACCAAGAGCTTATATTTGTTTATATGGTGCACTTACCTCCTTATTATCATTAACAATAATAAGTTCTACATATCTGGATTTTTCATTGCTTTTATATGGATCCTGTAATACAGCTGAACGTCTACTCTACAATAAGAGAATTTTATTTCGATTATTTATTTGAACATATCAGATTGAATAATATGTACATATTTTAACTGCAAAAACTATATTTACCCTTTTAAGCGATTTTAAAACTTGGGACTTCACTAAAAAATCTGTGGAATCAGATACACCTACAAATTAAAAATAAATTTACTATCTACAGTACTGACATAATTCAGGGGTATTCTAAGAACAATCGTTTATTCCATGACAATAAGAGGTGAATAAGATTTAGAAAAAAGAAATAAGCAAAAAAGTGGCTGCCATAGAACTTTAACAGGGATATACAAGAGTGATGGGAGGGGATAGGTAAAATCAGGGCTGGGGAGTAGCGCGCTACTTGTAGCGAAACTACAGTAGCCGCTACTTTTTTTGTAGTTTGTAGTGTAGCGCGCTACTTTTTTTAAAAAGTAGTGTAGCGTGTAGCGCGCTACAAAAAAACAGTAGTTTGTAGCGAATTTTGGAAGCTACTTTTGCCGTGTCATCATTTCCGGCGATTGATCCCGTGGTGCAATTTCTCTCTCTTCTGACTCCAAGCATAACTAGTGCGTTTCAGTACGCTATAATGGGAACCCAATGTATTTTTCAGAATCTTGAAGACGCACTGCGGAGAAAAGTGCCCCCACTGAGCGGTGGGCGTGCTTTTGTGGTTTCACGCGTTATCCTTTGGCGGTGGTCATTAAAAGTCAATAAATTCTTCGACCCTGCACTGTATCCCCCCTTGTACAATGCCTTGACCATTAAAAAAAAAAACCCGCTGCGTCCGGAAAAAGACGCAACTGGAAATCGGCCTTGATGCTTGAAAGACACCCAATCACTCCCCCGCCCCCCCCCCTCCCAGGGGACACACGCACACGAGGGGGGGGGGAGGGGGTTTGCTTTGCCTGAAGCGGAAGCCTGACATTGTGCATCTTTTTTCTTTTTATCGTTCTCAGTATTATTTGTAGAATCACCAATCTGCCATAAAGAGGAAAAAAAAGGAAGGTAAGAGAGGTCCAAAGTTGAACAGAGGTTATTTTGATGGGGCCTCGAGAGTCTCATTATCACACGGGCGTGTGGGCCCGTGAGCCCCTGAAAAATAAAGGCCTCGCAAATCTCTCCATTTATTGTATATTAAATTTATATATGCTGCAATAATAATTTTTATTAAGCTAAATTTCCTTTATCTATATCATAATTGTGTAACAATAAAAAGGCTTCGAGACTTATTTTCTGTTCTTCTTTCTAACACAATGATAATGGTTTCTAAGACTAGATCAATAAAATAGAAATTAAAGGCGTTATTGAAAATTTATATCCATTAGTTAGCATTTTTTTAAAT
This sequence comes from Cheiracanthium punctorium, assembly GCA_038373885.1. Classification (NCBI taxonomy): domain Eukaryota; kingdom Metazoa; phylum Arthropoda; class Arachnida; order Araneae; family Cheiracanthiidae; genus Cheiracanthium; species Cheiracanthium punctorium. Next base: position 230,582 of record JAWZYV010016102.1, on the reverse strand, counting down.
ATTATGATGAAAAGAAAATGGTATATGAGCGCTAAATGGTATATGAAAGCTACCTAGTTGCATTTTTAAAAAATAGGAGGGGGCGCAAAATCTTCAGTTGTCAGGTGGAAACGAGATTTAGTCATTTGCTGTGGGACAGAGAAACTGTTCTCTCAGCTTGTTTCCATCCCAGATTCAAACTATTCTGGATTGAGGAGGAGAGGAAGACCGAAGCCAAAAAAAATGGATGGAGGAATACCTCCAGAATATGTTTCCGACAACTTCAGATATCAGTATCGAGGATCAGCCCATGGGTGATGACTTTTCTGTTTTTTTTAATTTCTCTTTCGCATGCACTCGAAATAGTTACGAGGAAGAACTTACAAGGTTCTTGTCAGAGCCAATTAAACCCCTATCTTCGCTTTCGTACACGTATATGAAAGAAGCCTTCAAAAAAACTAACACTGGCGTGCCGTCCAGTGCATCTGTACAAAGATTGTTTTCGATTGCATCGGACGCATTTTCTTTTCGACGATCATGTTTGGCGGATAACAATTTTGAGATCCAGCTCTTGTTAAAATTTAATAAACATGTTTTTGAATAAATTTATGTGGTTTTTATTTTATACTAGAGGCATGGCAGTCTTCCATGAATATGTTGAAATTCTTTCTTTCGTTAAAATTTTAAAGTGTCTATTATATTTAAATTATTAGGTTTTTTGTGTAATAATTTTCAGAATTTAATACGAAAATATGAGAATTTCTATTAATAATTAATAGTTTGTAAAATCCTTAGAGACTTATCTCTCTCTTAGCCTTAAAATAACAATATAATTCTATAAAATTCTTTTATACCTAACACAAAGAAAAAGTTGTGTTGATGATAATAACTTTTAAAATTTCTTTAACATATATAGAGGATTTTTTTAATGCAATGTTTTAAATAGATATATCATGAATTTAATTAGTAATTGTTTTCATTATTTTATAATATGCATATCATATGTGATGTTTTCAATTAAAACAATTATACAATATTACATGGTTCACACGGGTCATTCGTCATAAATCACTAATTTGGTAAGTCATGAAAAAAGGCTTTTATACTCATTAATTTTGATTTGTGCTCAAGAAACTAGAATGTTTGTACAACATGAAAGGGGTCTCAAAACGGGCCTTTTTTTCCCGTTCAGACATCCATTTTATTATTATATTTTTAAAAACTTTTTTAGTTCTCATGATTTTTCTCATGCTTTCAGAGCTCACTTTCCCAATTTATTTTTATCATAGAGGTATTAAAACTTAATTAGTTTCAGCAATACTTCAATAATTAGCAGTAGTTGCCAGTAGCGTATATATAGGCTTCCATTTCGGGGGGAGGGGGGCGATTCGGTATTTTAAACTTTATTGTTCTAAAGTTAAAAGAAATGTTTCAAAATAGCTCCTTTTAATAATTGCTTTACATTTTCGGAGGGGGCCCGCCTCCCCCTGCTCAAATACTCGCCTGGTAGTTGTTTATTAGAGCAATAGTTTTTTCTAATTAAAGGCGAAAAGGTGCCCGGTGTCTTCCGTGCGTCCACCAAATCTGCGGCGCTCAACGCTACAAGGAAACCACCTTTTAATAAACGCGTTCTTTGGACGCGAGAGACACCCGCTGAGGTCATTAATCACGCTGGACGCGAGTAGAAAACCAAGGCTTTCGATATCGATAGTTTTCTCTAATTAGTATATAAATATCCTTAAATATGAATGTAATGCAAATTGAATCTGTTAGCAAAATTTGTCTCTTAAAAGTAGCGAAAAAGTAGCGAAGTAGCGACTACATTTCAAAAGTAGTGTAGCTAACTACATTTGTCAAAAAGTAGTTGTAGTTGTAGTTAACTACATTTTTCGAAAAGTAGCGGTAGTTGTAGCGCGCTACAAAAAAAAAGTAGTTTTTCCCACCACTGGGTAAAATAGCATGTGTATGGGAAAAATCAAACAAAATTATGTGATGAAGATCCCCCCCAATACATACACACAAAAGTACAGTGGTGGATACAGAATTTTTTTTGTGGGGAGGGGCTAATTTACAGAAAAACTTCATTTGAACTAAATAAAGTGTACAATGAATTAAATCGTTATTCTTAAAGAAATGCCAGTTTTTTTTTTTTTTTTTTTGGCGTGTGTGGGGGTTGATGCTTTTCTATCCCCACTCCTGTATCTGCCACTACAACATATGGACATATCAAGGAGGAAGGGGGAAAAACTGGGCAGGTCCAAAAGGTGAAAAAAGTAGAATTTCTCACAAAAAAAGCTTGATTACTGACATGCAATACACAAAATTCGGAGGGGTCGAGGCTCACTCCATGGCTACATCCCTGACCGTACCACATAGATACACATAATATTTGATTTTATTTCAAAATCTTGCATTTGGAAATAAAAATTAACAAACATTTTGCTCTTGGTATAGAAAAAACTGTTTAGCAGCAAAGAATTAAAATATTTTAGATACAACGGTTCCCGCAAATCATAAACGGTATTTAACATGAAGAAGCATTTCCTGCAAAGTAAAAAATAAATACGTACCACAAGTTAGATTCTGTTGTTTCAGGTCTTTAGCTCGAAATAGAAAGTGAGAATTGTCACCAGATGTATGATCAGGCTGAATATAGTATGTTTCAGTGCCATCATCAATAATGCCACTGAAATTAAAACATTTAAACTAATGAAATTACTAGTCAGTTTTATTTTAACAATGAAATTCAAGAATTTTTATTTGAAAGCATTTGTTAACAAAGTGATTTCGTTTTTTCTTGATTGATTGAAAATGTATTTTAGCACTTTTAATAATAAAATCTATGGAGCTATTGAAAACAATACACTCCTAGTTTAAATAATAACAATAATGACTCTAGAATTAGAAGCTGAACAAACACAAAACTAAAAAGCAATAATTAATATATAAATAATGAAAAAATATACAGTAATACCTTGGCTTACATGAACCCAGAGTTACGTGATTTCTAAGTCTCGACGATTCATATTTTGTTTCCTTCCAAAACAACTTTGTTTTATGATTTTAATAATATAGTTTGTTATACATATGTATTATCTAAGATTTTACTAAGCATTGTTTTCATTAATCTCTGCCCCAATAAAAAATAATTTGTACGTACATATCTATGTGTGAAATTATACCCCGACTTACACCGTTATAGTTCAATCCCACCTTTTGTGCAAGTTTGGGTATCACTGTATATGCATAATAGCTTACCTTAATCCATTACAAGTACTAACAGCAACAACAGAATTATCTATTCCTTTTATTTGACCCTGATAATGACAATGACTAGGATTCTATAAAAAGAAAAAATAATTAAAAAGAACATTCATTGACAAGTCTTCTCAATATTAAAAAAGTTACAGCAAGTACAAACTAGAATTAAATGTAGAAAGAAAAATATATTTATATACAGTTAATAATGACCAAAAGCGTAGGACAACTCTGAAGGATTTTCACTGTACTGATCTTTTTAAGAACAAATAATGCTCAATTTAAATTGATTTTCATGGTAGAAACAATTTAACACTAACAAATTTAAATCTTTGATAAATAAGCCAATATTTAATTTGTAAGCCCATTCATCTGAATACAGAAACACAACATAACAATTTTGCAGATTAAAAATTATGCAGTGCCACTGTTTTCTGCTTAGAAATTTCTATTTTATTTGAAGAACCAAAATAATAATAATCATTATTTTTGGTTGTATTTATAGTAATCCCCTCCCCCCACTGGCAGACTCTTAAATTCATTTAGACATAAAAATATAAAAATCTGGAGTGACTCGGCTTGACTTTCTGAACACTTGATATTTACCAAGCATTTAAATAAATTTCATTCAACTCAATTGGATATAGAGTTCAGGCACTAGTGTACTTAAAATGATTTGAGTGTATAGGCCTCAATATATAAGGATACTTTTTTGTAGTCCTGTAAAAAACTGTATGCAATACACCCGCTAAAACTTAGTAAGACAGTGACCTAGAATATTCATACCTAGTTTGTCCATTGAATTCACCTTTTTAACACTAGCTCACATTAAATGATTCATGTCCTTAGGCTGTAATATATAAGAATTACTTTCTGCAAGCCTGGAAACAAACGATCAGCTTTATAAACACCAAAATCTATTCAGGTCACGAGACCATGACCTATAATACACATACCCAATTTTTGGTCAATCGAAAGCACCATTTGAACGCTAGCGCATCTTTCAAGAATTTTCACACAAAGGCCATAATATAAAAGAAATCTTTTTCGTAGGCCTGTAAAAAAATTGTAAGTCCTATACACACCAAAATCAATACTGTTCTTGCGATGGTGGTTTATAACATGTCTACGAAGTTTGAGCTCAATCGAATGCACCGCTTAGGAGCTATCATGTTCACTCACACATACACATACATACATCTTGTAAAAATTGCATAAATGAGTTCAGAAGACCTTGAAACGTAAATATACCAGAATCTCCAATCATGAAATTTTTTTATGATTACAATACTTTCCTTACATGGTACATGTTTGGACAGTAAAAATAAAATAGAAGAATGTGCATTAAAAAAGTTTGTATAAACTGTGATGATTTTTAGAAATAGTACCGAATTCTGCTACACATGGAAAGAACCAAATTTTTGGACATCGATAGTTTGTGCAATACAGTTTAAAAAATAAATAAATAATATTTATACAGTTTTCAAAAATTGAACTGTGTGTAGCATTTTAAAACTATGCAATTTAAAAATGTTGAATGTAATTTAGTAAAATTTTGCAAAAGGTTAATTCAAAATAAATAAAATGTTAATAACTTACTTCTTTCATTGGTGAGCGCATGACATGAGTACCATTTTCGTGATGCTTTTCAAAGTAATGAGAAGGCAATAAAAATGAATTCATGGATAAATCTAGCACAAATTGCTTGTCATAGGCTAAAAAAGATACTGTTAACTTTTTTTCATTTTGCACCTAGAAAGAAGAGAAAGTAAAGTTCATATTTTACAAGAAATAATACACTAACTGTGGTCAAGCAGCTACTATTCTAATTTTTTCTAAAATATTAAACTAGAACATATAAATGTAACCAATTTTTAGCCCTTTTAGTTAAAAAAATCAAAACACAAAGAAAAACATTTAAAAAACAATTTACTTGAAAATTTAATCACAAGGGAAAGTTTTATTTTTTTAATTAGTTGAAAATTCCAGAACTGTTTAAAAAATTCTTTAAATAAAACATTAAAATTTGAATTTGGTTAATATTATTTGAGGTTTTTTTAAATAACTGAATAGGGAAGACAAAAATTTCAACTTTATGTAATACTTTCAATTTGAACAAACTTTGTCAGAAATAATTATAAATGTTTTGTAAAATGTGTTTTAGTTCATGTTCTACGGACAACTAAAATTCTCAGAGTGGAGGACACTGGCATCCATATAGCTGTTCGTAAGGGGGTGGAAGGGGGAGGGGACAAGTGAGGGTCCTGCCCGAGAAAGAGGTACATTTTACTGTTGAACCACATCTATGTTATAGTAGTACGTAGTTACAATAACTGTAAAATCCCGAAAGTAAGCCCCCCCCTTTTTGAAAAGCAAAGCAGATACATTTCGGGTAGGGGGCTTATAATTGAGATTTTACAAAAAAAGCATTGCAAAATACGGTTTTTAACGGATAATTCAGACTAAAGAAAGATCCGTAATAAGAATAAAATAATTATTAAAAATATATATTATAAATTAAATGAGAATTGAAAAAGAATTCATAATAGCCCTTGTATTTTAGTAACAAATAGCATGGTGGCGCTTATAGGGGCGCTAGGGGGGGCACTTATAGGGGCATGGTGGCGCTAGGGGGCTTATATTCGAGGTAGGGGTTACTTTTGGGATTTTACGGAATATATATTTTTCCCCAGAGAGCTTGGAGAGGGGGTAGCATGGCATCTTCCTTCGCATAGGTATGGACACCCATGGTGGAGGCGTATCACTCTCTAAAATAATAACAATGATGAAGTATTTCTCCCAATTTTTATGTGCATTATTACTATTAAATACAAAGTACAACCCATAAAGGATTAATTATTAAAAAATAATACATGAAACTATATCGAAATCGCTCTTTAGAGTTACCTTTCTTTATTCATGCTTTCATGCTCTCCCCCCCTTTTTTTTAAATATAAAACCCTAAAGTAATGTAATTATGCATATAAACATTTGACTAAAGCTTCTCAATTAGTGGGTAACTGAAAAACAAAAAAAAGGACAAAATCAATTAAAAGTTATTAATTTAAAGTTTATCACATGTTTCCCGTTGATTAAATTTCTATAACAGTATTAAATAGTATTGGTGGATCATTTACTTATTAGAGAATGAAACTTTTTTAAATAAAAGAATGCTTTTTATTTACATCCATTTTATTAAAGGAAGGAACTAATTTACAATGATTTCTATATTAAACAATTTCATTGAAATCCCCATTTTACTTACTACAGTGCATCACAGTATAACATTTTTTAAAAAATCACTATTGAGGTACGCATGTTTGTTAGAATAAATAATTACAAATTTTAATATGTTGGATAATAGAATCTTTGAAATAATGCATTTACACATGAAAAAAATTTGGAAGGATTTTTTTCTTTCATGTAAAAATAGAAGACTTTTAGGATTTTTTTTCTTTCTCAAAAGGTCAAGAATAATGACCCCCCACCCCCACCACACACACACTGACCCACCCACCTCTAATTTTACAGAAACCCAGAAACCGTTACTTGTACATACTTGTTGAATCTGTGAAGTTTATTTTTAAAATATAACTTATTCTTTGTAAAATATTTTTTTTATTAGTAACTTTTTTCCATTTTAGATTTCATATAATTATATTACATATACTTAATTGCTTTATATAGTTAGTATATTTTAAACTTGAACATCTGTTTTACTTTCTCTTGGTTGTAAACGCTAAGGTCTGCCCTCACACACAACCCACTTAAACATTACCTAAAAACCGTAAAGCCACTGACTCTCATCACCCACTAATTATATTGAAAGCAGGGTTTTAAAAAACCCCCTTTTTTTATTGGGTCTTTTTTGGGGTTTTATTAAGATTTTTTTTATAGTATAACACTTTTTGGATTTAAATTTCATGGTTTTATTTCAAAACAGAATAATTTTATTGTAAAAGAAAACTTTCATTACAAAATAATAATTAATTTATTAATTAAAATGTAAAAATAACTTCAACTTTAATGCAGTACTATCTTTTTCTGCTGATGTTTATAAAGGGTTCCTAATTTGTTTTATGACCATAGACAAAAGTATATTATTGTTCACATAGAAAAATATGTTGTTTTTAATTGGCTGTTTTCTATTACTTTTAAATTTATGAACTTTTTAATTTTTTTTACCTTTATGTTTTTTAAGTCATAGTTATATTTTCTAGTTAGAATATAAGTCAGTAAAGCCTTTGCAGGCCAACTCACTGCAGAACTACTATTTATTTAATAATTTTCATTATAGTTATTCATTTTTGCTTTGAATGTAAGCAAAAATGAATAACTATATATATGAATAACTATAAATGAATAACTATAAATGAATAACTTCCTTTTTACTTTAAAAAATCTAGAATTAATGTCTGATATTAATTCCCACATAAACAATGTGTAATGAATCAGATTTATATTTCTCAGTACTAAAGTAATGCAGCAACTAATAGAATACAGGATGGTTTCCTGAACCTGAATTCATTCTTGAGATGCATGCTTGTAAGCTATAAGAGAGAGCCATGTCCCATTTTTCTCTTATATGGGAAAAGATTTTTTTTTTTTGGTGGGGGTGGGGGTCACTGTACTTATAGTTACATATTTTATTCGTATTTAAAAACTTATTCATTAAAGAGATAAATTACTAAGTTATCCCTGCCTGCATTCTACACCTGTTCATTTCAAAACAAATATTGCAGATAGAATTGGCTGAAGGTATTATTTTTAAAAAAGGTTATTATTCTTTATGTTGAAGTTGGAAAAATAATTATAAAAAAATTAAACTGGCATATTTATATTTATCTAATATAATGCACTAAGTTATGAGGTAATATTATATGTATTTAATGTCAAATAACAAATGATTTAAATGAAAGAAAGGAAAAATTTTGATAATTTTTAATAAAACCCAAAAAAACCCCACTTCTGTGTGGGTTTTTTAAAAAAAAACCCACCCGGGTTTTTTTGGGTTTGTGGGCGGGTCCGAAACCCTGATTGAAAGAGGGAAAATTACCTAAATCAGCAACTTATTAAAATGTAAAAAACAAGCTTTCTCCCTCATCTTTTCCCTCTCCGATTTTAATATTGCATCACTCCATATTGGCATAACTATTTCCAAACCGGGACACAAACGGGGCATGTATAAACGGGCCAAAATCGCGTATGGCTGTGAGGGAGGCGCTAAAATCGGGTACGATTCAAGAGAGGGGTCGCCTTAATTAAGATTTACCCAGGATGACTAACTATTTGCGGCACTGTTTCTACACACCCCAGAACTGTAGTGAACCATAAGTAATAGTAAAATTTACTCAGTCACATTAATGTTTTACAAAGTGTTATACTGTTTCAAAACAACAATTCGTTAAAAACGACTATGGTCGACAAATGAGGGGTCATTCAATCAAGGTTAATTCCTCCACACAGTACAAATAAAAAAAAGTTTGGGTACTGAATTTCTTACAAACTATTTCATAAAAAATCTCAGGAATACTCCTCAGGAAATCTTCAGAAATACTCCTTCCAAATTCATAACGAAATAAACCGATATATTTTCTTCTATGCGAAGATTTAGAAATAAATAAATTATAATAAATAATAGTGATGCAACGGATATCAATTTGGTCGGATACCGAATATCGGGCCAAACTTTCAGCCAGATATCCGGTTATCCGGCAGCAGTATGTTTTCTTTTTTATTCCGTTTCATTTTCACTAGTTTTCTTAGATTATTCAGCTATTACCTTATTACATATATTTTCTCATTAATTTCAAATCACTTAATTAAAAAATCAGAAATCTTTTTGGCATTTTTTCCATGAAATTAATACCAGTTCTATTGCAATTGAAATTGATACAAATAACAAGATGAATCAGCTCTCCTTCAAGAGTTAGATTACAAAATCAGTTATTGAAAGAAAAACATATCCATTCAACTGTTGGAAAGTCGAAGCAACAAATTTCCCTACTTTATCCACGTTGGGAAAAAAAAAAAAAATCACCAACTACCAGTACTACATTAAGTAGACTTCTTATAAGAAGGGTCAATTTATGAGGGGGGAGGGGTTACCGAATTTTAACAAAGATTGCAAAACAGGTTGAGTTTTTGCACCATAAATTTATCAATTTATCACTTAAAAAAAGATAGACATGCTTAATTTTTTTCAGTTTTCTACACATGATAAAAATATATTCTAAAAAGTATTTAAAACAGAATATTTTCAAATTTTTTTTTTTAAATAATTTTTATAATTGCAGATTTTAGAATTTATTCATTTATTATATTAGAATTTATTCATTTATTATATTTATATTTGTTATTTCACAGTACATAATTTTAGGCCGGATGTACTGCCGGATATTTTTAATATCCGGCTACTGCCAATTATCCGGCATGTTAGCCGGATGCAGTATGTTCGCCGGATATTCGTTACATCCCTAATAAATAATAATAATAAAAAAAACGCCGATAAAATGCTTTGAAGAATCATCTGTTCCATTGTTACATGACTTACGTACCTTGACCTACAGAAGGATCAACTTAAAAATAAAATAAAGAATAACAAAAGAAAACAAACAAAGAAGGGAGAAAAGAACATTTCAAAGCAGGAATATTCTTTTGAAAAAAAACATATTTAAAAAGAAATAAAACAAAGTTCTGATGGATAAAACAGGTTATACACCCGATTTCAATACACTTCAACAACTGGTTTTTCATACAAGTTACTAACCCTTTCCGGTAAAATGACGAATATAACTCCTCAAGCAGTCTCCAACCTTTAAGAATTATAATTAACCACTTTTTGTAAACAGTAATTTTTGGGTTAAAATATAGCAAATTATTTCACGATTGAACTGCTTAATTTAGAAAAATATTTTAAAAAATGAACCATGCGGTTACAAAAAGTATTTTATTGCGTAAACGTTAGAAACTGGTCACGCGACTAAAGTAACTGTTGAATATGATAATAAATTTGTTTTAAAAATTCTAGTATATTTGAAAGCGGCAGTACTTTTGATACTTATGTTGATATCATAGGTCACTATCACATATTGTTTACCATTTCTTGGTACAAGTAACAGTCATTTTGTTGTTAGTCAGTGGGATTTCATTACAATCATATCTATATTAATAATTTTTTCAATTCTCACTAGGCCCATGGTGGACTTAACTAACCTAACCCAAGCATGCGATAGTTGTACTTCTAATGTGTCCACCAATGTCAGGAGGCAAAAACAGTATCATTAGTACCCTCACCGACACGTAAAAGCACCAATTTAGCAGCGATTTTTCTCAATTTTAGTTGCTAAAATAGTAGTATTTTTGCATGGTTTTGTAGTTAAGAATAAAACATACGTCATTTAGTTTCATTCAAGAAGTGAATGAATAAAATGATAAAACAAAAAACTTCATGCGTTATATATCAGATCATATAGTACATTTAATTTTGTAGTATGATTAAAAAAAAGGATTAGAATGTTTGGTGAACGATCAATCGCGCAACTTTCAAAAGGAAAGGGAGTTGACAAAAACCGAAATCCGACTTTTAAATTAGTCACCTGAAGTAAGGTACAAGTAGCTCAAGACTTGAAAATAGCACGAAAATGTACGTTTTTTTATTCAAAAAAGTCGCCCAAATCGCCGATGGAAACCCCGTCTTTCAATTCCTAGCGATTTATGTAACAACTGCTTGGCGCAGTAATAACAAGTTTGTTTTCCAATGGACAAGTAGCCCTATTTGAATTGCGATGAGCTAATGGATACCCTGCTCCTGAAGAAAAAAGAACATTTGCGTGTCCGAAACGTTTTATACTGAACGGCAGATAAAATCCCGATGTTGGCTTATTTCACTCGAAAATTCAATCGCTGCTCTTTAGTTCAACGGATTTACTGATGCATTTGTATTCAATTTTTTAGATTTACTATTGATGTATTAATTTCATTGCATTTTATATCGGAAGAATGACTAAATACTCAAAAGCTGTTTTTGCATTTTCTAGAGAAAAGAAAGAAGGGGGATTTAGCAGGAAAAATTCCTAGTGCATTTGGGTACAGACTTCAAGTAAACCGCAAAAACTATCTTGGGCCTTAACCACTAGGCTGGCTCGACTTCACAAGTTTATCCGTATCTGAATCTGTTAATAGTTTTTATACTACAGTAGAAATGCAGCATTCTTTCATGACTCACAATCGAACTAGAAACCACTTCCGAATTCTGCATCCATAACCAAATTCGCACGCGATTACAATACGTATTTATAAAACCTGCTGCCACTGAAATAATGACAAACATCCACACAATACAAGAAATTTTACCTTGGTCGACCTAAGATCCCTTTTCTCTCGTGCTTCTGTGTATATAGCAGGTTGCACAACGGCATGACCGTAAAATTGACTACGAGGATCTGAAAATACAAATAATAATTAACAGTTGAAAAAAAATCGCGATTTTTATTACATTAAAGACTAAATAAAATAATAAATAAAATACAACACAGCGTGTATACTGAAAAAAAAAATTGCTTTAGAATGATCTCTTGTTTATGTGCTGCTGCACTAAGAGAGCATCTCTCACATGTGTGTCTCAAAAGAAATATTCTCAGTTGAAAAAGTAGATTTTTCAACTAGACAGGCGTTGCTAATCGGAAGAATATTAACCCCACCCAACCCCCGTCCCCCCCCTTTTTTTTTAAATATATCAATTTTTCGATTTTAAATTATTTTGTGAGTAGTAATAGGAGTAAAACGAAATTTGGAAATCTAACAATTTCCATTTTCTTGGTGTTCATAAAAAGTGTAATTCATAAAAAAGAATTCATTGCATTTTGAAATTCATCTTAACATTTTTCAGGGTATACATAGTAAAATAATTTAGTAACAATATTACTGTATTAGCCCAAATATAAAGCGACCCCGAAATTTTTCATCAAGATAATTAGAGAAATCCAATATTTAAAACTCGAATTTAGCGCGAGTCAGGTTTTTAAAGGGAAATGATTAGTCAAAAAATATCGAGTTACATTCGGGCTAATAGGGTAAAATAACATACTACTAATAAATAACATCATGTAGAGCATCGTAAAATGTTGACAAATATTCAGAGCCTTATTATTGCATGGGCAAATCGAGACTTTCCCCCAGGGCCCCCGGCTCGTAAGTCCCCCTTATTTCTAATGTTGTTGAAATAGTCTTCTTTTATATCAAAATTTTATTAAAAAAAAAAAAAATAAAACAAATTCCATGGACGGAACAACCCAAATTCATCATTGCGCAGGGCCCCTGTTGGTCATGATCGGGCCCTGCAAATATTGTGCATTTTCAACAGAGTAATGGTGTAGCTCATTTTCTAGGTCTTTAAAAACTCTTCAAAGAAATTAAAGTTTTCGTTTTGTTCGCGCGAGATCGGCATAAAAATAAAAAGATAAATTTTGGACTTAATGCAATCCCATTTATAAACATTTCAGTCGTGAAAACATATGCTTAAAAATAGAATAGATTATAATCTTCCCGAACGCAGTTTTGGTAAAAACGCCTTCCCGAATGGCCGAGAGTGACGAAAATCGGGGTGGCGAATAGTTACGTACAAATCCGACAGAAAATCTGTCACTTTGGCATTGGATTGTTGACAAATGTAGATGAAACATTAAGTAGCTTACAATGGAGATAAAAATGAATATGTTTTTTACTGTTAACACACAATTAATAATGACACAATTTTGATAATTAATAAACAAATAATAGTTAAATTAGTTTTTTTGTTGCTTAAGGAATGATTACATTTAATAAATCAGATAAGTTTAGGTTAAACTTCGTCAAAAATGTATGTCCCTCCTCTTTTTTCTTAGGACTACACCACTGCTGCAGAGCTTTAAGCCAACTCAAATGGTCAAAATCAATCAATTACGTCAGGGTTTAGAGAAATTTTACGATATGTCACCACAAGTTGTGAAGTGTATTGCAACAAACAAAAAACTATATAAAACTTTTAGGTTTAAAATAATGTAACATTTTACAAAATGTGTGAGTAAATTTAAGTTTACGTTTAAAATTTATTTATTTTGGGGAAAATTTTACAACCGGCAGAGATCTATCGTTTATTACAACATACAGTGCAGCTTACAAGAGGCATTTTAAAGACTTTCGAGCCTGTGACGTAATTAGTTTACTTGAATTAACATTAACGTTACTAGATACATTAGGCGCGCGCGCACCCACACACACACACACGCCGTTTAAATGATGGCGCACTTTCAAGAATTTCTCCCCATATGCCATAATGTAAGAGAAATCTTTGTCGTAGCCCTGTACAAAAACTATAAGTTCTATACACATGAAAATCAATACTGGTCTTACGATGGCGGTTTATAACGTGTATACAGAATTTGAGCTCAATCGAATGTACCGTTTAAACGCTAGCGCACTTTTAAGAATTTTCCCCCCATAAGCCATAATGTAAAAGAAATCTTTGCCGTGGCCCTGTAGAAAAACTATAAGTCCTATACACACCAAAATCAATACCGGTCTTGCGACGGTGGTTTATAACATATGTATTCAATTTGAGCTCAATCGAATGCCCCGTTTAGGAGTTAACGTGTTCACTCACACACACACATATACATCTTGTAAAAATAGCATAAATAAATTCAGAAGACCCCAAAAACGTGTCAATACACCAAAATCTCGAAGTCGAATTTTTTCATGATTACACTTTCCTTACATGGTACATATTCGGAAAGTAAAAATTACAACACCCGAATACGGGAATTTTCAAAGACATTCGGTTTATTATAGTGCGCTGAATAGGTTTCATTGTATATCATAATTTTATTTACAATGATATTAAAACTACTTTAAAAAATCTGATGTGTCCAACACATGACTTCCTTGCACGTCCATTAGATCAAAAATATTTTCGACGCACTTCCTCTAAACTTATTTGTTTGAAAGAGATAAAATATCAATAATAGTAAGGTTTAGCGATTTCTAGACAAATATTTCGATATCGCCAAGCTGAGTTCAATTTGAAATATTTCCTTCTGACACTTTATTTGGCGATATTTCACCAAAAGCCGACAAACTTGAGATAGTCTGCGAGATTTTGGGGATAGCCAAAGTAGTCATTGACCACAGACTTTCAATGAATTGAATGCATCCATACACCTCAATATATTTATAAAGTCATTTGGCTCACCCTGTAAATAAATTCTCAGTCGATTGCTGTCAAAAAAGATATGGAAAACAGTTAGGTATTACAATAGTTCTAAATACAAAAGTTCAAAAATCTACGGGTTAAAGTTTTAGTGTTATACAAAATACGAAATTGGCACCAAATTTGGCGATATTTCGGCGAAACTCGTCAATGTCGACGAACTTTGTCGAGATTTTAAGCATGAACCGAACAATGACAGATTATCGCCAAATTTGGCGATATTTCGCCAAAACTCGCCAAGAACGATGACAAATGGCGATACTTTGGGCATGGACCAAATGACTATCGCCAAATTTGGCGATATTTCGCCAAAACTCGCCAAGGTCGAGGACAGGCGGCGAGTTTTTGGGCATGTACCAAACAATGACTGTCTACAGTTGTATTATATTGAAGATGTCCATAGACATTAAAGTACTAAAATTCTTTTCGGTGGTCCTGTAAATAAACTCTCCAGTAGATTGGAACCAAAATCGAGATACACAACTAGATGTTACAACATTCTTATATATGAAATTTCATAATAGTTTTTGAGATTTGAGAGTTAAATATGCACACACGTACACCAAAAGTCGCCAAGCTTGGCGACTTTTGGCATAGTTCTTGAGGGAGGCACGTGACCGTGGTCGGACCATTACCTAACTTATGTGGTAGGACTGTATTGTGCTTGAAATGGATGAATACCCCTAAAATTGCCATTGACCGTAATGTATTGGAAATCTTTTGAGTGTTCCTGTAGCAGAACTACAAATGATAAAGACACTTTTTTTAATGGAGAAATTCATTTTCTAACTCTTTACAGCATACATCACTTCTGAGTCGTTTGAAATAACCCAATACCTCTAAAAAACGCTTTGATGAATTTCGGCCCATAGAGCGTAATGTATTTCGAATCTTTTGGGCGGTTCTGTAGATAAACTATCCAATCGAATGGAATCGAAAGGGGAGGTGCAAAACTAGATGTTACAGCAATCCTAAATATAAAGTTTCAACATTCTACGCCTAATAGTTTTTGAGATATGCGAGTTTAATGAGTTTCGGCCCATTGAGCGTAATGTATTTCGAATCTTTTGGGCGGTCCTGTACATAAACTATCCATTCGATTGCCACCAAAAGGGGAGGTGCACAACTAGATCATAGAACAATCCTAAATATCAAATCTCAACATTCTACGACCAATAGTTTGAGATATGCGAGTTACATACATACGTACGTACAGACGGCATGGAAAAACTGGCCACAGCAGACTCGCCGCTGGTCAAAATGAGTTGCAGACGCGTTAATATGATCGTGCATGCTAGCCTACGATAGGATGCATCGAAAAATTTTTAAAATTAAATTTAGAGGTAGTCAAAATCTGTTTTTTTGTCGAAATTTGGCCCCCAAAATTTTTCGGGATCACATTACTTCCTTATACTACGTACAAGGAAGTAAAAATTGTATTTGGATGAATGAGGAAAAAATCATGACCCATAATGCAGTCCCTGAAATGACAGAGTCATTTTAAATGACAAGTCGTTCCGTTTCTTCAAAACACATCCTGTTCCACACCACTCATACATTTCCTGCAAACTAAAAACAGGAATAAATTGCACATATAATAACTGGTAAATAAATCTTTCATCATTTTTAAAATGCCCAGAAAATTTGAAAAACATGCGTAGAGACCTTAAAATGTTGCGTTTTTTTTAGTTTAGCAGAGAAAGAATTTCGCGTAAATTACTTATTTGACACACTTCACTTCCAAGAGATGACGGGAAGTATAACTATTTCGTTAAACGTTTTTCTAATACAACTAGCAACCTGCTGTTAACAGCCTAAAAAATCACGTGGTTTTCCCGATTGAAATAATTTGATCTGAAACATTGTTGCTGTTGTGTGTGTTTTGTATGTTTAAAATAAAATAAAAACAAACTAAAGCTTTTATAAAATAACGTAAAAACTAGTAGATTGCAGAGCGGGCCATTCGTGGCCTATTTTTCGTCGCGAGTAAACAATTTTTTTGGGGGGTTAGTTAAATGTTGTTTGAATTTTGCATTACGGAAGTACAGAGAAATATTCTTATTAGTAAGGTGAAATAATTTAAACAACAATCAAAATAGAATTCTATCAGCTTTTTGACTGGATAGGGTCCACGGAATTGGCATACGGAAAAGGGGTTAATAAAGCAAGAAAGATAAACTATGTCGAACGAATTCATTATTATTAAAAAATGAATAAATAAACAGAGCATACTAATTTTGTGCATGTACTTAAATAGTTAACGTGTTGCCTTTTTCGTCAAAAAGATGTTTCGGCAGAGATCTGCTTCCTGTGACTATCGTTGCTGGAGCAATCATTAAGCTACAGCAAAGCAATTTTGCGAAAACTGTTTATTTTTGCGAATTTCGATATGTATATTTGGGAATTTCAACATCTAGTTTTGTGAATTTTCATACAAACTTTTGTTTAAAGACATTTTTCCCCTTGAAACAATTTATGAAACAAAATATAGGGTAAAATCCTAATGAAGGGTTGTTTCAATAGATTGTAATTTTGCGAAGGGTCCGTAAAACGGACCCAAATTTCGTCTGTATCGATCCCTGAAGACACAAAAGTTATTTATCATTGCCATTACAGATATCTAGATCCCACAGATCGAGAACATCATCCAACGAGGAAGGGGGAAATAAATTTTGAAGACCGAAAAATTGGAGTTCTTCGTTAATGATCGGTTTGGGAGCTACTCTGTTGGTTCTCCTTTTTTTCAGTTGAAAAATTCATGGTAAATTCTCCTATAGCTCGTGTACAGATATTACTTTATCATTTGTGGGAAGGGAAGGAGATACTCTACACAGTAGAGACAAATCACTAAGTTGCACATAAAGACAAGAATGGCTTTTAGAACACTTAAAACAATCATGAAGTTTTTACTCGCGGCCGACAAATGGCTATTTAATCCTGCCACTAGAAATTATTTCTCCCACTTGCAGAATACGATGCATACAGATCAGAAAAACAAACACTGCTTAACAGTTGGGAGGCGTGACCCCAACAATTGCAGTTTGTTTTGCATCCAACGAACTCTTAAGGCAGAATCGTAGATGCACTTCACATCGAGACCTTGATACGAGCATCGAACAATAATTTGGCACTTAAATAAATAAGTAAACTGCTATTTACGCTTAACATCAAGGAAACTTATTTGCCTTTTCATGAATGACCAAAAAATGAAAACAAGTAGTGTTAGATTGTTTTTGTGCGAGTACAACTGGGGGATTTGAACCGAAAATTTTACCAACATTATAAAACTTAGGACTCCTGCTTTAGAATAATCTCGTGACTCTCCATTTATTTTTTTTAAATGTTGGTTTGAAAATTTTGTCGATTATTACCATTTTAACAAACGTCGAAAGTGCCGACAGGGTTGTGTAGTAGTTAGAGAGCTGTTCTACCACATCACGGGTCCGGGTTCGATTCCTGGCATGGGATTGTGTGTCATTTTGTCAGCCCCTTCTTAGGAGGCAACGCTGGTCCACCTATTAGGTGCCTCCATACTAAAGAGAACAGTAATTTCGGCCTTGGTAGTGGCCAATGCCTGAAAGTAGGAAGAAAGAAAGAAGAAAAAAGAAAGTGGGAGTGGCCTATTAGGGGCGGATCTATCATATTCCATATTATATTCAATTTAGGGCAACGGCATAAACTGGCATGTCACATGTGGAGGGGGGGGGAGGGTTGTAAAATGTTTCCTATCTGTTTCCTATTGTAGGAAATATCATTTTCAAATAGGTTATACCTAAATTTTCTTGAATTTTAAGAAGTGCAATTGTCCCCCTCTTGCCCCTAGTAAGTTACGTCTAATGCCTCGTTTACACTCAGCACAGTTCCGCGGCAATGAGCAAGAGAAATGGACGTAACAGGAATGTAAACATCTCGCTCATCCTGCTCATGCCATAACCTTCCTTGCTCCCCTTCCTGTCCTGCCCCCCTTCCAATGGCTGAATGTAAATGGGGTATATGAGTAGAGTGATTAAAATGTGAGATTCCCCGGTATCCTAAAAACAAGCAACACAATTTTTTATCTGTCTTCCAAATGTTTTCAGTTGGGAAAATCGGCTGTAAATCATATTTCTAAGTTTTTAATGTGATGAAAAGTTGTGTCTGGGATGCTTGAAATATGTCGATTCAAGGCTAATACTATTATGGAAACTGATATGCGTCGAGCTTCGCTACAAGCTAAAGGATGCGAAGGATGCGAATCTAAAGGATGCGAAATTGGTTGATTTTGATCAAGGCAAAGCTAAACGAAGGCTATCTGCTCAGGGGGAGGATGCGTCTAAGTTTTGTCGAACCCTGCTTATAACGTACAGGGTCTGAGTAAGACATTCAGAGACCCTAGGCCTAGCACGTTTTGGAGGGGGGGGGGGGTCTGCAAGGTCATACCTTGTTGATACATGTTGCCAAGGGTACAAATATTTGTTTCAGATTGCGTATAAAGCGGCTTGGAGTTCAACTCTAACACCCCCCCCCCCCCAAATTGTGTCATTTGTAATGCTCAGAAGTCATGCCGATGTTCTACGGTGGAATGCTTTTGGACCTTAAGATTATATTTATTCTATCCCTGAATACAGTGTAAAAAAAAAGCTTTTCACGACGGCATATAACAAAAAGCACTGAAAATAACTAGTGTTTAAAACATAAAATAATTAAAAACTTTACAAGTAACTTTTATGGTGTTATTTTGCAAAGTTTTTGATTATTTTACGAAGGCATACGTTGTAAAAATGCATCTCTTTCTTTATTGTCAGTAACGTTTGTTATGCTTTTAAGAATAGAACTTGACTATTTTAATTATTTTGGGGAGCCAAGGCCTAGTAAGCTTGTGTGGTAACCAGGCCCTGGTGACGTGAAAATAATACGTGCGTGCCGTTCCAATAATTCGCCTATAGGAGCGGTTCCCGCCCTTACAACGTCCCCCCCCCCCCCACTCACATTTTTCAGCATACATTCGTTTTTTTTTTTTTTATTCTTCAACAATGGACGTTAATCGCCTTTCTACAAAATAATATCAGTAAGACTTAAAGAAACATTTTAAGCGAAAACAGATATCCTTTGGAGTAAAAATAAGAATGAATAAGATGATTCTTTAAAACCTACATTATTACTTGTACTTTGCCTGTTTTGTGCCGCCCCCTATGGCGTATACAAACGCTTTGCGCCCCACTGGTTAGGAAACGCTGGCCTATAGAACAGAAATTCGCTTATTACGTTAGTAGTTCATAGCATCAAAAATAGTCTGAGAACTACAATGGCGTTATCAAATTAAACTGTATACAGACATAAAAAACAGGAGGACAATTTGTTTGAGTCCTTTCCTTGTTTGTCAAGATCAGTTAGATAGAAGGGGGTTGGGGGGGGGGGAGGCAAGGTTTATACACTGTCACACCCGACTTATCCGCATTAAATCCCCCGTTGAGTCATTGGATTTGAAAAGATGACCAGGTGAAGATCACGGTTTCCAGTTCAGTGAAATGACAGATGAGACATCGCAGCCTCTTGTGGCTCAAAACGCAATGATAGCTCGTCACTTTCCAGAGGTGAGTCACTGATTCTCATTTCTAACTGCACAACACAAAATGAAACTGGATCTCATCCTGACGTCATGGATTACGAAAGGTCAGTGATAGCTCGGGGAAAGCATTTCTGAACAGAGGGTGTTGTTCCTCAAATACGGGAAAAGCATTTATTTTTATTATTATTATTACCTTTTTTTAACTTATAAACAGTAGAATTGTAGGTTAACTTTTGGGAAGTCGCTTCCAACAGTTCTTTAGTTAATTTCCTATATGAGGAAACAATTTAAAAGTATGTAAGATATTGTGACACACACCTTTTCGGAAATAATGCAACTTTTTTGAGCAATTTTAAAGCAAATCAAAATTAGGAACATAGTAGGTAAAATAGCCTTATCTTGTCTCGCAAAACAGTTGCAAAGCATTGTCTTGTTTCGCAAAATCCGTATATAGCAATGACACGAGCGTCTGTCCCGTGCCAGTTTACAACATTAAGCCCTGTCTCGTCTTGCATCTATCCCGAGTTTAAAAAAAAAAAAAAAAAACTAGCAATTTCTTTACACAAGCTGCATTATGTTATTTTACTAACGATAAACTTAAAAAATAAATAAATAAATAAATAAAAAATACATAGTATTTAGTGCTTTCCTAAATAAATCAAAACTTAGTCAATTTTGCAACGCGATTTCTGTGCCTAAAAATTTCTCATCAAAATTACATAAATGTGTGCAAGTTTAATCAGAAACCTTCTAAAAAAATTTTCGGACTACAGATAAAATTTGTTTTTAACTCTCCGTTAGGCGAGTGAACTACCGTCATAGATCATGCACACCCAGGCACAGGCACATATTCAGAATTTTAAAAAAATAGTGTATAATTTTTAAAAATTGTAGTTTAAAGGTAGTTGAAATCGGGAATTTATTTTGATTCTAATTTATTTAGGAATCAGTACCATGATAAATAACAGAGGAAGGACAATGGAAAACGAAGGCCATCGTTTATCTTTTCTAAACAGTTAACAAAAGACTTGATTGAAAAAAAAAATGACAGAATATGACGCAAAATGTGTTTGAGTCAGAACAGAACACTCACAACCGGTATACGGTTGTTTGCAGCTGAATTCCAAAACCCCTCTCTCTCTCAGCCACCCCAAAAAATTCGTCTATTTAAAAAACAGATTTGTTTATTATCAACCATGTTTTTTTCTCCGGAAATAGGCGTTTATGGAAAAAGCTATGTTCTTCCTGAGAACAGAAAAACAATAAGCTAGTTTTGGACCTATACCTCTTCCGCATTCTGCATGTAACAGCAACTGCGACGGGATTCTAACATACTTGAGAATATTTTGCTGAACTAAAATACGAAGAAAACTCATAAAAATAAAAAATATTTACAATCTCATTTTTTCAGGGGCAGTGATATCCATTATGATATGATACATGTTATGATAGTTTCATAGTTTTTGTTTCTATGACTGTCTCTCCATGCAGGGACTGACCCAGAGGAGGGACTAGGGCTCTTCAACCCAAACAACAGACTTTGTGAAAGAGTAACATGCTGCTTTATTGTGCACTTTGGATAGGTAAAATGAGCTTTTTTTAAATTATGAAATTAATTTTTTTAAAGCATATATATTTGTTTAATGTTGAGTCAGAATACGAAGGAAAAATAATTTCCACAAATAGAGTGAAATGCCCTCAACAAAGTTATTTTAATGCCTTTACTTATTAACTGCACAATAGGGACTAGAGATGAGACGGGCTCAGCCCGAGCCCGAAAGCCCGAGCCCGAGCCCGGGCCCGACTCGGGCTCTGTAATTCACGATTGCGTTCGGGCTCGGGCTCGTGAAAAATTTCTCCTTTGTTGAACATACTCCTTGAAACAGATTTTAAAAAGTGATTCATGGGATAAATAGACGTACTTATTTTAAAAAATAGCGGCACGGGGGACTAGAAGGTGTGTGAAGCTCCAAAATTTATTGTATCCTATTAATGAAGTAGTTAAATTTATTTGTCTTTAGCTGAAATTTCGGGCTCGGGCTCCAAATTTAATAATATTGCTCGGGCTCGGATTAAAAGTCCTCGGGCTCGGGCGGGCTCGGGGTTCAAAAAATGAGCCCGAACTCATCTCTAATAGGGACTACACTTCAGGTATCTGAAACAAGATTTTAGTAATGGGAAGGGGAGGGGGGGGGACACAAGCTTCCTAACTTTTCTACAATTTACAGTCGAGCCACGCCTCTGCAGAACATTCTATGTTCGACAACATTCGACTTCTGCACCCAGTGTTTCAGTAACTTCATGTGTGTCGAAAAAAATATGTCAAAGTTATTTATTTTTAATAAAAGAAAACCGGACCTATTGAAAAGCTGTTCGAAAGTTAGGCGAAACTTGAGACTGTACTGAATTTTAATTATCAACGAACAACACCATTTTCAACTAAAAAATCCTGAAAGCTTTTTTTTTAAACCTATTTCATTTAAATTAAAATGAGAATACCAAGCACCCATTATTCACAATACCAAATACTCAATTTTTACCCGACAGCCAAGAAAGTTTATTTTGTACATATTTTTTCCGCCTAACTTAAATATATTTTTGAAAGGGGGAAAAAACTGAGCAGCGACGACTTCTTTTAATTTAACTGCACAGTAACTTGTAACCGAAGAAAGCTAACTTGGAAAAACTGAGTAAAACACAAAAGTAAAAGAGGGTTGTTCCATGTATTACACAGCTGCCGCTTTCAAAGAAAGAACCGACATTTCCTGACAGTAATTGCGAAAACTGTTTCAAACGTGACCATACATACTTGGCTAATTATGACGGATCAAAATCCATCCAGGCATATTACTATTTCGTTTTCGTTCTGGGGGGGAGTTAAAATAGTTAGGTGTAGTGAATTTCCGGTGACTCACCAGAATGCGCTCTTTGCATGATTACAACAGTGAGTTATGCACAAACGCGAATGTAATATACAACGCAGTGAAAGGTGGAAAATTTAAGGTTAAAGAACTGGTTTCGGGCAGACGATATCTGAAAGAAAAGGGGAAAAGAAAAAAAAAAATGACGTAAACTCAGGTAACCGCAGACTGTTTACTCTCTGCTAATGACGAACATCAGGAGGGATTTTGTAACAGCATCCGGATACGGGATTTGTACAGATTGATCTTCCAAGCTGAAAAAGAAACCGAGCGCTTAAATGACTTCCCCGAAAAAATAAACAGGAATTACAGAGTACTTTCAAATCTGCACACCTAAGGGACAAAATGACTTATCGGCACGTTGACTTTCAAAAACGCAACTGAAGAGTCAGTCGAAATAATAAACAGGAATTACAAAATATTTTCAAATCTGCACACCTTAGGGACAAAATGACTTATCGGCAAGTTGACTTTCAAAAACGCACTGAAGAGTCAACTGAAAATTAACAAAACTGGGAATAACTTTGAATCTTACGTAACAGGAATCGATCCAGGAATTTGTTTTCTCAAATTCCCATTTTGGTGAAAACTGTTTATTTTTGTAATTCCCCCCTTCCCCCCTCAGCTTTTGTAAAAGTCGCTTTCTTTGTTCAAGTAATTAAAAAATAAAAATAAAATATAGAGTAAAATGCCAATGAAAGGATGTTTTAATCGATATATATATATATATATATATATATATATATATTTTGGTCAAGGCGCTGTTTTTTAGTCGATTGTAATTTTGAGAAGGGGTTACGAAACGGAGCCAAATTTCATCGGCATCGATCTCTGTATTAGTACTATTAAAAGTACAATGGACGCTTAATTCGAATTTGATGCCCCCCCACGCTTAAAAAAGTTTGAATTATGAGATGGTTACCTCAAAATAGCATAACTGTGAACCAATGAAAAGGAAAGCCGTTCTACAAGCCCCGGAAATAAAGTTACATAAATTGGAAAATACCGACCTACGACAGTCATAAAATAGATAAACATCAAAAACTTGTCCTATTACTTAAAATATATTCAAGTGTCGATCTTTTATATAAATGGAGTCTTAATTCACAGAAAAGAAATAGAGAAGATTTTTTTACACACACAAAAAACTGCTCACATTATTATCATCATTTCAGCTTTTTCAAACATTTAACCGACCATTCAAATATTCCACTATTCAAATCCAAGCCTTCTCAAACAGCCAACTGATATATTTTTGTATGAATTTAGAATCTCAACGAGATCCTGCAAATACGACTATCAATTTCAGTCGATCTTCTTGATTCATCTCATCAGCGTCGTCTATTTGAGTCAGTCAACCAGAGAGCGGTGAACCTTATTGATCCAAAAAACCACCAGAGCAAACGTTTACTAATTGTATTTAAATCTACAATATCGTTCTCATACGAGAGAATCCACAGTACACTTTGTGCACAGCTAATTAGGCCGGAGTATACAGCTTTAAAGTTGGATCAGAATACTTATGTGAGAAACCATTCACGCCCTAAGCGGATTCGAAATATAATATACGAAAAGAACATCTCTATGCAAGTAATTCGGATATTTTTTAAAATTTATATAGGTATTCCTAACATACATTATAGAAATTTTAAAAAATACGAAATGGTTTTACTTGCGTCTTAGTATTTACACTCATCGTTGCCACGACAACGTAATACAGAGAGAGATAAACTAGGTTAAAAGAAACTCTTAACAGCTCGAAAAAATTTTACCTAGATGGAGAGATGTACATTTTTTAACGTGGCACAGTTGCAAAAACTTAAAACTTATAAATGTAAGAACAAAGCAATTTAAAAATTATGTTGCGAAAATTCTCGATAAGAGTTTCTTTGAAAAAATATCAAACATCGTTAAAATACAAAGTGTTCAAAACAAGCTTTTCTTTTCTCTCTCTCTTTTTTCCCCCCCATTTCTCCTCAATCCGATGATCCTATGTTTTCTGGAAGGTTTTATTTTCGTTCCCAATATTGGTTTTGTGAAAAACTGCTCAAAACTCTATAAAATATTGAGTAAAAGAAATGTTTTAAGTCGGAATTTTTAAAAAATCGTTTCGAGGCGCAGGCAGGGAATTTCCTTTGTACATCTGTTTGCAGTTGGTCCGTAACGCCACAGATACATATCTTCTTTTATAATAAATAAAGAAGAGATTTTTATTTATTTATCCTTTTGGGGGGAGGATATATCGAATTCAAGAGTAGAAAAGCAAAACTTCTCTTAAATTTCAAAATAAATGTTTTAAATAAAAAGATTTTCAAACAAAATTGGTGGAGGGGTAAGAGATAGAATTACCAAATTCTGAAAGATTTTCTATGAAATATTAAACAGAAATGAAAACATATGGATGGGTATTAGTTGCGGATCCGACATAACAGCATTTTTGTAGAACAAAAAGATTTTTCAAAAAATATTGCCCTCCGACTCAAAATAGCAAACTATTAAGATAATTTCGTTGCATTGAGTTAGCACGATTTAAACTGAGGCTACTATTAAAAGAAAGAGGTGGAAATAATTTTACCCAGGCAGCCGCCTTTGTTTTGGGGCGTAGAGACATTTCAGCGTATGTGTGCCACCTTATGTCACGTGCATAAGGAAGTATAGGTCAAACTACGTGGCACAAGAATCTGCCGAAGTTGATTTCGTAACAAAATAGGTACTTTTCCATTAACAGGACGCCGTGGCTCCAGTGAGAGGGCCAAGTCCTCCCTGGAATTTTTGTTCATTTTTTTTTTTCCCCCTTACATTTTATGTTCCTCTTTGTAGGAAGAAGGCATTGCATTTCAAGTTTTTCTTTGAATGAAATTCATTCTTCCAGCTTTTAATAAAAGTTTAATTGATACTTCGGACTACAGTAAAGGCGTTATAAAGAAAACAAATTCTCGCAAACCATCGTCCGTCACGTTGAATCAAGGTGTTGACCAGGGCAAGCCCTGTTTTTCCTATTGGCCAGAGATCGAATCGTGCTTCAATGAGTCAATCTGCATTCAAATGTTATCATTTGCGTTCAGTTTGCGTTTTGAACAATTTATAGAGCTAAAGTAATTAAAAAACTTTGTAAAAAACACACATAAGAAGTAATAGGTAAGAGGGTAAGAGGTTCAAAAATTGAGTTCAAAATTGAAGTTCAAAATTGAAGTTCAAATTGAAGTTCAATTGAAGTTCAAATTGAAGCTCAATTGAAGTTCAAAAATTGTTTTGAACTTCATCAGTCCAAGCCCTTCGTCGTAAAGAACACAGGGAACGACGACGAAGGGCTTGGACTGATGAAGTTCAAAACAATTTTTGAACGAAACGTGCGTATCCTCTTACCTATTACTTCTTATGTGTGTTTTTTACAAAGTTTTTTAATTACTTTATCGTTTAACACCAGTATTTTGAGTGTTTTTTCAATTTATAGAGCTATCTAAAAAAATCCTATCCCCCCCCCCTCTGCATATTCAGCCCGGAGCCTCCCTTAGCGGACGCCTATATTATTCTGACAAAAGAGCAAAGAACTGTGAGAATTTTGTATGTTTACGATATTTAATGCGTACGTATGAATGCATATAAAATAAAGCAGGCATGGGCAACCTTTGAAAAGTTGCGGGCCAAACTTCAAGAAGTTAGCGAAGTCGCGGGCCGTATAATTGGGATTTATATAGGATTTTGAATGGTTTACATAGGTTTCGAAATGTTCCGCGGGCCGGATCAAAAGCCGTAGAGGGCCACATCTGGCCCGCGGGCCGGCAGTTGCTCATATGTGAAATAAAGAATAGATTTTAAAATAAAAATTTTTTACTTGTGAGTACTGCAATGCATAAAAAAAAGGGAGAAGGAAAAAATATAAAAAGGTAGAAGTCGGGGAGGAGAAAAAAAAAAAAAAAAAAAAAAAACTGTAAAAATGTTAAGACCTGGCCACCCAAGGGATAAAACCATCGACCTTGGTCGATGGATAAAACCAGATGAAAACTAACAGTGATTTAACCAAAAGAAAAAAAAGAAACGCGTATTTAAAAGAGGAAATAATTAAAACTTTGTAAAGTAACAGACATAAAAAGGTATGAAAAAAAGCACTCAAAATCCTGGTGCTAAATTATAAAATAAATAAAAACTTTGTGAAAAAAGCACACATAAAATGTTACTTTTAAGAAGTTACGATCGTTTCGACCAAAAAATTCTTTCGGTCTTCGTCAGACAAGAGGGAGTTCCCTCTGCTCAATGAGTCGAAGGGCTTGTCTGACGAAGACCGAAAGAATTTTTTGGTCGAAACGATCGTAACTTCTTAAAAGTAACATTTTATGTGTGCTTTTTTCACAAAGTTTTTATTTATTTTATAAAAAGGTATGGTTGTTCATGGCTGTCACCACAGAAGGCGGGGTTGCTGTCACTGGTTCTCTGTGGTTGCTGACAGGGGTTCTTTATTCAGCGTGTTTTTATGTGCATATTTTTTACAAAGTTTTAATTATTTCATTTTAACCCTTTGAGGCGCAACCCTTTCCCAATGCTGAAAAAAGGGCAGCCGTTGCCATCGCTCGACTTAACTACCAGCAAGATGGCGGACGATCGAAACGTTCATCGCGTGTCACAGATCTAGAGACCCTTTTTTGACGACACCTGGCTGTGCTCGCGCACAGCCAGGTGTCGTCAAAAAAGGGTCTCTAGATCTGTGGCACGCGATGAACGTTTCGATCGTCCGCCATCTTGCTGGTAGTTAAGTCGAGCGATGGCAACGGCTGCCCTTTTTTCAGCATTGGGCAATCTGTCCAGCTGTTCTCGCGTTCTTCCATTTTTCATCAGATGTCAGTGCTGTTAAAAATAATCGTGACCATTTTTTTACGGGAAAGGACGTGCTAAAAAGTAAAGAATTCTCGTGGAGCCATATCACCCGCAACTATTTTTATAGAAACCAAATCTATTCTTCGTGATTGGCAACAGTCAAAACGTCAGAGTTGGGTGATCCCAGAGCGGGATCACTGCGCATTAAAGGGTTAACAGCGATTTAGCAGAACACAAAATCTCCTGAAGCCAAGTAACACAACCATTCAAAATATTTTAATTGTAAATAATCGCAAGTTACAGATAAATAAAAATAATATTAAAGAGCGTTTTTTTTTTTTTTTTCTCCCATTCTTATGCAACAAGAATTTTAGGTAGGGACGGAGAATTTAGCTCGAATGGAAGGGGGGGGGGGGAAAGAAAGAAAAAACAGGAAGAAAAAGAAAAACTGCTCGTTTCAAGGTAAGTTCATGTTTAGTGCAAGGACGACACGCGGTCAGAAAAAAAGCAGAGCTTCCACTGGCGGTATTCCATTTCAGAAAAGAAACACTCTTTTCCAAGTTCATCCAGCTTCCGCCTTCTTGTTTATCAAAAGATTCTTTCAGAATTTCGCAAATAAAATAAAATGACTGAGTGTATCGATTCACGTTTAGACTGCAATAATTAGGAAGAGATGACAAGAATCAGACTGCAGTTTAAACGGCCAATTTCGGCAAAAGATAACATTACGAAATAGTTTATTCCGAAAAGGCCGCGCGTTTAACTATTCAAAACGCTTCTTTGGTTAGTAAAATAAATTTAACTAATGTAAATAGGTATTTTTTGCGTTTTAACTAGCAGTGGATATTTCAAATATCCGGAAGAGTGCTTTTTGAAATTGCAAGGCTTGTTAAATAAAGTGTTTTTAATTTGAAATTAAAATTAGGGTATGTCAAGGAATTTATTTCACATCAAACACATGTGAGGATAAAATGTGATTTGAAAAATTATTTAACCATTAATTTGATAGTTTCCTGAAAATAAACATTTTGTGATTTACAAGTTATGGTTATGTAGACAATTTAAAAACTGTACAAATAGTATATAAAATTTCTCGGATACAGTGACTGTACTTAACTGGACGTAATAATAGTACTTTGAACAAAAACAAACTATTTTATATAAACCTTAGATCCCAGTTAATTATATTTTAATTAATGTTTACTGAAGTAACTTAAGAATTGTGTAAGAAACAAAATATAGTGCAGTATGAACGTTTCGGAAGGTACAAAATATCCATCTTTCCTCAACTGCAAAGAGCTCACGATCATTAGCAGGAAAGTGAGAACTAAAAGTAAACAGAAGGCAAGTTTCCATTTGGGAGCAGCTCCTTACGAATGGCAACTTGTGTTGCATTTACTTTTAATTCTCACTTTCCGACCCGTGTGGATGATTAAACTTTTTGAAGCTGAAGAAAGATTGACCTTTTGTATCACACGAAACTTCGCACTGTAACTGTTTTTAAAATTTATTTATACATATTTTAGTTTTTTTTTTAGAAAGTTCTTTATTGTTTTTAACTTTTAAATACAAACTTTTTGGGTGTTCTTATTAATTTCAATAAAATTGATTGATTAGACATCTAAACCGTCAATCACCCCCCCCCCCCAAAATAAGTGTTACAAATTCTCCACCATAAAGTTTTTGGGTACAGTTCCAGCTTAATTTTTCCTAAGTGTACAAATACAGTTAAAAGCAGCAATGTTTCATCAAGTGTTGCTTATTTTCAAAGATTGGCTCAATATCAGTATATTTATTTGATCCTATCAATACAAGTGATAAGAAAGGAGGAAGCGTATAAAATTAAATTTTGTATTTTAATATGCATACAGCCATTTGTAAAAAAAAAAAAAAAAAAAAAAAAAAAAGCCATATTTGAAAGCTTCTCTTAATTTCATTAACTTTTCTAATTGAAAGTATGTTTCGATTTCTTACGGTTTAAAAGACAACCGCTGTAACATCTATTTTGAATCTCCCGGTACTACCATTTCCCTAATCAGGGCCGGATACAGCTGCTCACAATGGCCCGGGAAATATACGTAAACGGCAGACGACTTACATTTTATTCTGAACAAACATACACATTATTTTTACGAGGACATGCATGTGAAAGTGACCGGCCTACCGGAAAATTTCCCGGCTTCCCGGTAGGCGTACCCGGCCCTGGCCCTAATAAATCTCTACTTATTATAAAAGAAGGTGTCTGTGTGTGTGTGTGTGTGTGTGTGTCTGTCTGCAGCGTTACGGACAAACGGCTACACCTAGAAACACCAAATTTGGTACTCGGGAAGATGTAAATATGTAGTTGTGCACCTCGAAGCGATTTTTTCAAAATTCGATCTAGATTTTTTTTTATTTTATGTTTTATGCGATTTTTGGCATTTTTTCTCACCTAATTCGTAATAACGGCGGAAATTACGCTCGCAGCAAAACGGCATTTGTATCATCGGATAGAGGAGGAAATTTTCTTTTAAAGACAGTTTGTTCTGAATACGTAACATGATTTACCGATTTTTAGGAATTTTTTTACTAAACATCTGCTTCGCGATTTTTTTTCGTAAAATAATTTTAAAACTGTCGCATCTTGAATTCTATCCGTCATAACTTTTAGATATTTTGACAAATCGTGAAACATTCTTTTCTCCCTCTTTTAAAATAAAAACGAAAAAATTATGTAAATTAGATAATTTTTTACGAATTTTAATGCAGCCTAATGTTTAGAATTTAATAGCATCAACGCGATCTTACGCCATTCATTACATTGCGATCACGGCACGAGAATTTATGTTCGGTCGTTGCCACAGAAAGGATTAAAAAAAAGGGTTTTTTCAACCAATGGAGTTTTTAAATATGATATCAGAATTTCAATTCGCAAGTGAGGATCTATGACGTCAAATGCTTTAAGATACGTAAAAATTACGCCATAATTTTAACTCATTTATTCCAGCTCTGTTTTCAACACAGACGATATTTTGATTAAAATTTACTGTAGAAATAAGCTAAGAAATTCGCGATTATTATTATTAGAAGTGGTATTTTAATCCGGTGCTTATTTAAAAATTGAAATGTTTTCACGGCGCTGAAAATGTTCATTTTAAAAGTTACAAAGTTCGTTTCAAAGCGCGATATATTAAAATTTTTCTATTTACTATTTTTATTTTTGGCATTTAATTTAGCGTAGGCGTTGCCTAACATACGCATGCAGGTTGCGAGTATATTTTTATTTTAACGTTGAATTATGTTCCTCCATAAAGGTCCAACGCAAAGTTTTAATGATACCGTTTGAAAACAATTATGCGAAATATCGAAATTAACTCCCTCAATCTACCGGGGTATCCTTTACGGCAGTCAAACAGTGACGTCATAAATTTAAATAAAAAACTCCAACCAACCAACCAAGAGCTAATAAAATATTCAGCCTTCAGCTGAAATTAGTTTCCCCTCCGCTAAAGAGGTTTTTTGACAGAACCTTTTAATTTGTATTGGCAGCCATGTACAGGATGTATTTGCATGTAAATCAAACGGGGAGAAACCAACCGTTCTTCCAGTGGTGTCAAGTATTTTAAACAATCCGGTATTTCGGGGAATTCGAAGCCATTGCTTATAGCTAATTGTGGTATTGTCAATTTAATCAAACAATCGTAACATGTTCTGCAAAATTTGCCAATATCACCGATATCTTTGTAAAAGACTAGTTAATGAATAAATGAATACAGGTGCAACTATGAATACTAGGAGGAAAATCAATTCGCCTTAGACAGCGCTGTAGCGCGAGTCCACTGTAATCCTAAAATAGGCTAGACAGATTTCAAGAACTTACGGTCATATATTTCCGATGTTTTGTTAGTACCTGCACCCCTGAAAGGGTTAACGTATTCCACGCAACATTAACATAACATGGGTTGAAATAATGTTCTACAAACAAAGGGCTTGATCGCATATGTTAGAAAACCTGCAGACATCGGTAATTTTACACCACAAAAGGCATTCGCTTTTATGTCTAACATGCATTCACAAACAGTTAAAAAACACGTGCATTGACCGTCTCCCATTATTTCCGTGATGTCTAGAAGGCAATTAGTGACGGTCAATGAAACAATGACATCAGACACCCGCTAATGCATTTTTCACAGTCCGTTGACTGTGAACATGTTCACGGTCACACTACCTATGGCTGGAAACGTCAAATCTAATAGCAAGTAAATACTAGGGATAAATATACTCACACTAGCATTAAATTCGAAAAGAAAAGCATGCGAGTATCGTGGCAATTGCGGCCGTACAGCAAACAAAAAAGGTACCACCACAACGTATAATCAAGGAATAATCATTCACCGTGTAATCAAGGTATAATCATTCTTTTGAATGGAATATGAATGTTCTTAGTTAATATTTTAGCACGAATTAGAAATTTCCTGATTGTAAATACCGTACAAAATTTATAAAATTAAAAAATAAAAACAGAATATGGTGGGAGGAGTAGAAAGCATGGATTTAAATCCAAGGATGTAAATAATTTACGAGGCCATGGCTCCCAAAACGTCACAGATTTGGTCGACAACACCAGAGGTCGCTGAGCCTGGGAGGGGGAAATTTACGTTGTGGGTATATGCGTCACTTATGAACAATTTGTTGCACACACACGAAAGAAATACATAAAACAGTAACAGTGCCACTGAAAATCAGAGTGTCTTTTAAGAGCCAGTAAGCTAATGTTCCGATTTCTGCCATAAGATAATGTATTTTTATTTTTTAAGCAGTAAATTTCCAATTTAACAAAATATTTCTCCTCCAAATGACGGATTAAAATTAGTACTCTTGTTACTATAGAAATAAACACCTTACTTGACAATTCTTGGCCGAGAAACCAAAATATGATTGGTACATCAAAAGTATACAATCGCAACAGAAATATACACTCATTCAAGTTTTAAGCGATGAATTATACATACGCAGAACACATACACGCAGCGAAAGAGACCGACAAAAATCGTTTTCTATAACTGAAGTACGTTCTAGACAATCGAAGTGGCGCATTGAACTTTACAGAGCAAGTCTTTTCGGGTACGTTAGTCGTTACAAGCGGAAGTACGTTGTAACAGGTGCTTACTGTACATCTATTCAGAAAATGAAAAGATAGCTGAATTTTTATAACCCACACAAAAGCAAAAATTCTGCTTACATCAGGCGTGACAGTGGACTCCGGTGAAATTTTCTGCGTGAAGTGCATATTAAATTTCTTGAATTTACGTGCAACGAACCACATTACAAACGAATATTTTTAAACAAGCATACTTAAAATTTTTACAAAGTTATAATTTCTCAACAATTTCACTATCACAAAAATTAGGAAATTATACAGAGTTTCTAAATGGCCTAAAACACATTTTTACATTAAAATACACTAAATTCTCGGATGAAATTGCTTCAAATTATCAGATCGGAATAAATAGTATCAAATTTTAGAAAATTTTGAAGTATTATTAATATTAGAAATACCCCTCCTGGATTACATATTAAAGATTTCGATGGGCAAAGTGAATAACAGCAATTTTAATTCATTCCCTCCTGATTAAGATAAAAAAACCAATGATGTCCGGAAGATTACAGATATAGAACACAAGGAAGCATCTACAAAATCACCACACTTAGATAAAATTGATATGACTTTATAAAAAGTGTTTCAATTTTTCTTGCAATTATTTATCTTCGGCTGCGTTTGTTTAAGCTTTTCAGTCACAAATTATAGTCTGCGTTTTTAGTGAAAGGCGGTTAAAGCCACAGATGATCTCGCAAACTTAACGGAATACTCAGATGTTAGTGTTGGCGAAGGCCCAAGTTTTTCCAGATTTTAGAAAAGTCTTTAAAAAAAAAATGGGAAAGCAGATCAAGCTACGTTCCGAAAAGTGAGATCCGAATAAGCAGATCATCGCCCAAGAAATATCGAAATCGTGATTTTGAAAATATATTTTAAAATACATTTTCGATGAATCTTTTATTTTCAAAATACTGAAAATACGTTTTATAAAAACATATAAAACATTATTTAATACGGCGGATTAATCAGTTAAAGTTTTTTATTTGGGAATACCTTATTCCCCCGTAAACGATATATATTTCGGTTACACACATAACCATCATCAGTCGTTTCTGGATCTCACACTTTACCGACTGATGATGGTTATGTGTGTAACCGAAAGTGTGAGATCCAGAAACGACTGATGATGGTTATGTGTGTAACCGAAATATATATCGTTTACGGGGGAATAAGGTATTCCCAAATAAAAAACTTTAATACGTTTTATATTCTGATGTTAAGGTAAGCGCCTACCCAAAAATCTTCGTTTTGGTTGAAAATTTCGGGGGGGGGGGGGAATAAATTATAGTTTATAGAGCGAGCATTTAGGATTCCAAAAATGTTTTACTTTTGTTTGTAGAAATTTTGTTTGTAAAAATTGAAAATAAGTTACAATCAAAGCTAAGAAAGGTTTGAACTTTAAACATACAGTGAGATTAGAAGTGAAGTTAGCATAAATAGTGAAATAGAAGTGAAATTTTAGAGACCGGAAGCGGGCTTTTAAAGTGCCGTAAAATGTAAACAAACAATTTGAACTGCTATTACATTACTCTGAAGCGCTACATAAAGGTATTCGAATGTATAAAGGTTAGTCGAATATATTTTGTTAAAGTTTAATTGAGGAAGTGTGGCATATATGCAATTTTTTACCTATTTTTTCGCTTAAAATTGTCTAAAACTTTGTAATTCTATGGATATTTTATTCAAACTGTATTTAATTTCATAATTCTATATCCCACTTTAACTAAAAACATGTCTATTTAAATATTATATCATTTATTTTCTTAAATATGTTTCAAATCGACCAAGAGCAAATTAAGGTATCAAGACGTCAATTACTACTTATGACAAAATTACCCTAAAAATTTTTGAATTTTATAAAAAAAAAAATTGAAAATAAGTTACAATCAAAGCTAAGAAAGGTTTGCATACAGAGTTTTAAGACTTTACATCGAATAGAAAATTTGTTAATTTTCTTTGCGATAAATTAAATTTCTCAAATTGTGTTCAAGATATCGACTCCAAATTTTGCCAGGATATGTTGATCATGACTATCTGTGTTGTGAACTAGAATCTAAGTTTTCCGTAATCATTTATTTATTTTATGACCATTTTTTAATTAAAAAAAAATGTTCATTCTTTTAAAAGAATGACTTTTTATATAAAAATTTAAATATTAGAATTGCGGCAGATCTTTTAGTTCATAACACAAGATAAGCATGTTATTTACGTACTGTAAAAAAAAAAAATAATAATAATTTAGATATATTTATTAGAATTTGTTAACACGAGGTGTGGCGTAAATGCATTTCTTAATCGAAATTCTACTTAAATTTGCCAATATTGCAAAATTAAAATTTAATTTTATTAAAACTGCACTTAAAATTCTTAGTTTTATACCCCATTTTAATTAAAAACATAGAAATTGTATTAAAATAAAAATAAGTGTCCCGAAGGTAAGCAGCTTACATCAATATCGTAACTGCGCAGATTGCTCTGATTGGTATGCTCGAATGTAAATGATGAAACAGCTGGTATTCTGTTTTGCTTCCTCTTGATGAGCAGAGTACTATTCAAGCATTACGTATGGTAACTAAAGAGGTGCTCTCTCTGACCCTTAAATTCAACTGAACAGGAAAGGGGAGTGGAGTTTTTCATGCTTTTATTCAGAATTATATAGTGTTTGGTCTAGAAATTTTTCTGGAGTCCTTTTCAGAATTATATAACGATGTTTGGTCTAGAAAATTTTCTGGAGTCCCGTTTTGGTGATATTACCGTTCAGAAAATCGGAAAAATGAATATTTTTAAACCATTGTCTGTCGAGTTACCGTTAGATGTATATGTGTCAAAAGTCGCTGAGGTTGGCCACTTTTGGCAATTTAGGGCTGCGTTTGACGCTAAAAAGTAAGTTCCCCAAACGGAAGGTAGCTTGGCGATATCTTCGATATTTACAGAGAAATAGTCACAACTCACATCCTAGCATATGGGACTCATTTTGTGTTACGGTAGAGTAAAACTTCTTTTTTTTTTTTTTTTTTTTTTAAACAACAATAATCATTCTTGTTCTTTTATTAGATTTCGCACGTATAACGTAAAAAACATTGCCAAGCTTTAACCCTCTCGTCACCCTGAACCTCATATGGGGCTCCTACCTCAAATAGCAATATTTAGAGAGAAAAAAAATTGAATTTAGTATTTTTTTCTTTCAGTGATATCAGTATCATTAATTCATGTAGAAAGTATATGAGGCTCTTAACTAGATGCATAAATCGTGCCTAGATTGCAGTACTAGTCCATTTAGATCATTTTTTACAGTTTTCGCTTCATTGTTTCAGGAGAAAAATTAAGAAAATATTTACGCTGCTTTTTTACAGTTTTTTTTTCTTTTTAAGGTAAGTATAGTTTTTTTTGTTATTCCTCAACCTTTACCTAATATGTGCATCCTTTTAAATTAATTTTAGCATAACAAAATGCTTCGAAAATGCAGAAATTAATATTAGAAAAATCTAATATTAATGGACATTAGAAAAAAATATTTTTGCATGATTTATAATAGTATTTCAGATGCACTTAATTCTAGACAGATTTTTTTTCTCTGATTTTTCATAATTCGGTGACGAGAGGGTTAAGTTTTCAGCATTACAGAACTGAATTCAGTTTCTTTTAAGTTTTTTTTTTTCCCTTCTAAATTTCTGGTGAACTCCACGCACGTGAAATAAATAGGACTTTCACTCCTAGCGAAGAACTGGAATTATTTAGAAGAACTGGAATTAAAAGCTAGTCACACGGAATGTATAATTATAACCTACGAGTAATTAATACCAACCCGTTTTTACAATTCACCATGCAGCACGCATATAAGTAATTATGTCCGTATCTTATACACTCTTTAATAACCGAAAGTAATAAATCACTGGGGGGAAAGATTTTCAGAGTTCTTCCCAATACACGCGAGTTAATCTATCAAAATGATGTAGGTCATAACAGTGACAGAAGCGGGAAAACTCTTTTTCTCGAAGTACTCGGAACCGAACTGCTGCAGGGAAAAGTTCGAACAGATAACCTGTTGATTAACGGCTTTCTACGCTGCGGTGCCGCATGTTCGTCACATAGCCCGAGATGAGGGATTTTTTTTTACTGTCTTAGCACATATTAGGTCATTTTACTAAGAACTTCCGACGATTCCAACAGTTCGACGTTGGAAAAATTCAAGGAACGTGGCACTTTCTCAAAAGAAAATTGACAAGAAAGATAAAGGCCGACTCTGACGAGTGCGTTTTTTGGCCGCAGAACAGGGTAATCAATGGAATAGACTCGTTCAGAAACGCTCTCTTTCCACTGCGTTGGAAGCAGGGTTTGTGCGTTTAACACAATAATCTTTTGTCGGGACTCCGGACTGGTCATTAAAAAGTCGTAAAATTCGGCAAAAAAAAATGTCCTTTTATCCGCTGTAGTAACGTCAAGACGTGGCTTATCAGCATCAGCCCTTAACCCCTTAACAGTTTCATTTTTACTTCCTTGTACGTAGTATAAGGAAGTAATGTGATCCCGAAAAATTTTGGGGGCCAAATTTCGACTAAAAAACCGATTTTGACTACCTCTAAATTTAATTTTAAGAATTTTTTCGATGCATCTCATCGTAGGCTAGCATGCACGATCATATAAACGCGTCTGCAACTCATTTTGACCAGCGGCCGGTCTATTGTGGTCAGTTTTTCCATGCCGTCTGTACGTACGTACGTACGTATGTATGTAACTCGCATATCTCAAAAACTATTGGTCGTAGAATGTTGAGATTTGATATTTAGGATTGTTCTATGATCTAGTTGTGCACCTCCCCTTTTGGTTGCAATCGAATGTATAGTTTATGTACAGGACCGCCCAAAAGATTCGAAATACATTACGCTCTATGGGCCGAAATTCATTAAACTCGCCTAACTCAAAAACTATTAGGCGTAGAATTTCGAAACTTCATATTTTGGATAGTTGTAACATCTAGTTGTGCACTTCCCCTTTTGGTTCCATTCGACTGGATAGTTTATCTATAGGACCGCCCAAAACATTCGAAATACATTACGCTCAATGGGCCGAAATTCATTAAACTCGCATATCTCAAAAACTATTAGGCGTAGAATGTTGAAACTTTATATTTAGGATTGTTGTAACATCTAGTTGTTCACTTCCCCTTTCGGTTCCATTCGACTGGATAGTTTATCTACAGAACCGCCCAAAAGATTCGAAATACATTACGCTCTATGGGCCGAAATTCATCAAAGCGTTTTTTAGAGGTATTGGGCTATTTCAAACGACTCAGAAGTGATATATGCTGAAAAGAGTTAGAAAATGAATTTCTCCATTAAAAAAGGTGTCTTTATCATTTACAGTTCTGCTACAGGAACACTCAAAAGATTTCCAATACATTACGGTCAATGGCAATTTTAGGGGCATTCATCCATTTCAAGCACAATACCGTCTTACCACATAAGTTAGGTAATGGTCCGACCACGGTCACGTGCCTCCCTCAAGAACTGTGCCAAAAGTCGCCAAGCTTGGCGACTTTTAGTGACGTGTGTGTATATTTAACTCTCAAACCTCAAAAACTATTATGAAATTTTATATATAAGATTGTTGTAACATCTAGTTGTGCATCTCGATTTTTGGTTCCAATCTACTGGAGAGTTTATTTACAGGACCACCGAAAAGAATTTCAGTACTTTAATGTCTATGGACATCTTCAATATAATACAATTGCAGACAGTGATTGTTTGGTACATGCCCAAAATCTCGCCGACTGTCCTGGACTTTGGCGAGTTTTGCCGAAATGTCGCCAAATTTGGCGATAGTCAGTCATTTCGTCCATGCTTAATATCTCGCCAAATGTCGTCGACATTGACGAGTTTCGCCGAAATATCGCCAAATTTGGCGCCAAAAATTATTTCGTAATTTGTATAACTCTAAAACTTTAACCCGTAGAATTTTGAACTTTTGTATTTAGAACTATATTATAATATCTAACTGTTTTCAATATCTTTTTTGACAGCAATCCACTAAGAATTTATTTATAGGGTGAGCCAAATGACTTTAAATACATTAAGGTGTATGGATGCATTCAATTCATTGAAAGTCTGGTCAATGACTACTGTGGCTATCCCCAAAATCTCGCAAACTATCTCAAGTTTGTCGGCTTTTGGTGAAATATCGCCAAATAAAGTGTCAGAAGGAAATCTTTCAAATTGAACTCAGCTTGGCGATATCGAAATATTTGGCTAGAAATCGCTAAACCTTTCTATTATTGATATTTTATCTCTTTCAAACAAATAAGTTTAGAGGAAGTGCGTAGAAAACATTTTTATTTAATAGACGTGCAAGGAAGTCATGTGTTGGACACATCAGATTTTTTTCCAGAATTTGGTCCCAAAAATGTCTCATTTTTTTATTGCATATTTTTGTTCATTTTACACATTTTTAAGTAAAGATGTTATTAAAATTAACATTTCTAATATTTTTAAGCATTTATTACAACTTTTTTTTCTTTAATGAAATAATCCATTTTCCCTGCAAGTTGTTTTTTTTCCCCCTACATAAACGCCAAACAAGGAAGTCACATTTACTGGTAAAATTACGAAAAAAAACCCGCGCTTTTGAACCAATCAGAATAGAAAACATGACAGACTACAAAATATCATTTACTGGACAAATATAGCTATCTACACGAATAATTTGTTACTAAAAATAGAAAAGATACGGGCGAAACAGTGAAAGCCAAATAGAAATCAGATTGCCCGTACGACGCAACGGCAACGATTCCCCTTCTGTGTACAAACACCCGTGCAGGAAAGCAAAGATGAATACTTCTGCTATAGCTCTGGATTAAGGGATTTGAATCAGTGATAGGAAGGTTTTGCAAGTGCTAATAAATAAAATTATTTTTGTAAAAAATTGCTTCTCCTCCACCTAAAGCAGCGTTTCTCAACCTGGGGGGCACGAGAAAAACCAAAGTGCAAGTAGTGATGAATTTTTTTTAAATCATATTATTTATTCTCATTTTTACTCAAAAATATATCCATTTTCGCTTAAAATGTTCATTCAAACTTTACTGATAACATTATTTTGTAGAAAATTCGACTAAACGTTCATTGTTACCGAAGTTCATTGTTCGACTAAACGTATTGTTGTCAAACGTCCAAGATTAAAAAACTGAATGTATGGTGAAAGATGTGAGGGGGGGGGGGCGCCACCGTAAGTTAGCCTTTGTTGAGGGGGTTGCGACGTTTAAAGGTTGAGAACCCTTGACCTAGAGCAATTGACGTATCTGTTTTATTACTTCCTTGTACGTAGTATAAGGAAGTAATGTGATCCCGAAAAATTTTGGGGGCCAAATTTCGACATAAAAACCGATTTTGACTACCTCTAAATTGAATTTTAAAAATTTTTTCGATGCATCTCATCGTAGGCTAGCATGCACGATCATATTAACGCGTCTGCAACTCATTTTGACCAGTGGCGAGTCTACTGTGGCCAGTTTTTCCATGCCGTCTGTACGTACGTACGTACGTATGTAGGTAACTCGCATATCTCAAAAACTATTGGTCGTAGAATGTTGAGATTTGATATTTAGGATTGTTCTATGATCTAGTTGTGC
This sequence comes from Cheiracanthium punctorium, assembly GCA_038373885.1. Taxonomy (NCBI): domain Eukaryota; kingdom Metazoa; phylum Arthropoda; class Arachnida; order Araneae; family Cheiracanthiidae; genus Cheiracanthium; species Cheiracanthium punctorium. The sequence goes on along the minus strand of JAWZYV010016102.1, from coordinate 190,058 downwards.
ACCTCCCCTTTTGGTGGCAATCGAATGGATAGTTTATGTACAGGACCGCCCAAAAGATTCGAAATACATTACGCTCTATGGGCCGAAATTCATTAAACTCGCCTAACTCAAAAGCTATTAGGCGTAGAATGTCGAAACTTCATATTTTGGATAGTTGTAACATCTAGTTGTGCACCTCCCCTTTTGGTGGCAATCGAATGGATAGTTTATGTACAGGACCGCCCAAAAGATTCGAAATACATTACGCTCTATGGGCCGAAATTCATTAAACTCGCCTAACTCAAAAGCTATTAGGCGTAGAATGTCGAAACTTCATATTTTGGATAGTTGTAACATCTAGTTGTGCACCTCCCCTTTTGGTTCCATTCGACTGGATAGTTTATCTACAGGACTGCCCAAAACATTCGAAATACATTACACTCAATGGGCCGAAATTCATTAAACTGGCAAATCTCAAAAACTGTTGGGCGTTGAATGTTGAAACTTTATATTTAAGATTGTTGTAACATCTAGTTGTGCACCTCCCCTTTCGGTTCCATTCGACTGAATAGTTTATCTACAGGACCGCCCAAAAGATTCGAAATACATTACGCTCTATGGGCCGAAATTCATCAAAGCGTTTTTTAGAGGTATTGGGCTATTTCAAACGACTCAGAAGTGATATATGCTGTAAAGAGTTAGAAAATGAATTTCTCTATTAAAAAAAGTGCCTTTATCATTTATAGTTCTGCTACAGGAACACTCAAAAGATTTCCAATACATTACGGTCAATAGCAATTTTAGGGGCATTCATCCATTTCAAGCACAATACCGTCCTACCACATAAGTTAGGTAATGGTCCGACCACGGTCACGTGCCTCCCTCAAGAACTATGCCAAAAGTCGCCAAGCTTGGCGACTTTTGGTGTACGTGTGTGCATATTTAACTCTCAAATCTCAAAAACTATTATGAAATTTCATATATAAGAATGTTGTAACATCTAGTTGTGCATCTCGATTTTTGGTTCCAATCTACTGGAGAGTTTATTTACAGGACCACCGAAAAGAATTTCAGTACCTTAATGTCTATGGACATCTTCATTATAACACAACTGTAGACAGTCATTGTTTGGTACATGCCCAAAATCTCGCCGTCTGTCCTCGACCTTGGCGAGTTTTGGCGAAATATCGCCAAATTTGGCGATAGTCAGTCATTTCGTCCATGCCCAAAGTATCGCCATTTGTCATCGTTCTTGGCGAGTTTTGGCGAAATATCGCCAAATTTGGCGATAATCTGTCAATGTTTGGTTTATGCTTAAAATCTCGCCAAATGTCGTCGACATTGACGAGTTTCGCCGAAATATCGCCAAATTTGGCGCCAAAAATTATTTCCTATTTTGTATAACTCTAAAACTTTAACCCGTAGATTTTTTTAACTTTGTATTTAGAACTATTGTAATATCTAACTGTTTTCAATATCTTTTTTGACAGCAATCGACTGAGAATTTATTTACATGGTGAGCCAAATGACTTTGAATACATTGAGGTGTATAGATGCATTCAATTCATTGAAGGTCTGTGCTCACTGACTACTTTGGCTATCCCCAAAATCTCGCTGACTATCTCAAGTTTGTCGGCTTTTGGTGAAATATCGCCAAATAAAGTGTCAGAAGGAAATCTTTCAAATTGAACTCAGCTTGGCGATATCGAAATATTTGGCTAGAAATTGCTAAACCTTACTATTATTGATATTTTATCTCTTTCAAACAAATAAATTTAGAGGAAGTGCGTCGAAAATATTTTTGATCTAATGGACGTGCAAGGAAGTCATGTGTTGGACACATCAGATTTTTCTTGAACATTTAAAGAAAAATTAACTGCCGGATATTGGCGTTACTGGGTAGGCTATTGGAATATTTTTAGGATGGGCATTAGCCTACCCTACAGACTCCATCGCGTATTCTTTTGCAATAGCAAAATCTTATTTTTCTAGAGTGGGCTAAAATCTTCCTGGGGTGGGCTTAGTACAAACTAGCCCCTACCCAGTGACGCCATTGTTGCCAGAAGAGTTAAAGCGCAAATAATGAGAAAATCAGAAATGTTGTAGGTGGGGCTTAAACGGTCCTGAGATATTTATTTATTTATTTATTACGTAGCAATTTTGTACGGACATGGGAACTCTGCTAATCACAATCCACGAATTATTAAGTCATGCCCAGAGGGAAAGAATGTGCCCCTGACAGTATGACAAAATTTTCAAACTTTTTTTTTTTTTTTTTTTTTTTTAAGAATCAAGAAAAAAAACAATAAAACCATTAAATGATTCACCACTTCGTGAACTGCTTGGGAAACAGCACAATCCTTATTACTTTGTTACAATAGTAAATAAATAAGTAAATAAAATAAAATGAAAGAAATCTCTTAAGGTTTCGAATATTTTCTGCATATCCGGAAAATATTCTGCGAAGAATATACAAGCCTATATCATCAGACTAGTAATTCATCCGTGATTATTGTGTTCTCTCCAATGTTTTACATAACTTTAAGCAAGTTCACAGCAAAAACATTAAAAAAAATCTCTTCGGTAAACCGAGCTTAACGGTCTTGCACAAGGTTCTTTTATTTTTAATAATGAAATCATCAATCGCAATTGCTTTATACAAGAAGGAAAGGAAAAACAAACACTATTTTATCGAGAATTTGGAATCCCCATGTTATATTACATTCAATCCATGAATGGAAAAGAATCTCTGGCGAATGCGGAAATTTTCGCCACCACATTTCTCCAAGCGCAACGAATGGATTTGCGATTACACGATTTTAAACTACCTCCTCGGTGTCTCGGAAGGCTGCATTCGAACAAAAATGGTGAGACAAGGGGCCGCATTCAACCAACTCGTCTTATGACACCCCAAGACGGAATATATTTCCGAGTTAGCAATTTTTTTTCCTTGTTATGCTCTCTCGACCTTAATGTTTTATTTCGGCATTGATGTAAAATTTTGAAACGTGGATAATTTTTAAGAGCCGGCGAATCATCATCCAATCCACTCACTTTTTTAATGAATCAAGCAACGGAAATGTGTGACTAGGAAGCCAAATCGTGGCGCAAGCGCATGCGTCAAGTTGATGCACTACTAAGTGGCGCATCTCATCCTTATGCTTACGTGTTCATTTTGTTTGTTTATTTGTTTGTGGGATTACGGCCGATTAACTACGCGTGGGCTCTAGGCCGATGGGTGGGGTGCCCTCCGTGGGGGTCTTTCTAAGGGGCCTAACCCGTATTTACGCTAAGTTTCGGAGAAAACCACGGAAAACTCCGAACGGTTAGGTCGACAGACGCGCGATGGGACCCGAACCCGAGACCTTCATACTTCGCCCGTCTACCATTTCCAGTGACATAACCACTGTGCCATGGTGAGGCACGTGTTCATTTTGAGGTAGAATGAAGACTTTTGATTCATTCTTTTTACCCGGAAATATTTCGTTTATTATAATTTATGATGCTACATTAAAAGGAAGCATCCGTACATTATAAAATACACCGTCATCAAAAATCGAACAGTCTGATACCCTACCAAAAATTCGGAAAATTAATCCTAGAATTCTGTTCTTCAGAACAACAATTTCAATCTCAGACATTATTACTTTTCCTCAGGTAAATGAAGAAAGTACAAAGGTGCGTGAGTTATGTAGCGCATCGGAACTTGTCTATGAAGAAAAAAAAAATGTATGATATGCAAAAAAAAAAAAAAAAGTATTTTTAAAAGAATAATTTAAAATTCCGAATACTACAGATAGAATACGTTCCGATATCTTTTAAAATTATCCTTATAAGTAGTAGATAAATGGGGGTTCTGCTCATGCGCAGCCATGTTAATCGTGCGCAGCCATACAAGTGCGTTCCCTGGGTCGAGAGAGAGAGAGGGGGGCGTGGTCGGACCGGATGTGGGGAGCGGATGTTCAAAGGGTTGATAAGAATTTTTTTCCTTTTTTTTTCAAATAAGGGGACTTGTAATTTTTTTCAGATTGTGACATATTTTTGAAATAAGGAGACTTGGAAAAATTTTCAGACTTTAACAATTTTTCAAATAAGGATACTTGTAATTTTTTTCAGATTGTGACATATTTCTCAAATAAGAGGACTTGGAAAAAATTTTCAGATTGCGATGCATTCTCTCATGAAAAATAAGGGACTTTAACATTTAGTATCAAAATAAGAGACTTTGACATAATTTTAAATAAGCTATATGAATTAAACCTGAAATAAAAAATATTATTATAAAATGAGGACCCACCAGCCGCCCGGTAGAATTCGTCTACCGCCTCATTTCAAATAAAAATTCTTACTGTGCCTTTCCCCATCACGCTAGCCTCGCATGAATGGAGACAGGGCGTAGCACAGAGGATGCGTTGTTGTTTTTGTTTCTTTAAATAATAATTAACTATGTGGAGCAAAGAAATGAACAACATCCCCAGGAGGATTTAGTTTTCTTTACCATTTAGTAATAGAACCAATGCAAATTGAATAAATGCTGCTTAATACATACTTCTAATTTTTGTATACCGTATTATAGCATATATTTAATAAGTAACAGTTTACTAGAATATTAAAGTAGGTTTAGGATACCCATACATTTTCTACAAATTTCTTTACTGTTAGGGAAGTAGAAAATTATACCATAGAACGATTTTAGTACCTATAGTTTTTACAAATAATGATTTAGATAGTGTATGAACTTTTTTATCTAAACATTTTTTTTTTCTAAGAGATTTTTACCCAAGTTTTAATTTTAAGTTAAATAATTTTACAACAAATATTTTTTAACCAAAGTTTTAATTTTAAGTTAAATAATTTTACAACAAATATTTTTTACAAGTTTTAATTTTAAGTAAATAATTTTACAACAAATATTTATTTTTTAACCAAGTTTTAATTTTAAGTTAAATAATTTTACAACAAATATTTTTTTAATCAAATGTTTTTAATTTATCAAGAAAAAATTTTAATCAAGTGTTTTTAATTTATCAAGAAAAAAAATTTAATCAAGAGTTTTAATTTTTTGTATACCGTATTTTTGTTAAGTAGCCGTTTAACATTAAAGTAGGATTTAGGATACCCATACATTTTCTACAAATTTAATCTACTGTTAGGCAAGTGAGAAAATTATACCATAGAAAGATTTTTACAAATAATGATATAGTCTTATATTCTATTGCGAGAAAACCACTTTAGCCATATATCCCCCAAAACTCAAGTTTTTGTATACGAAATGCATGAATACGCGTTAGATCCCCTTAGAAAGTCCTCCTACCAAGGCACCCCTCATCCTAAGCAGATACCCCCGCGTGCAGGTTTGCCTTAAAACACAAACAAACAAAGTATTTATCTAAACATTTTTTCTTACCCACACATTTCTGATAGATTTTAGGCAGCGATTATACTAGTTTATATTTTCTATAGATCAATTAGAGAAAAAATTGCATTTTTAGTAATCCTACAAAATATTTTTTACTGTATATCACAAGTAGAGTAACATGATTTATAGAATTTCAATACGATACGAGTTAGATTGTTTATGTGCAAAACTCATTTCAGTTTGACTATGAAAGCATAATTTTATACATGAATCAACCTTTTGAGTGGTATGCACTTAACCTATTTTATAGAAAGGTGAGCATAACTAGCACAAACTTTTAGACTAGATAGTACTATTGTTAGAAAGTTGAACTATTGGAAATAAAAATTGAAGATCCGTTTTAGCACAGTTTATACCGCATGTACATAAATATCTTTCAATACTTAGATAGTTTAAATCGCAAATCATTACTTAAACTAAAAAATACAAGGTTTTTACTTACGTGAAGGCACATCGTCTAAATCTTCTAGTCTCTGGACAAAGTACCAACATCTATACGGCTAGCAAGACCGGAAAATCGAATAATGATTTAAAATACATTATCCCTAATTCCCGGTCCAACTAGCACATTTTCATTCATTCTTAATCTATGGCTGAAATAGGTATATTATTTTGACACTAAAAACAAAACACATTTGAAGATATTAAACGCTTTAAAAGTAATTTTTTTTCTTATAACAATTTACCAGATTCACAATGCTATTTTATGTAGGATAAAATTAGTTAGCAAGCGAAAATTTAATCTTAGTTAGAATTTACTGAAATACAGATACCATGCATGCCTTATTTTCTATTAGGAGAAAGCCCTCAAACCCCAGTTTTTGTATACAAACTGCATAAAGTACTTCTACCGATAATGCTATTAATATTAATTACACTGGATTACCCACTTAAAATTTCGCAAAACACCAAAATACAGAAAAACATACATTAACAAAAAAATCATACTTAAAAGTACAACACATCAAAAGTGCAAACTATAAGAACCGCATAATTATTTTCAATTAGAATTACGGTATCAACTTATATGTAACTAAAATAATAGAAAATATTACACTTACCCTGTACTTGTACACGCGAGAGGTGAAAATAATAAAAATATTCGCAAATATATCCACAGCATAAGTAAAATCCACGTGCTGGCCATATTGCTGATAACAGAAATTGAGATAAAAAAGTGCCTTGAGGCTCTACAGAGCCGGTACAATAAGAGTTGGCCAGTTTGCCGATAAGATAAAACCAGGGAGGGTGCTAGGGGAATACCGAATTGTGGGGACACGTGTTTCATTCTACGTTCAAAAATGGGGACTTATGGATGAAGATGTTTACTACATAAAAACATGATCTAATTTTTACAAACGCATTGGAACTTTGTATAGGATATCTATTGAACATGTATTAAATACATTATGATTATTCTTCTGATCGACATTATATCCTAAATTCAAATATCAAAGTTAAGCTACAACGATTAATATATTTTACGTAGTTTAGGAAAATAATGAATCATTAAATTAATTTCTGTGAAACAATTAGCAAAGATCATTGTACTAAAGCAAATTATTTTTGTTAAGTTTTGATAAATAACAGTAATAAATTATAGGCATTGCAGATGAATGAGTATTCACGTATAAAATAGGTATTAAAATTATTGTTTAAAACAATTTTTAGAATAATAAACTAAAATTTTTATTTAATAAAGCCATAAACTAAAATTATTAATTAAAACTTGTTAATAAATTAAACATATCAAAATTTTTTTTATAGACTTAAATTTTACATAGACATCCTTTTAATAAATGCATAAACTAAACTTATTGTTTAAAACAATTTTTTACAATAATAAACTAAAATTTTTATTTAATAAATTCATAAACTAAAACAATTTTTACAATAATAAACTAAAATTTTTTTAATAAAGTCATAAACTGAAATTATTAATGAAAACCTGTTAATAAATTAAACTGATTACTCTAAAAGATAGCTAATCACAACATATATCAGAAAAAATATAAGCAATTATAATACCTGAAAAATACCGGACAACACTCTTGTTACATGCGGACAAAACATCTGTTTGCACGGCTAAAGTATTCTTGGGTACCCGTTGCAGGAGAACTTACCTACGCCCAACCTACAAACTCTACAAATTTAACGGCAACTGATTTTCTCTTATCAGGTATCACAGATCAGATAAGAGATAAGGAAGTGACATGCGCAGAAGACACGTGATAGTGACGTGAGCAAATCTGTGTTGATTGAATATCCGGTAGGTTTCTGGCAGGATGTACATTGAGTGGCAACTCTCTGTAACAGGCTAAGACAAGTTAGATGATGCAATATCTACAGGGTTGAGGAAGGTAGAGGGCGCTTGGGTAATCACGTGATTTTTTAAAGAATCCGTATAGAGACATTTTAGTTAGATAAAGTGGCCAGGTGTGTGTTGCGAGACTCTCTTTACACTGTGTGCGCCTATACTTAAGACGTGTGTTTTAATTGATTTTTCACCGAGTTTCAAAAATGTCTTTGCTTGAATCGATCGAAAATAACTTTAACATTGAATACACTCCCGAGTTTTATACTCAAAGTGATGCCGATGTGTTGCTGCAAGAAATAATACAATTGCCTTTAGATGTAAAGCCTCTGCAAAGTATTGAAAAGAAAATTTCCCCCGAGTTTTATACTGAAAGTGATGTTGACGTGCTACAGCAAGAATTGTTTCAGTTACCCCTGCAAAGTAGTGAAAAGAAAATTTCCTCGACCCGTAAAGTAATTACTTTTGCTGATGAAGGAATCAATTACAGTTTACCTGGAGCAACAGTCTATGTTTACTCTTGGATACCCATTTTGCAAAAAATACGTGAAGATCTACAGAAAGTGACAAATTATGAATTTAATATGGTGCAAGTGAACTTTGGCTCTGAAGAACAACCTAAAATTGAAGACGGCAACTACGAAGATTTTAATCTAGACCTATCATCAGGTGTATGCATTCTAAGTTTTGGATCTAAACGAACTTTGGATTTTAAACCAGCGAACTGTGAAACCGCTACCATTAAATTAGAACATGGCTCAATGTGTAAGATATATCCCCCAACCAACAAACTTTTAACGCATGGTATTCCTTCTGAACCTTATGTGACAGACCCACACATTAACCTAACATTTGCCAAAATGTACATTTATGAGCCTTCCCCGAAAAGGGCAAAGTTGGAAAATTGGACGGACGATCTTTACCATAGCTTATATGCTTCTGTAAATAGTACATGGCACTTGGAAAGACTTATCTACGTTTCACTTCACGATGAAAGAACTGACTTGAAGATTTATATTAGACAATTTATTCAGAATACCCAATTAGACTATATACCAACCGGTCAGGGAGTCGTGATGAACCCTTCCACATGGATCGAATTTATTGTAAAACTATTAGATTTTAATATAGGTCATAGCAATAGCTCTTTTATTTGTAATAATCAATTATCTGTATTTAATGATGATGGAAAATGCATCTTACAACAAATTTACAAAACCGGAGATTCATTCTCGTTAAATCCAATTTCCTTAACACTTTTAAATGATCAAGTAAAAAAACTTTGCGAAATGAGAAATGAAATATTGGAATGCATTTTAAAAACGCTATATACGACGACCCTACCCCATTTAATTTTAAAATTAAAGCCGCAAAAATGTAACCGTGAACCCCATTGTACTTATGATGAGGCTAAACAACAATTAATGGATATAGTACATCAGGAAATTTTTAAAAACATAGGCCGGGTTCAGGATCATCCTTCGCAAAGGATACATGCTTGCTCGAATAGAACACATGTTGATGAGAGAGAGGGTCTTATAAGTAGTAAAGCATGGTTTATGGTCGACATGACGTATATTGCAAGAGAGATATGCGAGAAAAAATGCACATGTATTTATGACGGAGAATTTTTTTCAAACATTTTCATTGAAGACTATATGAAGTATCTTCAAAATGTGCTATTTAATACATTTTTTCAACCGTTTTCAGATTTTGCTAATTCTAAGGATGGCAAAACATGTGTAATTATGTGATGTTATTGGTGTATAACTAGTATTGCAATTGTAAAAAAAAAATTAAAACCATTGTGATTATGTAGAAAAGGCATGCTTGCTTCTACAACAGTAAGATATTACTGACTTGTGCATGCTTAGTTAAAGAATACTCATTGAAAAGTTATTATTTTCTTAATTGTGTAAATAGTTTGTGTAATTTAAAATATATTTTTGTAAATAAATAAGTTTAAATACGAAAACTTTTCTGTGTTTTCTTTATGTGTATGTGTGTGTTGATTACTTGCAATATAAAAATTTATAAAATTTTACTGAAGCAAAAAGTGGTAAAGTTAACATACTTGGTCAAGATTTAAGGTTCTCGTGTCGTGTTTTATACTTATCTTTTATACACTACAAGGTAAAAAGTTACAAATTTAACAAAATTTATTGAAGCATGTACTATGGAAACATTAATCTACTACATAGAAATAAAATGTTCTGATTAAAATCATAAACTTAAGTGTAATAGGTAAATTGAGTTACATGAGAATTCACAAAGTATTAATTTTTTTATAAAATGAACTTGGCTAAAAAAGTAAGTTTCCATAATTTTATAACTTAATCGATTTTACATGTTTTTCAAAAATAAAGTTAAGTGAGATAAAGAAACTTAGAATTTTTAAATAAAGATTTTTTGAGGTATTCTTTAATGTAAAGATCTTACCACATTTTACTTGAAGTAACAGAATATTTTAAATCAGACACTATGTTTTTAAAACATCAGAGTATTAACTTAGCATATTTTTATTAAGTAATGGGCTTGAATATTTTTATAAGAAATATCAACTAAGTGCACATATTACACATTTTACTGATTAAGATGGTTATGCTTACAAATTTTAAATAAATATGCTCTTACTTTTATACATGTTACTTGTTCAAACTAAGTGTACTTTTGATTTGTATACGTTTATGAGTTCTCATAAGTTATGAAATTATTTCTCGAAAGGAACTTAGCTATTAGAACTTTGTAAATTTTGTAGAAGTAGTATGCTTAACATGTTTTTCATGAAATGGATTTAAATTTGGTATAGAAATAATCAGTTATTTTTGCATAGATGTATAAACTTATCTTTATGTAAACCATAACTAATTAAAAGTAACATAATTTATGTCTATACAAAGTGAGGGACTTAAACTATTTTTCAGAATTATCAAGTAAAGGATTTTACAAAATACTTAGTAAACTGCATTAATAGATTGTAAGTTGTAATTTTTTTCTGTTAGAAGTTTTGCACATTGCTATATTTTATGTTCTGATAAGTCGTTGAATATATTCTTTAAATAAACTAACAGATCTGTACTTTGAAAATTTCATTGAAGTGTTGAACTTTGGTATTTTTCGAATGTTACGAACTTGATACATTTTTTCTGAAGTGCTAGATATGTGAAATTGTCTTTTTAGAAACATTGAATTATTCAACTTAGTACATTTCAGTTACTCTTTCAAGATAACGGACTTAGAATTTTTTTACAAATAGCAAGCTAGTAACTTGCTAAACGTGCTTCTTGCAAATATTTTTAAATACTTAATTTATTATATTTTAATTTGTTTATTTCTTTTTAGTAGTTACAACTTTGATAATTTTTAAGAACAGTATTTAAAAATATTTGCAAGAAGCACGTTTAGCAAGTTACTAGCTTGCTATTTGTAAAAAAATTCTAAGTCCGTTATCTTGAAAGAGTAACTGAAATGTACTAAGTTGAATAATTCAATGTTTCTAAAAAGACAATTTCACATATCTAGCACTTCAGAAAAAATGTATCAAGTTCGTAACATTCGAAAAATACCAAAGTTCAACACTTCAATGAAATTTTCAAAGTACAGATCTGTTAGTTTATTTAAAGAATATATTCAACGACTTATCAGAACATAAAATATAGCAATGTGCAAAACTTCTAACAGAAAAAAATTACAACTTACAATCTATTAATGCAGTTTACTAAGTATTTTGTAAAATCCTTTACTTGATAATTCTGAAAAATAGTTTAAGTCCCTCACTTTGTATAGACATAAATTATGTTACTTTTAATTAGTTATGGTTTACATAAAGATAAGTTTATACATCTATGCAAAAATAACTGATTATTTCTATACCAAATTTAAATCCATTTCATGAAAAACATGTTAAGCATACTACTTCTACAAAATTTACAAAGTTCTAATAGCTAAGTTCCTTTCGAGAAATAATTTCATAACTTATGAGAACTCATAAACGTATACAAATCAAAAGTACACTTAGTTTGAACAAGTAACATGTATAAAAGTAAGAGCATATTTATTTAAAATTTGTAAGCATAACCATCTTAATCAGTAAAATGTGTAATATGTGCACTTAGTTGATATTTCTTATAAAAATATTCAAGCCCATTACTTAATAAAAATATGCTAAGTTAATACTCTGATGTTTTAAAAACATAGTGTCTGATTTAAAATATTCTGTTACTTCAAGTAAAATGTGGTAAGATCTTTACATTAAAGAATACCTCAAAAAATCTTTATTTAAAAATTCTAAGTTTCTTTATCTCACTTAACTTTATTTTTGAAAAACATGTAAAATCGATTAAGTTATAAAATTATGGAAACTTACTTTTTTAGCCAAGTTCATTTTATAAAAAAATTAATACTTTGTGAATTCTCATGTAACTCAATTTACCTATTACACTTAAGTTTATGATTTTAATCAGAACATTTTATTTCTATGTAGTAGATTAATGTTTCCATAGTACATGCTTCAATAAATTTTGTTAAATTTGTAACTTTTTACCTTGTAGTGTATAAAAGATAAGTATAAAACACGACACGAGAACCTTAAATCTTGACCAAGTATGTTAACTTTACCACTTTTTGCTTCAGTAAAATTTTATAAATTTTTATATTGCAAGTAATCAACACACACATACACATAAAGAAAACACAGAAAAGTTTTCGTATTTAAACTTATTTATTTACAAAAATATATTTTAAATTACACAAACTATTTACACAATTAAGAAAATAATAACTTTTCAATGAGTATTCTTTAACTAAGCATGCACAAGTCAGTAATATCTTACTGTTGTAGAAGCAAGCATGCCTTTTCTACATAATCACAATGGTTTTAATTTTTTTTTTACAATTGCAATACTAGTTATACACCAATAACATCACATAATTACACATGTTTTGCCATCCTTAGAATTAGCAAAATCTGAAAACGGTTGAAAAAATGTATTAAATAGCACATTTTGAAGATACTTCATATAGTCTTCAATGAAAATGTTTGAAAAAAATTCTCCGTCATAAATACATGTGCATTTTTTCTCGCATATCTCTCTTGCAATATACGTCATGTCGACCATAAACCATGCTTTACTACTTATAAGACCCTCTCTCTCATCAACATGTGTTCTATTCGAGCAAGCATGTATCCTTTGCGAAGGATGATCCTGAACCCGGCCTATGTTTTTAAAAATTTCCTGATGTACTATATCCATTAATTGTTGTTTAGCCTCATCATAAGTACAATGGGGTTCACGGTTACATTTTTGCGGCTTTAATTTTAAAATTAAATGGGGTAGGGTCGTCGTATATAGCGTTTTTAAAATGCATTCCAATATTTCATTTCTCATTTCGCAAAGTTTTTTTACTTGATCATTTAAAAGTGTTAAGGAAATTGGATTTAACGAGAATGAATCTCCGGTTTTGTAAATTTGTTGTAAGATGCATTTTCCATCATCATTAAATACAGATAATTGATTATTACAAATAAAAGAGCTATTGCTATGACCTATATTAAAATCTAATAGTTTTACAATAAATTCGATCCATGTGGAAGGGTTCATCACGACTCCCTGACCGGTTGGTATATAGTCTAATTGGGTATTCTGAATAAATTGTCTAATATAAATCTTCAAGTCAGTTCTTTCATCGTGAAGTGAAACGTAGATAAGTCTTTCCAAGTGCCATGTACTATTTACAGAAGCATATAAGCTATGGTAAAGATCGTCCGTCCAATTTTCCAACTTTGCCCTTTTCGGGGAAGGCTCATAAATGTACATTTTGGCAAATGTTAGGTTAATGTGTGGGTCTGTCACATAAGGTTCAGAAGGAATACCATGCGTTAAAAGTTTGTTGGTTGGGGGATATATCTTACACATTGAGCCATGTTCTAATTTAATGGTAGCGGTTTCACAGTTCGCTGGTTTAAAATCCAAAGTTCGTTTAGATCCAAAACTTAGAATGCATACACCTGATGATAGGTCTAGATTAAAATCTTCGTAGTTGCCGTCTTCAATTTTAGGTTGTTCTTCAGAGCCAAAGTTCACTTGCACCATATTAAATTCATAATTTGTCACTTTCTGTAGATCTTCACGTATTTTTTGCAAAATGGGTATCCAAGAGTAAACATAGACTGTTGCTCCAGGTAAACTGTAATTGATTCCTTCATCAGCAAAAGTAATTACTTTACGGGTCGAGGAAATTTTCTTTTCACTACTTTGCAGGGGTAACTGAAACAATTCTTGCTGTAGCACGTCAACATCACTTTCAGTATAAAACTCGGGGGAAATTTTCTTTTCAATACTTTGCAGAGGCTTTACATCTAAAGGCAATTGTATTATTTCTTGCAGCAACACATCGGCATCACTTTGAGTATAAAACTCGGGAGTGTATTCAATGTTAAAGTTATTTTCGATCGATTCAAGCAAAGACATTTTTGAAACTCGGTGAAAAATCAATTAAAACACACGTCTTAAGTATAGGCGCACACAGTGTAAAGAGAGTCTCGCAACACACACCTGGCCACTTTATCTAACTAAAATGTCTCTATACGGATTCTTTAAAAAATCACGTGATTACCCAAGCGCCCTCTACCTTCCTCAACCCTGTAGATATTGCATCATCTAACTTGTCTTAGCCTGTTACAGAGAGTTGCCACTCAATGTACATCCTGCCAGAAACCTACCGGATATTCAATCAACACAGATTTGCTCACGTCACTATCACGTGTCTTCTGCGCATGTCACTTCCTTATCTCTTATCTGATCTGTGATACCTGATAAGAGAAAATCAGTTGCCGTTAAATTTGTAGAGTTTGTAGGTTGGGCGTAGGTAAGTTCTCCTGCAACGGGTACCCAAGAATACTTTAGCCGTGCAAACAGATGTTTTGTCCGCATGTAACAAGAGTGTTGTCCGGTATTTTTCAGGTATTATAATTGCTTATATTTTTTCTGATATATGTTGTGATTAGCTATCTTTTAGAGTAATCAGTTTAATTTATTAACAGGTTTTCATTAATAATTTCAGTTTATGACTTTATTAAAAAAATTTTAGTTTATTATTGTAAAAATTGTTTTAGTTTATGAATTTATTAAATAAAAATTTTAGTTTATTATTGTAAAAAATTGTTTTAAACAATAAGTTTAGTTTATGCATTTATTAAAAGGATGTCTATGTAAAATTTAAGTCTATAAAAAAAATTTTGATATGTTTAATTTATTAACAAGTTTTAATTAATAATTTTAGTTTATGGCTTTATTAAATAAAAATTTTAGTTTATTATTCTAAAAATTGTTTTAAACAATAATTTTAATACCTATTTTATACGTGAATACTCATTCATCTGCAATGCCTATAATTTATTACTGTTATTTATCAAAACTTAACAAAAATAATTTGCTTTAGTACAATGATCTTTGCTAATTGTTTCACAGAAATTAATTTAATGATTCATTATTTTCCTAAACTACGTAAAATATATTAATCGTTGTAGCTTAACTTTGATATTTGAATTTAGGATATAATGTCGATCAGAAGAATAATCATAATGTATTTAATACATGTTCAATAGATATCCTATACAAAGTTCCAATGCGTTTGTAAAAATTAGATCATGTTTTTATGTAGTAAACATCTTCATCCATAAGTCCCCATTTTTGAACGTAGAATGAAACACGTGTCCCCACAATTCGGTATTCCCCTAGCACCCTCCCTGGTTTTATCTTATCGGCAAACTGGCCAACTCTTATTGTACCGGCTCTGTAGAGCCTCAAGGCACTTTTTTATCTCAATTTCTGTTATCAGCAATATGGCCAGCACGTGGATTTTACTTATGCTGTGGATATATTTGCGAATATTTTTATTATTTTCACCTCTCGCGTGTACAAGTACAGGGTAAGTGTAATATTTTCTATTATTTTAGTTACATATAAGTTGATACCGTAATTCTAATTGAAAATAATTATGCGGTTCTTATAGTTTGCACTTTTGATGTGTTGTAATTTTAAGTATGATTTTTTTGTTAATGTATGTTTTTCTGTATTTTGGTGTTTTGCGAAATTTTAAGTGGGTAATCCAGTGTAATTAATATTAATAGCATTATCGGTAGAAGTACTTTATGCAGTTTGTATACAAAAACTGGGGTTTGAGGGCTTTCTCCTAATAGAAAATAAGGCATGCATGGTATTTATTTCAGTAAATTCTAACTAAGATTAAATTTTCGCTTGCTAACTAATTTTATCCTACATAAAATAGCATTGTGAATCTGGTAAATTGTTATAAGAAAAAAAATTACTTTTAAAGCGTTTAATATCTTCAAATGTGTTTTGTTTTTAGTGTCAAAATAATATACCTATTTCAGCAAGATGATTAAGAATGAATGAACATGTGCTAGTTGGACCGGGAATTAGGGATAATGTATTTTAAATCATTATTCGATTTTCCGGTCTTGCTAGCCGTATAGATGTTGGTACTTTGTCCAGAGACTAGAAGATTTAGACGATGTGCCTTCACGTAAGTAAAAACCTTGTATTTTTTAGTTTAAGTAATGATTTGCGATTTAAACTATCTAAGTATTGAAAGATATTTATGTACATGCGGTATAAAACTGTGCTAAAACGGATCTTCAATTTTTATTTCCAATAGTTCAACTTTCTAACAATAGTACTATCTAGTCTAAAAGTTTGTGCTAGTTATGCTCACCTTTCTATAAAATAGGTTAAGTGCATACCACTCAAAAGGTTGATGCATGTATAAAATTATGCTTTCATAGTCAAACTGAAATGAGTGTTGCACATAAACAATCTAACTCGTATCGTATTGAAATTCTATAAATCATGTTACTCTACTTGTGATATACAGTAAAAAATATTTTGTAGGATTACTAAAAATGCAATTTTTTCTCTAATTGATCTATAGAAAATATAAACTAGTATAATCGCTGCCTAAAATCTATCAGAAATGTGTGGGTAAGAAAAAATGTTTAGATAAATACTTTGTTTGTTTGTGTTTTAAGGCAAACCTGCACGCGGGGTATCTGCTTAGGATGAGGGGTGCCTTGGTAGGAGGACTTTCTAAGGGGATCTAACGCGTATTCATGCATTTCGTATACAAAAACTTGAGTTTTGGGGGATATATGGCTAAAGTGGTTTTCTCGCAATAGAATATAAGACTATATCATTATTTGTAAAAATCTTTCTATGGTATAATTTTCTCACTTGCCTAACAGTAGATTAAATTTGTAGAAAATGTATGGGTATCCTAAATCCTACTTTAATGTTAAACGGCTACTTAACAAAAATACGGTATACAAAAAATTAAAACTCTTGATTAAATTTTTTTTTCTTGATAAATTAAAAACACTTGATTAAAAATTTTGTTGTAAAATTATAACTTAAAATTAAAACTTGATTAAAAAAATATTTGTTGTAAAATTATTTAACTTAAAATTAAAACTTGGTAAAAAATAAATTAACTTTGTTAAAAAAATATTTGTTGTAAAATTAACTTAAAAAAAATTTGTTGTAAAATTATTTAACTTAAAATTAAAACTTTGGTTAAAAAAATATTTGTTGTAAAATTATTTAACTTAAAATTAAAACTTGGGTAAAAATCTCTTAAGAAAAAAAAATGTTTAGATAAAAAGTTCATACACTATCTAAATCATTATTTGTAAAAACTATAGTACTAAAATCGTTCTATGGTATAATTTCTCACTTCCCTAACAGTAAAGAAATTTGTAGAAAATGTATGGTATCCTAAACCTACTTTAATATCTAGTAAACTGTTACTTATAAATATATGCTATAAACGTATACAAAAATTAGAAGTATGTATTAAGCAGCATTTATTCAATTTGCATTGTTCTATTACTAAATGGTAAAGAAAACTAAGTCCTCCTGGGGATGTTGTTCATTTCTTTGCTCCACATAGTTAATTATTATTTAAAGAAACAAAAACAACAACGCATCCTCTGTGCTACGCCCTGTCTCCATTCATGCGAGGCTAGCGTGATGGGGAAAGGCACAGTAAGAATTTTTATTTGAAATGAGGCGGTAGACGAATTCTACCGGGCGGCTGGTGGGTCCTCATTTTTATAATAATATTTTTTATTTCAGGTTTAATTCATATAGCTTATTTAAAATTATGTCAAAGTCGCTTATTTTGATACTAAATGTTAAAGTCCCTTATTTTTCATGAGAGAATGCATCGCAATCTGAAAATTTTTCCAAGTCCTCTTATTTGAAAATATGTCAAATCTGAAAAAATTACAAGTATCCTTATTTGAAAAATTGTTAAAGTCTGAAAAATTTTCCAAGTCTCCTTATTTCAAAAATATGTCACAAGTCTGAAAAAATTACAAGTCCCCTTATTTGAAAAAAAGGAAAAAAAATTCTTATCAACCCTTCGAACATCCGGTCTTCAGCATCCGGTCCGACCACGCCCCCCTCTCTCTCTCTCGACCCAGGGAACGCACTTGTATGGCTGCGCACGATTAACATGGCTGCGCATGAGCAGAACCCCCATTTATCTACTACTCTTATAAGTACCAACAATAAGTTTTTATACCAATCTAATAGATACCTTATTGTTTTATCATTATTAAAAATTATTAATTAAACTTAAATTATAGGTTAATTAAACTTAAATTACTGCTTTTTTAATTTGTTTCTAAAATAGAGATTTTGAGTTTTAACAACTTATTTTTAAACCTTAAAAATATCATTTGAACAATTTATCACCATTATTACTGATGAATCTAAGTGCAAGATTCCATGTAAAATGTAGTAAACAATTAATATTGTATTATATTATATACTAAATATAAAAAATAGTATGTCTAAATAAAATATTATAATTGAATGATTTCAATGTGCACATAAGTATAACAACAATTGTTTATTTACTTTGTTTTAATTACTTTCAGAAGGAATATTAATTGTTATAAATAAAATTATTCGTAAAATGTTCAAATAAGTATGTAACAGGTAATTATAAAAGGATTTTAAAAAATCATTTTTTTTTGTTTTTTCAAATAAATCGTGTATTTTTTCCAACCCTGCTTATGAATAGGTTAGCATTATATGAATTGTACTAGAGAAATTTGCTTTCCAGTTGAATCGAATGCCAGTAAAAATATGGGATATAACTACACCGGATAGCTACACCTTTTTACACGGTGCATCGTTTGTTGCATAGAGCTTGCACCCCAGGAGTTTTACAAAGAACTATCGCTCCTTCACAAGCACACAGAAGAAAAAAATCCGAGATCGATAATAAAATCTTTGTTTTCAGTTTGTGAAAAAATATTACAAGAGCGTAAACGGGTACGTCTACCATTGGAAATGAATTGTCTTTATTACAATATCTTAATTTTTTTTTTTTACTACTTTAATTGAGGGGGTACACACTTTTAAAAATCCCCCTCAATTAAAAAAGTGGGGGAAGGAATCGTGCTTATCAAACTTCTCAGTAATAAACATAACATTTTAGAATAAACGCATTAGAACAATAAACGTTAATTTCTTGCTAATTAATCGTGTTCTTTTTCATTGCCAGATTCCAAATTAAAAACTTATCTAAAAAACTATTTAAACTATCGAAGACAGGAAATCAATACCATTCCAGAGGAATCAAAATGGACAGAGTATAAAAAAGTGCCACTTTAAAAAAAATAGAAAGAATCAGCATTTCATTAAAAAAAACTTTTGGCGTGCTTGAGAATATAAAATGTGTTACTAATTAATTACTAAACAGTATTTGACTTTCACCATTTTCGGAATTCATTCATTAAAATTTAATTCAGCATATCAAATTTTAATGCCTACAACAGCTATTTTAAATTATAATAACAACATTGGAGTAATTTCGGCTGTCAATCGACCTAACAACCAAAATAACAAAATTGCCAAACAAAATTTTAACAAAATTTAAATTCAAAACGTTCTGCTAAAAATAAGATTCTTTAATGGCTCCCTAAAAAGAATAAATAAAATAATGGAGGCAATTTGGGGTATAATCGGGTCGACTCCCTTTCACTTTCAGTATTATTTACCAAAATTACATACTGCAGAACAGATACCACAAGTAAAGGCTGCAAGCGATCTTATCAGCCCGTTACATTTGAGTGAGTGTAAGGCAATGGCAATTTAGATTAGCCTTGGAGATCAAGAAAGAAAGATCACTTGTTCCAAGCTACTTACACAGTGGTTAAAAAAAAAAAAAAAATGCGTAATTGTTTTGAAAAAAGAAAATTAATTTATCTTTTCAGTCAATATTTGTTCTTATCTAACTTCCAGCTGAAGATGTATGATGAAAATAGGGTGCCGAAAGCGCCACAATATATACTTTGTAATGTAATAGGTTGAGGCCTAGCGTACCCCCTTTCCCTAAATAAATAAAAAGTAAAAATTAAGTAAGATAAAAATTAAAATAAATAAAAAACATGGGGGCAAAATATAGAATTTTAAGACCAGATTCAGACGCCCCATCAAGTTGTGTATTGGGATTTCCAATATTAAGTTTGAATATAACAAGAACTAATTCGAAGAAATGTGTTTCTTCGCACGTGACATCATGTTAACGATGTTAGAATTCTCCAGAATGCAAGGCCTACATCCAGTGCTGCAACTATTGTTTAGGTCACCGGAAGCAAATCTTTATTCAGGCGGACTCTTAGCAAAGGCGCCCAGGGTAAACCCTAATTTAAATCCTTCCATAGTCCAAAAACCCCGAGAAAAATCTCTAGCAGAACCCCTCAGCATACAACAACGAAGAATTCACGATCAGCCTTTCTAAAATAGGCTTCTCAAAACAAGCAGCGTTGCTCATAATACCGCAACACAAAGAGACGGAGCACTTAGGCTCGCAGCTAACGTAATCACTGCAAGAGTCGCAACTGAAGTGATCTGGTGGGGCCTGTTGTTCTGGGATTAAGGCCAATTATCTACACGAGGGATTTAGGCCTGTGGGTGGGGTGCCCTCCGTGGGGGTCTTTTTAAAGGGTCCTAACCCGTATTTATGCTCTAAGTTTCGGAGAAAACCACGAAAAACTCCGAACGGTTAGCTTGGCGGACGCGACCTGGTTTCGAACCAGGCACCTTCCGCCTTCCAGTTCAGTGCTCAATGCACTATGCCACAAAGCTGGTTCATGATCTGACCTTCTTATACAGTCCCTCTGAACTTTCCGGCAATTTCCCGAAACTCCACTTCAATCACGAACTTTGATTGCGTAATACTTATCAGGAAAGCAAACACTAAAGGCCCCATTAATAAAGTCGCGCTAAATGCCGACCATCCAGGCGAAATATTTGGCGTCAGAAATAAGTTTGAAGTCAGCTAAGCGATATCGCCAATATTTCGAGATAAGTTGCCAAACCATCTGTTAAACAATTGGGAAAAGCCAAAACTCCCTATCGTGCAGTTAACAGATTTTCATGCAACAGAAAGTAAATTTTAATTATTTGACGCGTGGAATACGATTTCTAGACTAAATTTAACTGCCGAAGGCCAAGTTACCCGCAAAACTGGCATTAAGGTATAACTGGGCAGGGGAAAAAGATATTAGCCAACTTTTACAGCAGCATACTATGTTTTGAAGCGATTAAAAATTATTTATTTTAGTTGATATTTTCAACACTGCTTCTTGAAGTTTGATGGAACAGAATTGTTAAGGCAAAATATGCGCAGTCGCTTAAGCTTCGTACTCCTGAAACGTCACGTCGAAATGTTCCACACCCATCACTCAATATATATATATATTCTACACAAAACACTCATTTCGTCTTTGAAAATTTAAATCGCCCATTTCAAGAGGCAAGGCAAATAAACACAAACCCACAAACCGTGACATATCAAGATGTCCGGGGATAAAGAATTCTCGAATTTCAGATAACGACGATGAAAGATAGGGAGAATCTTCGAACTTATCTTTCCACGTGCAATATCTTATTCCATTTTATTCATTTATTTTTCTTTCTTATTTATAACGATCCCAATACACTTGCTACTACACTTGGCTTGGCATAGATAACTCCTCTGAATTTCTTGACATAAAGTCATTATGCAAGTCTTTCCCCAATGACATCAATTTTGTTTTGTTGTCTTTTCTTTTTTTTCCCCCATCGTGTCGTTTTAATATTCAAAACGAGAGAGAAAAAAAGTCCCTTTTTAAGATAAACAACGTTTCTTGAACGAGCAGCGCATGTACGCCGCTTGAGCGATTTTGCCAAGATTAATTGCAGAATTTTTCGGGGAAGGTTTTGAAGTCAATACGTATCGATTACGCTAAGACGAGCAAGGTTTAGTTTTGGATGAAGATCGGTAAAAACTGAAATTTTAAGTGCGCGAACATATTTTATTATTACTTTATTTATTTGGGGGGGGGGGGTCAATGCAAACAGGTGACAGACGAGCGTAATTGTTAAGGCTGTTCAGCAAAAATTAAAACACTTATTACATACTCAGTAGAGAATCCAGAAATTTTTTGGGGGAGGGGCTAAATTTTCAATAAAGCTTACTATTTCACCCAAATAAAATGTACAATAAAGCAAAATTTTAGTCCGAAGTAATGTAAAACTTTTTGGGAGGGGCTAAGTTATAAAAAAAGATCATTTTATCTACTTAAAGTTTATATAAAGCAGAATGTTACCCTTCAGCAATCTCTTTTGGGGGGAGCTGAAGCCCCCAATCCCTCCCCTGGATCCGCTACTGTACATACCCTGGGTATGGGCGCCCATATGACTGTAAGGGGGAGCTGGGGGGATGCAAAACAGAGGTCCTACCCCATAAAGATATTTTAGTGTTGAAGCTGGGGGACATGGCCCCTCCCTGCTGTTAAATGGGCGCTCATGACCCTTGGGACTGTTCCAAAATCACATTGCGACAAAAACTTGAGAATTTCACATTATTTTATCGCAAACTACTGTCTACCTCCCGTAACTCATATTATACGGCTCTTGGTCCTTTTGGCCGGCAGCATTAATCGTAGAATTTTATTGGCGGCCTTTATCTTCGGGGGATGGGAAACATAATTTCTGATGCTTTTATTCGATTCAGCTCCACATGTTCTTCATACTGTCGCCTGGCCGATAAACATGTCAAGAAATATCGCTGCTATACGTCTCAAAACTTTCAAATAAATATGAACACAAAACTGCGTAGCAAAATATCGCATTTTAAAGATCTTTTCCTAAATACATCAAAACGTCTTATAAGTTGACCGTTTGTACGTATCAAAAAGAAGCAAATTTTGCTGAACTCCAAAATTTGGAAAGCATCTCTTCAAAGCTTACATTAGGCACTCTTGCAAGAGAGAAACATATACAAATTACTTACGGAATCGCGCGGCAAATTTGCTTTGTACAATAGATCCGCGCTTCTTCAGTTGCAAAAAAAGCTCCACCATCGACACAAATAGAAAGGTAACGGCCGTATTCACTAAACGCAATGGAATAATTCAAACCTGCATTTAAAAGTCTTAGGTAAGCTATTTTACATATGACTGGAACAAGAGTGCTTGGGTTAATCCTCCTGTAAAATATTTGGTAGAGTCCTTACCTAACGTGACCATTTTTTTTTTTTCCCTTCAAAACGGGACATCTACTGCTTTTTTGGCAATAGTGTATTTATTTTCTTCCTCAAAACCGGACATCTCCTGTTTTTAAGGTAATAGTGTAGGGAGACTGAATTTCAGGTCTGGGTATCTTTTTTTTTTTTTTTTTTTTTTGTTAAGAAAACATGCAAAAAGCTCGTGTTAATGTTAATTTTAAAATAAAATAAAAAAAAAACCATTGCTAAAACACACAGAAAATAGTGCAGGACGTACGTTTTGGGTGGTACAAAAGGTAGGCCCTACTTCGACTTAAAAACACAATCCGAAATAAACAAGACAGGAAGGTAGGAAAGGGAGAAATGTAAACAAAAGGACACATAGAAAAAAGAAAGTGGTCATTCGGAAAGAAAAAATTCTGAGAAAACCAGAGTGAAAAGGGAAAATAAAGTGGCGATCGAGGAAAGAGGGCGGGGGGGAGGAAGCAAAAGAGAAACATGACTTTAAAAAAAGAAATAGAAATTAAATAAATTGAAACAGTTGAAAAAAAAAGAACATTAAAAGAAAAATTACAAAAACAATACATCCCCCCCCCGGCGTTTTCTTTGCGTCTTGAGAGGGGAAGGAGGTTAGGTTTTTTTGTTTTTTTTTTTTTTTTTTTTTTTTTACAGACACTGCCGTTGGATGATTGATTTTACATTTTTAGCGGCCTTTATTGAAATCCTTACCGTAAGTTGCTCTCTTTCTAAAAACGGGACATTGCGGTGTCCCCGAAGCTGTGCTTGGGGACAACGGGACAAGCCACCTAAAAACGGGTCTGTCCTGTTCAAAACGGGACGTATGGTTACCTTACCTCATCCTCACAACCTATTTACGATAATATTGGTAAATATCATGTATGTGTGTTATTTTACAAGTTTTTGATTAATTTTACATTTTAACACCCCCCTTTTTTGTTATTCTTAATAAACGTACCTTTGTGATTTATAATGTGTAGTGTAATAAATTTCGACACCGATTTTTTAAAAATGGCAACTTTCACTCTTTCTTTCTTCTCCAAAAAGTTTTTACAACTACGCATTTGTATCCGTATATATTTATTTCAGTATTTTAATCCACCTTACGACCCGGAAAGGAGTCTCAATACTTAAATTGAAAAACAACTGGGTTTGAGCCATTAATTAAAAACAGTATAAACTTATAAACTTAATACACAAAATATCACTCTGTAAACTCAAGTAAGGGCAAAGAAAAAGAAAAGAAATCTACCTACTACATCCTTATCCATTTAAAAATAAAATAAATGCATAAAACATGATCAACTACGGAGAATAAACGGAGCCAATTAGTTTTTTAAAAATTTTATAGGGACATTCAGGATGCAGCTTGGAATTTAAAACAAGCTGTATCAAATTTGGAAAGCGGCCAAAACTCGCATGTGAAGAAAATAAAAACTTCGAACGGAATTAAAACTGCCATGTGTGGGGTGTTGGTTTCTTCACATCGTGATTATTTTGAAATGGCTTCGTTTTTGCTTACTTAATTACTCAGGGATCTTCGTAAAACCCTATAAGCACTTCAGTAAATTAATAATCCCTAAAATTAGAGCAGAATTGAGCTAATTCAAAATTAATTACTAGATTCATTTTCCTAGCTTTATTCTACGAAACGTGGAATTAGTTTATGAAACACACGTTTTATTTCAAAAGCATTTCTCTAATCTACGAATTAATTAAGAGGATGCTGCGAAGGTAAAATTTAGTGGGGGGGGGGTGGATTGATTACGAAACAGATAATAGAAATGATTTGGTAATATCCGAGTTAGAGGAAAAAAGAAAAAATATAGATGAAAGGTTACTCTTTATCAAAAGAGACACGAAACACTACAGTAGCTTACGGGATATTCTATACATAACTAAGTATAAGTGACAGATTTTTCATTGAATTTCAGAAATTCCGTTTTTTTTTCCCCCCAATTAAAAAAGGAGGCTGGGGGGACAGATGTTAGGCATAATAACAAATAAGTTTGGAAAATAGTTTTATATAAGAACTGTGAGTGGTGGAATTTGCACTCATGTCCAATAATTGAATTTCAAAATTGTATTAATTTCCCGCTTTTCAGGAGGGTCTCTAATCTGACAAAGTGCTTTAGTCCAAGACTTAACCATAGAAAGTTCTAGAGGGACTTTCAGGGGGAGAATCTTGGAATTTCCATCGAAAAAAATTCCGTTCTATTTTTAAAAATAGATCACTTTAATGTTTTCCACTAAATAAAAATGTCTTACGTTGGAACTGAGGTAATACTTTTAATTTAAACTTGTGTTCAGAAAAGTTGCAGCAGTAAGAAAGTAGGCCTATTGAACGGGACAGAATTTTTTATGTTTTTAGCTAGCAGTCACTACAAACAAAGTTGCAGATTTCCCCAATTAAAGCATTTTTATTGCAATTGTACAGCATACAAATAATCAAAATAAAAGGGAAAATACTGAAGGGTTTAAATGAGAAATGAATCACTTTCAAAACTGGTTTGAATAATATTCTAGTCCAAGTTTCAGGACTTTCTAGGATTTTGAACATTATTTTCTATTCCTCCCCACATCCTTATTTTTGTAAAAATAATTTTGCCAACAGTTCCATATCCTCCAACCAATGGCTACTCTTCATTCGTATACAGTAAAGTTAAAAAAAGTTAGAGGAAGGGGGTGGGGCGAATGCGATCGCACTTAAACTCATATTTAACCTTGTGTTTTCCCGTCATATTTAACCTGTTCGCTCTCATTGTTAACCCTTTTGCTACCACTGGAACATGTATGCTCCACAGGTAGTTTCAAATGACTCTATGGGATAAATGCTTTGTATTAATATCAATGCATGCCCCACTGGTATTCCTTGATATAACTGACAATTCTGTGTAATTTTCTCCTAACAGGTGGCAGTGCATTAGCTTTTCATTGCATTTCCAGTCATTATTTCAATCAGGGTTTTAAAAAAAAAAAACGGTTTATTTGAAAAAAAAAAAGCCTGGATATTTTTGGTTTAAACGTTTTTTTTTTCTTTAAATCCTTTTATAATTAATTACCTGTTACATACCCGTTATAAATAAAATTATTTGAAAAATGTTCAAATAACAATTAATATTCCCTCTGAAAGTAATTAAAATTAAGTAAATAAACAACTGTTGCTATACTTATGTGGACATTGAAATGATTGAATTTTAATATTTTATTTAGAGATACTATTTTTTATATTTAGTATATAATATAATACAATATTAATTGTTTACCACATTTTACATGGAATCTTGCACTTAGATTCATCAATAATAATGGTGATAAGTTGTTCAAAATGATATTTTTAAGGTTTAAAAATAAGTTGTTAAAACACAAAACCTCTATTTTAGAAACAAATTAAAAATGCAGCCTGTAACTTAAGTTTAATTAATAATTTTTAATAATGATAAAACAACAAGGTATCTATTAGATTGATATAAAAACCTATTGTTGATACTTATAAGGATAATTTTAAAAGATATCAGAACGTATTCTATCTGTAGTATTCGGAATTTTTAATTATTAAAAAAAAACTATTTGGTTTAAACCATGCCAACCCTGATTTCAATACTACTGGGAAGCATGTGTCCCACGAAAACATAAAAATTCCAATGGGATATATTTGTCCCACTCCCCCCCCCCCTACTCCCTGGTAAGTAAACGTTCATTTTTTCAGCCTTTTATCGAGATTTGCACTGTAATTGATTAATTAAAGTACTTATTTTATTTCCCCCGCCCCCATCTCCCCCCCCAAAAAAAATGGCAGTGAAAAGGTTAACGAGACGCAACTGAATTAATGCTCCTCTTTTTTTTTTTTTTTTTGAGCGATGTTGCTTTCCAGAATGGTCCTAGGTCCGAAACCTAGGAATTGCACAAGGGCAACGCAGAGTTCTAGAGGAGCAATATATAAGAAGCAACATCGGTCAAAAAAGGAGATTCTTCTCCGTTGCATCTTTTAATGATGAGAACAAGCAGGTTAAACATGGGTTCAAGATTAAAAATGAACTAACTGGTTAGAAAAGATGACCTAATTTATAATAGAACGCTTCGTCCTACTTATCACTTCTCCCTTGAAAATTTTCTGGATAAGCCACTGCTACAGGTATCTATACCTGTACATTCAATCATGTACTAAAGTTCATACTTTAGTCTGAAATTTGTGAGTGGTTTGTCTGGCCGTCTTTGCATGAGCTGGTCTAGAAAAAATATAAACAATGCACTAAACGCGTCTATCGGATTCACGTGACTCAGCGCCTCCAATTATTTCCTCTTTTCGCGGTTCGCTTCACGTTCAAATTGCTCAAGTTTAGGTGGTGACCTCAGCAAGTTCAGAGAAGGTCATTTAGCCATGAGTTACAAATATATACAGACGCGTTTCGCTAGGGGGAGAAATAAATAAAAAATTGACATGGAAATCTGGAGCAAGTCGCTGAATGATTTATATAAAGTCTTATAAATGTTGAATACAATTTGAAAATATCAAATATGAGCACTGACAAGCGTGGCATAAACGTGCAATCTTCAAATTTTTGTTTACCTTCAAGAAGCTCTCTGTCATTGCACTTTTAAAAGATTATATACATACTACCAGGGATAATTAGTTGATTTGCTTCTTGCCTCCTATGAAATTTTATGCAGTCCTACTAACCCATCTTCAATGAAGAGGACTTTGTTGTTGAAACTGATGTGAAGATATAGTTTTACTCCGGTAAATGCTACAGTAATTTTTGTCTCGTGGTCATCTATGTATTAGAACAGAGCGTAAGCAAGGATCGATACAGACGAAAGGGGCAGTTTTGCAGTTCCTTCACAAAATTACAATCTATTAAAACGGCCCCTTCACAGAAATGTGATCGATTAAAACGGTGCCTAGATAAAAATTCAATGGAATAACACAGTTCTTCCCACGTAAGCATTTTATCCTACATTTGATTTTGCTTTTAAATTATTCTAACAAAACGCGAATTTTACAAAAATTAATGTGAAAATTCATTAAAACAGATGCCAATATTTAGAAAAACAAGCAGTTTTCACAAAAAATGGGACCATGGAAAATATTCCTAGTTGACCCCCTACTAAGTTTTGAAGATTCAATGATGAACTTATCTAACTGATGTTTGAATTGTAAAATAATAATTTTCGAAGCAGCACTGAAAAATCTCCTCTCTAAAGTTTGAAAAAAAAATTTTTTTAAAGCAGTAACTTCTAAAGGATTGCGTATAATTTAATATCGCACAGAGCACGGGAATATCAAATAAGTTGGCATGTCTGCTGATGGAAGACTAAATTTTTCGGAAAACATTTTGCCTCTGTTGTGTACGTATCTCACAGATAAAGTGAAGGAACGGTAGGGTGGAATCGTCAATACTCGTTCTAACGAAGTGTAAAGCCCATTTTAAAATATTAGACTTTTTTTTTTTTAATCTAGTATAAATTTTTCCTTGGCGGGTTTGGGGGTGAGCAGCCCCTATGATCTGTGGCAGAAGCGTAACTAGGAGGGTGTGGATACTGCGATAAATCCCCCCTCTGTCGAATTTTTTTGATTAATTAGCGTAAACTTTATGTCGTGCAGAAATTCCTTTTATTTATCTACAATTTATCTCATATCTTTCCCCGAAAAATTTTCGACATTTATTTCATGAACAGTTAATTTCCTAATAAATATTCATAAAAAGGAAAGTAAAGAATTCATAAAATGAAATAATTAAAACATTTGTAAAATAACACCATAAAAGTTAGTTGTCAGCCCATATACAGCTGTCAAAGCATTCGTACATTATGCGTAGCACATTAGTATTTTGAAGAGTACATTAATCATAAAATGAAAATAAATAGCATTTTCTTATATATGTATTTTGCAGTCGACAATGGAAATGTTAAAATGCAAAAATGACCAGACCATCCAATTAATGGAAGGCATTTTCGTCCGAAAGAGAACATAACGGGGGTGAAAGTATCTAGCAAGACCTCATGAGTGGCTTTGCTGATGCCAAAAACTAAACGGAAATTCTCCAAGTTCAAAGGTCCCTTCTGCTGAAATATGAA
The DNA here is from genome assembly GCA_038373885.1 of Cheiracanthium punctorium. Classification (NCBI taxonomy): domain Eukaryota; kingdom Metazoa; phylum Arthropoda; class Arachnida; order Araneae; family Cheiracanthiidae; genus Cheiracanthium; species Cheiracanthium punctorium. The sequence continues at coordinate 160,668 of JAWZYV010016102.1, read as the reverse complement.
ACGATAATGGCGTCTGTCAAGAGAAAGGCCTTTACCCGCCTTCGCGAAGCAATTATACTCATGTTCAGATACAGCTGCTGCAACTACAGTGGGATTAATCATATTTTGTAGAAAACGTTATTATGCATAACTGTACGACATTAGCTATGACTTTTTCTTCAATCGTTAGCCACTCAAGGATTATTGCTTGTGCTCTAATTTTAAAAGCATAATTTAATAATATTAAGAGCGATATTGCTTACTATCTGGACGTATATCGCTTGGTTTATGATTGACTACCACTACAGTGTGTGAAAATTGTCACTGAATTATCCTCCGTTTGAAGCTACAATGTTACATTTGTGTCGCTATTGTCTCAAGAGGGAACTATATGTTTGGGTGAAAATCTAATGGCTGTTCGATTTCTTAAAACATTTAGTTTAGAAAAGCTATTACAGCGTGATCGTGCCTTTCCAAGATTTCAAAAGCTTGGGTTGAAATAGACACTCAGAAATATTTTCCACATGTTTATAAGTTCCTCATCTTAGGATTAAAATACAGAAAAATTTCATTTTTCTCGTGTAATTCAAGAAATACAATGTACTTTCTATCTCTAGGTCCTTTTGTGACCTATAAAATGCGTATTCATAAGAAGATACACATGGAATTACCGAGATTACAGGGCATTTGCAGAAATGTGAATACAATCAAATATTACTCATCTTACAATTTTCAATATAAAAATACTATACTATTCCAACTTATAAGCCAAGTTATTGGCAAATACAGCGCCCGTGATTTTTATACAAACGTTTCAAAAAATTCTCATTTAAAAAAAATCAAGTTAAGCTTTAATTAAGAAATAAACTTCTCCTTTTTTGTATCATGCAAACTGCTGAAACATTTTTTTTTTTTTTTTTAAGGGACACTAACATATTTCCGCACACTTTAGATCTGTGTTTTCCACCCTTTGTGCATCTGCAGATCAGCAAAATTAAAAATATTTTTGCGAACCAGCGTCAGCTAAAAAGAATATTATATTTAAAGGTACTTAAAGATTACGCTTATTTTAAGTTTATTCTATGCCTTAAAGGGACTTGGCACCCAAACACTTTTTTTTTATTCCTTAAATTACTAACGTTTTTAAAAGTAATTTTTGGTTGTTACTATCTGACTGTTAAAATATATTTAACTGAACTTATAAATTTTGTAAAAAGTTTAAAATGTTTGCTATTAATTTTAAAAAGCTACCCCTTTTTATTTATTTATTTTTTTCGCTTCAATTGTTTTTCGATGTTGTAAATAATAATATTTTGAACAAATTTAAGGACAGCACTCTCATTTAAATAAATTGATGGGATAGGATTTTGGCTAATTGCATGAGTGCAAACAAGGTTTTCTTTTCTTTTTTTTTCCTAATGAGAGAAACTAGGTAGTCTAAATTCTGCCATGAGTAATATTTAATTTCAAAGACGTGCCGGATCGCTATGGAGAAAATTAGTTTCTCTGACGGCATTATAAAGTAGCTACGTGTAATTGGACCGATTTAAGTACTGGGAATAAGTTGTTTGTTGGTTTGTTCAGTTTTTAGTCCTTTAGGCTTTTTTGCGAACCTTAAGGGTAATCGCACTATTATTTTCTGAGTGTACTGATTTTAGTGCTTACACTCTCTTCCATATATAATTTATTTTAGAACATTTTCCGGGGAAATGCGCCGGGTCAAAATGGTCTAGGAATAATCCTGTTTTAAAACTAATTTGAAGATCTGATCATGCTTCGTTGGGCAACATTTGAAAAATGCTAGAGCACCAATTAGGCATTTTGGACTCCTTTCACATTTTCCTTATTTTTATTTTTTCAACCAAAGAATAAATAGACTGTGTCCAACACCTTAAAATAAAATTCTGCACAAATAAGATTTAAAAAAAGAACAAGGTTAAATAAATGCTGTGGCTGCAAAGCGTTTACTCAATGTAACAAAATAAAAGCTCCCTTTCTAAGCATAATTACTTTACAAGCTGTAAATTTGCAACCCTGGATTATGCATCTCTGCAGGAAAGTTCAAGGAAGATAGACAAGAAAAAATATACAAAAATTCTAACATCACCTGCAAGTTTAGTAATACGATTTGCTTTCCTTGTTGTAGTTGTTTATTCTGTTATGGCAAAGCTACGCATACGCAAGGGCTATCGCGGTGGTGGTGGGGGTTGTTGTTGTTGGTCGGAGGACTTTTTAAGGGATTCTAATATGTTTTCACGTTACATCTGGAGAAAACCGACCAAAACTCAGCCTGTTAGATCGGCAGCTATGCGATAGGCCCGGACAGAACGCTGGACCTTCACACTTCAGCCTCAACTATTTTGAGTGTCTTATCCACTCAGCCATGTTGGGGACACGATTTGCTTACATGCAAACTTTCAGAACGAAGTTAAAAATGGGACGATCGTAACAAACAATACACTAAGAATTATTGGCGTATTATATTAGTTTCGGTCTTTTTGTTTATATATTGTCACTCAGATATTTTTGTTTAATAATGAGTTTTTTTTTTTTTTTTTTTTTTTTTTCAAATATATTTAAGTTTAAAACAAAGTCATTAATTTTTCGCTATAACTTTCATACAAATTTAATCAAAATCATAAATTAATGAATACAATATAGTTTTTAAATAAGACTGATTTTAAAAGCATGGATTAAAACTCAAACACAGCTAAAATTGCATTTACACTGTTACTCTTGTATTTTGGATAAAGCAAATAAAAGAGTAAAAAGTTTTACATTTTTTAAACTTATTTATGTATTTATTTATACTATTCGTTTTTTGGGTGTTGTGACGTTATAAAGTGTGTTTATGATTTCACTGTGCTTGTCCGCACTCAACTACCGTAAACATGTGTGGGCCTCTATAGAATTAGAATATGTTAAAAAGATTGAGATATTCCCAATCAAAAACTATACGCATAACGTTAAACGGGCGAATAATGAATTATTTCTTCAGCGGGAGCACTCAAATTATATAAAAAAAAAAAAAAATAGTAAGTGGTAATATTTTGTGCGCTTTAAGGACATTGTTTTACTTCAAATAAAAGATGATTAATACATTTCATTAAAACTGTTAAACATTAGTTCAAAACAGTAATAATTTTTGCTTGTATGAATTATCACAAAAATGAGTACAAATGGACATTTACCGATGTTATTTATTTAGCCTTTATCCAAACCTCCCCCCCCCCCCCGATTTCCCTCAGTTTGCAAATACTTAAAGGAAGCAAAAGGGGCACTATTCATGCACCACTAGATAAATTATTTTAAATAATAGAAAGATGCGATTGCTTACAGTAAGACATTGAAAAGTGAAAGATGTAATAAATAATAAGATTTTTTTTTTCTTTTCTTAGTAAGTGACAACATACATTACTAGATTTTAAAAGAAATAAGTTTATTTAAGTTATTTTACTTGCTTAAAAAGTTACAAAACTGATAACTACATAATTTGTACCATCCACACCAGGGGTCTATCCAGGAATTTTTTCCAGGGTCCAATTTTTGGGAAAACTTTATTTTCGTGAATTTCAATGCTTATTTTTCTGAATTTTCACACCGATTTTTATAAAGGTCACTTTTTGCTAAAATAATTGACAAAAAAATTAAAATGCAGGGTAAAATACCAATTTAGAGGTGTTTTAATCGACTGTAATTTTGCGAAGGGGCCACAAAATGGACCCAATTTTCGTCTGCATCGACCTCTGCATTCCAACACAAAATTATGCTCGTTGGGTCAGGTGGGGGAAAATGGGGGTACATTGGAAAATACCTTTTTCCACCATAAAAATTTTAATGTTTCATTTTTTTTTTTTAAGTGGAGATACATTTTAACAACATAAAAAGTATTTCTAATGAAGTTTTAGGATATTGCAATAACATTAATGCGTGCAAAACTTCACTCTAAACATACTGCCTGTTAACAAGTGACACTGAAAAAGTTTTCTAGATTCCTTATAGTTATATAAATTATATTTATTTTGATACATATTAGTGTAGAGATTAAGAAGAACTGGGTTACATGAAAAATAATAAAATTATAATTTCTATTTTTATTTTATTTATTTATTTTTTTCCTGAGGTGGGGTAAACTTATGTAAATATATAGTTAGACTTTTCAAAGTTTCTATTTCTCCTTTAGTAAATATTCTGGAAACAATAGTTATAGTCAATGAAATCGACATTTTAATTTATTGTAGAAATTAATTTTGTGGAACCAATAGCGTAGCTCATAACTTTTTTTTCGTGGGTGACTGAACTCAAAAAACTAATGTATCAGCCTGAATATAACGCAAGATTTTTTTTACTGATCATTCATCATTAAAAACCTGACTTATGCTAAATTTGAGTCCAGATCATGTATTTTTTAATTATCGTGATGAAAAATTTCGGAGTCGCGTTATATTTGGGTTAATACGGTAGAATGTAATATAATTTATAAAAATCAGCATAGCTTTTTTTTTTCTTTAAGGAGAGTGGGGGGGGGGGAACCCCTTTATTTTGCCTACAAGTATTTACATATCAAAATGAAATGAAGAAAAAGAAAAATCATAAATCGAATTTGAAATCTCTGAAGTTGTAAGAACATACACCGAGAAAATATTAAATTTGGCTGTAGCTGGGCCTCAAATTTATTAAGGGGAACTTTCCATTTATCTACAAATCATTTTTTTTTTTTTTTCATATCTTATGTTTACTCATTTCAGGGGTGGCTGCAGCCCCACCAGCCATCTCCTGCTTACATCCCTGTGTGGAACCAACTAACATTTGTCACATAACTGAGCAAACCTAAATTTGCTAAATGGACATTATTTCTTTACCTAATTATTTTGGAAAAGAATCATTTTCTGAGCACATTTTCCTTCCGGTATATTAAAAATACATTAAATTGAGTGCTCTTCTTTCATTCATAGTTTTAGCATGATTTTTTTTTTTTTTTTTTTTTTTTTTTTTTTTTTTTAAGTATAAAGGTACTTTTGTACTACCCCCATTTCCCCCCATGGTAGGAAAAAATGGGAGTTTCGATACTTGCCTAACTATAAATGACACCGTAGAAAAGTATTTTGTCCTTAAAAGGTAATAATGCTATAAATTCAATCAATATAAGCCAAATTGTATGTAATATACACCAATAGTTTAACTAACATAAATTTAACAGCTTGATTTTAGAATCTTTTTAAAAAAATGCAGGATTTTCACACCTTTCCTCCCCCATCTGACCCTATTTTACCCCCCCCCCCCAAAAAAAAAGCCATCTTAAACACATTAGTCAATCATGCCAATGTTTTAATATTTCCTTCTTTTCAAAAAGTATTTTAAAACTGCAATTAACAAATAATATATGATTCTCCAGTTTTAAATTAAACTTTCAATAAAGACCAACAGTGAATTCTTTTCATTTATTTAATTTTATCAAGTGTACCAATCAGACTTTGGAATGATTACAATCTACTCCAATCATTTACAAAACTGATAATTTACAAATTTTGCAGAAATTCATAATATCCAGATCATACATGTTCTACGAGAAATTCCATAAAGGCATTATTATTCATCTAAGTTGTTTTCGGTTTATATAAACTACACAAAATATAACTATAAGTACATTTAAATAGTAAATGAAAATTCATAGAGAAAAGGAGGTTATTAAAAGATTTTTGTATACAAGTATATGATTCATTTTCATAACTAGCAAAAATCTCTGCACAACTGTATCTTAAGAAATTAGTTCAAAACTAGATAATGAAGAAATATTTTAATAAATGCATACACAGTAGAGTCTCGATAGTTTGAGTTTTCTATAATCCAAGTTAGTGGAAAAATCAGTTTAGCTTCCAAACAATGACCAACACATACCAAACATGTGAAAGAATTTTTTTTTTTTTTTTTTCCACTACAAAATTCAAATATCTGGTGCACTTGGAAGCCACATCAGAAATCTCCCTCCCAAAGAAAAGAAGTATATTCTTCCTATAGATAGCCCTACAGACATTTTAGTGCAGTGCTGACATGCTGCTTTGATCGATGGCACGATACTAATGCACATAAACTTGTCAGCATGTTAACACAAAAAATTATTGACTATTTTCCATTGTAACTAACCTATTCTAAGCACCAGTAATGTAATAATATGCAAGAAAATGGCACGATACTAATGCACATAAACTTGTCAGCATGTTAACACAAAAAATTATTGACTATTTTCCATTGTAACTAACCTATTCTAATCACCAGTAATGTAATAATATGCAAGTACATTTTTTGTTTAAATATGCAGTCAAATTACAAAAATTGCTTTATTTCTACTTATTTGTTTATTAAATTTTATGATTTCGATAATTAGAGTTGAGTTTTTGATAGTTCGAGGCAAGCCTGGTCCTGTCCACCTCAAATTATCGACTCTACTGTAATGACCAGTGGCACACCCACGATTTTGGTTTAGGGGTGTGTTGGGGTTTCAAATACCGCTGTTATAGTGACCTCAATTGCAGTTATAACTCTCTTATAACATCAAAATATTCATTACCACTTGCCCATAGAACACAAGCCCACTATCAATGCAACACGTTATAGAGTCATAAATAATTAATTATCCAATATTTTCAGTGACGTAGTCAGTGACCAGCCCCCTCTGTGGGTGCACCTATGGTAATGACTGTATAAGAATTAAAAATTTGCCTCTAGTCTTTTCAAATTTAAATATTTTCTTTGTGAAGTTAAAAATTCTTTTTATTTATTATTACTTTGAAGAATACAAAATTTCTTCACACCCAGTTAAGAAAAAGGGTGTGTGTGAAATAAGTATGTTCTGGGAAAGTGCCCCATTTGCTTTGCTGATAAACAGGTCTTATGCATAACCCCGTTAGCCCTCTTTCATTTAGAATTTTCTGTTCTTATCTGCTTTCTCATTGGTTAGCATGAAATATTTGCATTTCCTCCATACTTCCTTCCCCTAAATAAATCTGAGAAATTTTTTTAAATGATGATTTACTTGTTACAATTATTGAATTAATAAACCTTTAACAAATGCTCCTGAAACTGAAATATGAAAAGAGGAGCTGGTATCACAATTTTACAGCCTTGAGAACAAACTAAATGACAGCAGACAAACAAACGACTATTTTTTTAATTTATAAGCTCAAAACTTATATTTAGCAGGATACCATAACTTTTTTCTTACTTCATGAACCTCACTCACAGCATATATCTATTAATTATTATAAATTAAAAAACAGTAATTAACATACCATAATCTTTTTTTGAATTTATCAGCATATCATCCATAATTTTTTTTTTAAATTCAAATGCTCGAAATTATTCAGCAGGATAAAGAATTCAAGAAAAAAATCTGAACTATGTAATACTTTATGCATTTAGTAATTAAAGAGGTCAAATAAAGTAAATAACACAGTTAATTATTGAAATCAATTTATTTCAAAAATGAAAACTTATTTTTATGAAAAAAGAGATTAGAGAAGCACTGTAATAAAATTTCAGACTGGTTGATGAATCGTTCAATATGAATAATTTGATTATTTTGGGAAAGTTAAGACAGGTAGTATTTAAATTAAAATGAATATCAAAATGCTAATGCTTTATAGAACATATTTTAAATCTTCCCACCTTTTTTAGATGTACCGAATTCCTTTCAAATTGCCAGGCTTCATGTACTTCTTTTTTTAAAAACCTTAGGCATTATTGAGAACTCATTTTCACACTCCTGAATTAAACTTATATAATAGAGAATTTCCATTATTTTCTGGTATTATCAAAAAAAGAGGTCCCTCACTGAATTTACAGGACCCAAATAGTTAATTTTGCAAGTACCTGAGACCAACAAATTTAAGAAACCAGTAAATGTGAGCACCAATTGGAGATGCATACACGCATTCATAAAACAAGGTAGAATATGAAAATATTTATTTAGGAACTAATAAAGTAATGAAGTTTGAATAATAATAGAAAACAAGTAATAAATTGGGCATTTCTGAGCTAATTTTGATTTAAACTAAACATAACTAGCAAGTATACATCAAATAAAATCACATAAAATACAGCCCAAAAATGTGACAATAATTATACTTTGTTCAAAAAAAAAAAAACAATAAACAAATTTGTTATTTAATTAAAAATTCATGTTCAGTTTGCAAAATATAAACCACTTCTTTTAAATATTCATGGGAAAAGTAGTTCCCTACTCCTGTTTGCTACAAATTTAAGTTTAAATATATTTTGAAAAAACCCACAGTCTTGAATTAAATGTACTATGCAAATCAGGATGATTGCAGAAAAAAAAAATTAATCTTCTAAAATTATTTACATTTTCATGGCTTTTAGAAGGAAAAAAATAAAAAAATTAATACAACTGTTGCTTATAGAAAAATTATAATGTTGACAAATGCAGTTTATCTATTTAAACAATGAAATAATTACTAACGAAGCTTAAAAAAAAGTTTACGTAAATTAGTCTTGTTTAACCGATCGTTTTAACAATAGATGTTAGTATGCTATTTCCATGTGCAAAACTCAATTTCGCTCACTTTTCAGGGGTAGTTAATGTTTATTAATCTTTTATAACTTAGTAATTTAACCATAAAAATGTATTGATTTTTATTAAATTTATAATGAACGAATTTACACTATATTTACAATATCTTACTAAAATATAATCGTTATTTGGTACTCTTATCAGTTTTTACGAACGAATAATAAATTAAGAGGCATGTCTTTTAATGCAAAAAAATACTCTAAAATATAGTTCTTAACCTTAAAGGAGGCGTGAATAGAGCCAGCATAACACTGACAGAATATCAAATTTCAGTTATTTGTTTACAATCAGAACATGCATAAATGTTTGAATACGAAATAAATTTAAGACCATTATCGTAGTAGTAGTGAACAAGAATGCAACTTAAAGATATAAATTAAACTTTAAACAGTAGCATTTCACATTTAGAAGCTCCCAATAAAATCTATATATAAAACAAACATCCTCTTGTTTAAAAGGAACAGGCGTCGACCGTACGTAACACTGCTTGAGTTTTTTGCTCTCTTTTTTTTACGGAATATGTAGAATTTTAAAAACTGGAACTTACCTTTTTTAAGGCCTAAACAAGTACATAAGTTTGTCCAAAATAAAAACAAAACTATTGACACATGTAATCCAGGAAATCGAGGAGGCTTCTCAGCCATTTCCTCAACTTAGCCTCGGACTCACTAACTCGCCATGACTGAACGATGGTGCTTTTATTCCCCCTCACAGCTGAGTGTTTGCGATTTGGCGAGGAAGGGAAAGCTGGTTGCTAGGAGAAGTGTCTCGAATCAGTTAAACAACCCGGTTCTTGTAATTCAGAACAGTTGAATCGGATCTCACAGGCAAGCTGTATGAGACGGATCGTAGAAGATCAGTTTAGAGTAGTGTTTCCCAACAACGAGGATAAACATTTTGTTTCCCAAACACTGATTCGGATCAGCACGAATTTGCTGCCGGTCAGCTACCATGTATCAAACTTATTTTAAAAATAAGCAGTAGAAAATGTCGCGCCTACTGGAAATTACATTTTTGTAATGTTTGCTTCGAAAATTGTATTGTCATCATACTTTGTGAGATTTTGAGAATAACCCAAAAAAAGAGCCTTTGAGAGTATTATTTTGACATCCTTAATCCTTAATAACATGTACCAAATTTGTTTTGTTTGCTGTAACCAAATACCTCTAAATTAAGCTTTAAAAATGACCACCTTACCTGTAGAGCATAATGTATTGGAATTATTTTGGATACTCCTGTAAAAGAATTATGAACGATATACGCAGCATTATCAATGCTATTGTACTATCATCGATTCTTTATATGTCTGTAAAATTTCAAGTTAACTGAATGTCTGGAAGTAAGTGAAAATTTAATTACGAGATTCCGTTTCATTGAAACATACAGATGAAAGTGATAAAAGCGTGTTTTTTTTCCCCTTTCTTCTTTTTCAAGGGAGGAGGAGGAGAAGGTTACTTTTTACAGCTACCATAGCTACGCATAAACAACATATGCAGTTTGTTGGATTTTAAAGAACAAATTTCATACATGTAGTTTTATTTTCCATAATAAGAAAAACGTGAAAAAAAGAGTTTTGACCACCTACCTTCCTCTTTCTTTCTCTTTCAAGAGTGAATTTAAAAAATATTGAAATTGATTTTTAGATATTTGTCTTAGAAGCATCATCATGCCAAAGTGGTTATGTCACTGAAAATGGTAAACGGCCGAAGTGTGAAGGTCCCGGGTTAGGAGCCCATCGTACGGCTGTCAATCTAACAGTCTAGAGTTTTGGTAGGTTTTCTCCAGATGTAACGTGAATACGCTTTAGAACCCCTTAGAAAGTCCTCCTGCCAATGCACCCCCGTCCTTGGCAGATCGCCCTGGCGTAGCGGTGCCATAATCACGCAAACATAGACATACATACAAAGACGCACCCACGGAAGGGGCTGTGGGGGCTCAAAAGACGTTAGTTTTTATTGCTTACAATTAATTTAGGAAACACTGTTAAGCTCTGTCTCAACGTCATTGAAAAGATCAGATAATTATTTATGACTCTGTAAAGAGTTACATTGCTTGTGTTCCATTTTCCAATCAGGTGGTACAGAATAGTTTGAAGTTATACGAGAGTTGTGAGTATAATTGAGTTCATTATAACAGAGTTCAGCAGTATTTGTACGTTAAAGCCTCTGAACCTGAACGGACTGGTGTGGAAAACGCTAACGGCCGAGTCCATAAATACAAAAATAATTTTTTGGAAACATTTGACTACTGCTTTGAAAGAGCAGCACTTTTTAAAACATCTAACTTGTTAAAAATTTCGTAACATGGACCACCTACTTAATATTTTAAAATTACGCATAGCAATTTGAAAATTGTGGTGGCGTTAATTTTATTATTGCATTAATTGATTAATTAATGGAATGATTTTTTACGAGTGCCATAGGCCTTTAACTGAAGTATATACAGAACTTTGTAGAGCATTTTTAACCTTATCTCGAGTGCCCAAACGTGTCGGGTAGGCTTAAGTATCAGTTAAGTACAGTAAGAAAAAATCTGCATAAACAGTCCGCATCAGAGGCGTAGCCAGAAGGGGGAGCCCCCTCCCGAAATGGGACCCTTTACTTAGTTTCCAGTTTGATATTTACCTTACTTTAGCTTTCAGTTTCATACCCAGCCCCCCCCCCCCCCCCAACTGGTTCGGACAAATAAATAGTGAATATTTAAAAGGAAGAAATTTATTCTTTCCTTTCAAAATGTTCGAATTATTAACCCACCACAGAGGTCGTTAAAGTTAGTGAATTGTGCAGTCAAGTTTGCGAGTGACAGTTGTTGATTTTGTTTGTCATGTCGTGGCAAGCAATTAGTAAGAACGGCCCTAGACCTTTTGCTGTTTGATAGATTACAAAGTTATAATGTGGTAGTTCGGCAAGAACATCATTATACATTGTATTATTAATGTTGGTTAAGTTAACATAGACATTGACAGCAAGTCAGCGAAATGTGTGTTTGATAGGCTCAATGAATAGGTCTTTTTGAATGGCATGTTTCTTAGGAAGTGGCACCCATCACGAATTTTTCTAGGAATTGCGTTTTGTTTAGCTTAATTTGAGCGCGATTTTGCTCTGAAAACTCATGCAAGAGGTAGCGTAAAATGCAATAGGGTTGATTGTTGTTTTTAAATGAGTTTGCTGAACTTTTTAGAATATGCCACAGGTGATTAAAGCGGAACAAAAGAAACCACCATTACCTCAAATGATCATTTAATTTTCATTTCAAAGTTTAACCTAGTATATTTTTCTTAAAATAATTTCTGGTTTTGTTTTTCATAATTCATGATTAAGATTGAACATCTTTATTTGGGGAAAAAATGAATATTCGTACGAAAACAATATTCATAGAATTTGTTTTAAATACAGAATACTCTACGAAAACAATAAGATAACTGTATAATTTTCAATAACTATTTATTTGTTCCAATATTAAAAAGTTAATTAAAGTAAATAGAACATAATTACACAAGTACATATTCCTGTTTCATCCTGTAGTTTCATATTTTCGGTTTTGCAAGTTTACAACTGAACACTGAACAACTCATTGGGAAAACAAAAATATATAAAATGAAAGTAAAACTATGACAACTAAATTACGCACTTGTAAAAAGAATAGATTACTTTGTGAGGTATTATTACGGCTTATAAATCAGTTACAAACAAAGGTAAATAGTTTACAGAAAAATGTAAATTGGATCCTAAGAAAATTTACATTTCTAAACAGTATATTCAATTCAAGCAGTTGCTTAACATTGTGCAATTTTTCATAGAACAGAGCTTTGGTTGATACGTATGGACGAAGTAAGGTTTACTTTATCTTTTTGTTAAAAATAGTTGGCTTGTTAAATCAGAAAAAGAGGATTACTTAGATTATTTATTAGTACTTCACTACTATTGACTTTAAGTTTAAAAAATCCAGCGTAGAAACACTTTTCAAAATATAGTCATATAGGGCGCGCATCAAGGCATATAGGGCGCGCTTACATATTAGGATGTACTTTTAATAAGTTTTACTGCAGTCCGTAGGTCTCTAAAAGTATTTCTTTTTTTTTTTTTTTTTTCTTCCAAATTTGGTTAAAATTTCTGACAATATTTTCGAAAAGCGCGCGGCAATTTTTAAAATGGAATTTAATGTGTTTTAAGGAATTCAAGGATTAAAATCAGATAAGGATAATTAAAAATGATTATGCTGTAAATTAAGAAGGTTATGAAGTCTAAGCAAATACAGTGAAAACTGCTAAGTTGAAAACCCAGTGGTTTCATGTTTTCGTGGTCAACTTTGACAGGTGGTCAATTGATCAAGGATTGACTTACTTTTCCATTTTCGTATTTTATCCTCTACGTATTTATACATTACATAGTACATGTAGTATATGCAATATGCTACAAAATTATATAAAACATGAAATCGAAATGATACAAAATAGGAATTATATTGTTTATTAAGGTTAAGCATTAATTATAAGCAATATTACTCATATTACCATAACTGTAAGAATTCCGAGTATATAATCAACCACTTTTTTTAAACAGCATATTTTTATGTACATTTTGCAATGCATCAACTAATCCGCCCATTCCAATTCTTATTTTTCTGGTACTCATTGGTATGGACATAATTCCTTTTAATAATGCCTTTGCCTTATGAACGAAGTTAAGGGCGTAAGCGCCCAGCACTTCGGAGAACAGCATTTAATTGGGATCGAGGACCAGTGTGTAATTCAATGATTTTGCAATTTTCTAAAAAAAAAATTACTGTTTACAAAAAAGTGGTTAATTAATATGTCCGGAATTGCTGTAGCTATATACACTGCTCAAAACAATTAAAGGATATTGCGTAGTAGGTTATATGAGAATAAATTACACATGTTTGGCAGAAAAAAATGCATTTTATTGCGCATTTGTGTAGAAAAGGAAAAAAACACAATTTGTGCATATGAGAAAAAAAGAATAAGAAAAGGTGTTTTCTTCAAAGGAAATCATTTTCAGTAGGGGATATGGTTTCCACGGACGGTCAGCAACGTTGAACACCTTTGAGGCATGGAGTCAATGAGGCTATTAATCAACGAGTTGGGGTATTCTGTCCCACTCTTCCAGAAGAGCTCTTTCCCTTTCTTGGAGAGTTTGTGGGGGGTGGTTGGCGGCCAGCAACTCGTCTTCCTAGAGCGTCCCAAACGTGCTCTATTGGATTCATGTCTGGAGAACACGCTGGTCATTCCATTCGTACGATTCCTTCCTCGAAAAGGAAATCCTCCACCAGGTTAGCACGATGTGGCCTGCAGTTATCGTCCATTAAAATGAAGTCATCTCCTATTGCTGCAGCGTAAGGGACTACAATAGGTCTGAGGATCTCATCCTATATCGGCGACCAGTCAGAGGTCCATCTCGAATGATGTAGAGGTCTGCGCGCCCGTCAATGGAGATGCCACCATACACCAACACTCCCCCACCGCCAAAGCTGACACTTTTGTGCACGAACGCAGGATTATTCCTACGGCCATGGTCCCTCCAGATGAAAATACGCCTATTATCAGGATGAACGAAAAACGGGACTCGTCAGAAAAAAGAACACTGCTCCATTCATTTCTTCTCCAGTTCACATGCTCTGTTGCCCACTCCCTGCGGTCGCGACGATGCCTTGATGTTAGTCTAACACAGGGATGGGCAAACTTTTTCGGTCGCGGGCCAAAAATCGAAAAAGAAAAAGTTTGGCGGGCCAAGATAAATTTTTCTAAAATTTTAAAAACAATATGCATGCATTGCAATTTAAATATGTTAATGAGATGAATGAAATTGCGATTTCATTTTTAAAATTTTCTTATATTGAGGTTCGAAGTGAGATGTACTGATTCTAAGGAACGAGGCTAAATGCTCATCTGTCAGTCTACTTCTGAAAGAATTCATTCTAAGGTTCATAGTTTAAAACACTTGTTCACATATATAAGATGAAGCAAACATAGCACTGATTTTCTGGGAGTGAGGTATTAAATTTGGGAAACTTACTTTCGATAATGATTTGTAAAACTCTAACTTTCGCATATTTAGAAACAACTGCTTAAGATGATTGTTAGATTGCAACTCAATTAATTCAAGCTGCAAATCGGACCTCACTGCTTCACAATTTACGTTGAAAAGCATGGTAAAAATATCCAATTCTGTTTGAATGGCACTGAAATCTTGTAATCTGCATTCGAGCTCAAAATACAGTTTTCCCAAGCCATCTTAATATTTCGTAATATGGATATGTAATATATAAATATATATTTTCTTTTAATTTCCGTCTGCCCGGCAAATTTAAAATTCTATCCGCGGGCCGGATAAAACCTTCCGGCGGGCCGGATTTGGCCCGCGTGCCGTAGTTTGCCCATCCCTGGTCTAACACATACCATCGGTCGGAGAGCATACAGACCTACACCATGGAGCCGGTTTCGGACAGTCTGAGTTGAAACCGTGGTGCTAGTAGCCGAGCGAAGGTGTTGTTGGAGAAGAGTAGCGTTCATATTCCGGTGTCTCCGAGCCGTTAACACTAAATAACGATCTTCATTGGGCGTTGTTGCCCTTCTACGACCTTGCCCTGGTCTTCGGCCTGCACTTCCAGTCGCCAAAAACCGGTTCCAGATCCTGGAAATCACACTTTGTGACACTCCAATGGCTTGCGCTACTTCGGCTTGAGTTTGGCCCCCTTCTAACCTACCGACAACTCTCCAAGCTTCTGAATCGGTTAAATGACTTTGCTGAGATATCGTACTCATCGGAACAAATGCAGTCACTGAATGCCGATCATCGTTGTCTTCATTGTCTTTTATTCAGTTGAAAGTCCAATTTCATTCGCTGCCGCTGAAGCGACGTTTTTGACGTCGAACTCAAAATTAGCATACTCCACAGTTTGAAAATCAGAAAAATTTGCATTTGTCATTCTCTTCTTCCATTTTCGGCAAAAAAAAATTTCGCTTATATCTTTATTTTATATAAAACTTACAATATCCTTTAATTGTTTTGAGCAGTGTATTACTGTATTACGTATTAATTATTGGATATTGTCGTAGTACGCACAGTTACTACAGATACTACATACAGTAGTAAGTTGAACAGAAAAAACGGAATTTAGTTATGAAACTCAAATTAGGGTCATTTCGGCTGTAAACCGCTATCTTAATACGGTAAACAAACAAGGAAGATATACTGCCCCACAGGTTTAGCATGCACACTTTTCAAAGATCTCTTTACAATTCTACATTTATTCAATCATGAATTTTAGCATTTGTAATTTTGGAGTGCCCAAAAAACCAGCAGCCCTCTTCAAGCAGAAGGCCGTCACTGGATTGACAGCTTGTTGAAAGGGGCAAATAAGGGTCTTCTTTCTTTGTTATTTATAGTATTGATTGATAGGACAGTATGGTAGTACATACTGTACTATGTATTCAGTGTGGATGGGAAGCAATAAATAGATTAAAAAATATATAATAGTTGTTAGAATAAATACAGAAAAATTTCTGGAAGTGATTAATGCAAAGCATACACACCCTAGTACAGTGGTCCCCATCAACCGGTCCGCGGTTCAAACGGTACCTGTCCGGACCAGGAACATTAAATTATTTCCATTTTATATACTGTGGTGTATTTCTTTGTCGGGTTTGTGAAAATTTATACCTTTGTAACAGAAGAAATCTTCTAACTTATCAATTAAAGATAGTTTATTGTCAATTAAACATTTCAAGATTATGAATTAAAATTTCAGTCACTTAAATCCCTATTGCCATTTCCGACGACCTATCAGTATGAAGCGATATTGTCTTCAGTGACAGCGACCAAAAAAAAAAAAAAAAAAAAAACACGGAATAAACTGGACATAAGCAACACATTTCGGGTTTCATTGTCTCCTATTAACCCCAGATGAAACAGATACGTTGCAGAGAAACATTCTCACTGCTTTAGCGTTCTATATATTGAGTGATTATTAAATAACTTTATATCCATTTTTATAGAAACAGTATTTATTTTGAAGGCATATTTAAATAAAATAAAATTAAAAGTATTAAATCGAAAAAAATTAAAATGTAAAAATTAAGCCAACCCCCCCCCCCCTCAGCTTGCCGGGGTAAATTTATCAAACGTGGATCGGTCCGCGGCTATCAAAAGGTTGCGGAGCACTGCTCTAGTATACAGTGCGTTATAAGTTTTAATATTAAATGAACTCTGGTGTAAAATTAGGGACGCACTGGAAACACATAGAAGAAATGCAACGCTACCGACAAGAGATGCATATTACAAGACATGCACAGCCACCAACTTTTACACTTTTTTCGTAAGATTAACCACCTCGGTGTAAGGCAGGAGTTAGACGCTTTAATAAGTAAGTCCCCTTAAAACATGGTAGTGCGTCAAGCGGGTTAGGGCTTTTCGTTTCGCGATTTAACCCTTGATTACATGAATTTTTTACACATTCGCTGCCGATCATGTGATATTCACGAGTGTAAGTTATAGTGGTGGAAATTGATTCATAAAATCACTTTTAGGAAAAATACTGAACCGTGTATTCAAATTGGTTAAAATTTTATATGCTGCATATTTCCTAATTAACAAAATGTTTCTGCAAAGAAAATTTCACATATATTCATAAACAAGAGAAAAAAAATTTTTTGCTTGTTTTTCAAACTAAATAAAATGGAAACTGATTTATGAAAATGCAGCTGTTTTGCTCATTGTCATTAGTTATTAACGTCGCGTTTGACCAAAAGATGAAGCCTGTGTATAATGCACAGAAGTTTTACAAAATGTTATTCAGTCGAAAGGAAACAGTTTAAGTCTTTTTTTTCACGATGGGTAAACGATCAGTGTTGTCTGAGATCGAAAGAGTCAAAATCGATGCTTATCTACAATGAAGCAAATTTGTTCCTAAAATTAGTAAGTTACTTAAAAGAACAGTTGATGTAATATATGATCATAAGAGAGATTCTGTGAATTACACCAAAACTTACACAAACCTTAATAAAAAAGGCAATCCACGCTTGACTGAAAGCGATAAAGAAGAAGGATTCTTCAAAGTGCAGCGAAAAATGGCTTCATTTTAAAACAGATTTGTATAGATTTAAGTCTTCCCACCACTTCCAGAGGAGATAGACAAATTTTAAGCTCTTCACAGCACTTCAGATGGTCACAGATGAAAGCTGTACCAAAGTCGACATATCGTCACAAACAAACGCATTCGCCGTATTGTGCAAAATATATGGAAATGGGTCATAAATGAAAGAACGTAATATTTTAAGGTGAAAAAAAAATAATTCAGATGGTCCCGATGGTTTAAAGTTCTAAGGAAGGGATCTCAGGAAAGAACCATAATCTATTTTCAGTAGACATTTTGGTAAAGGAGGTTTGACGGTTTGGCCAGCAATTACTTATAATGGCAGAAGTATTTTAATGCCATAAATTGTTTTTCGCTAATTTTCTTTGCGATAAATGTAATTTCTCAAAACGTGTTAAGATATTGATTTGAAATTTTGGAGGATATTTTGATCATGACTAGCTGCGCTATGAACTACAATCTAAGTTTTCCGAAATTATTTATTTATTTTATGACTATTTTGTACTCAAAAATGATGTTTTAAAAAAAAAGAGTTCTCATAAAAAATTCCTCGCGTAAATACGGGCTAGGATCCCTTAGCAAGTCCCCCACGGTGGGCATCCCCCCCCTATAGTCCTAGGTTAGTCCAGTCAATCGGCCTTAATCCACAAACTGACAAAAATTTAAATTAAACACTCATATGAAAATTTTATTTATTTTCATAAATATTAGAATTACTGCAGATCTTATTGTTCATAACTCAGATCAGATAAACATGTTATTTATGTACTGCTTTAGTGTATTAGCTTTTTAGAAGGTCGTCAGAACTCATTCAAGTACAGCTTAACCTTAAAAGTTATCTTTTACCATTTGCATGGGAAAATGATGGCTCCAGTTTCATCTTTAGGCAGGATAATGCACATATTCATGTTTCAAGTGATATGAACAACTGGTTTGAAGAAGAAAATATTGTTCCATTAGATTATCCTCCTAATAGTCTAGATCTTAACGCCATGGAAAATCCTCGGGAAGAACTTGTTCAAATGGTTTATGGAAATGAACAACAATATGCATCGATTGCAGAACCAAGAGCTTCAACAAGTCAGAGGTGGACATGAACTGATCGGAAATGTATTCAAAATCTTATTTTATCCATGAAGGATAGAATTAAAAAGACTCTGACGAAGAAAGGTGCCTTTACAGAATATTAGTTATATTTTATTTATAGATTTCATAAATCAATTGCCATATAAAAATTTAATATGTTGAATATTTGGTTTTATTTATTAATGTGAATGATTTCTTGTTGTTTAAATGATTGGTTATGCAAAGCATGTAGGAGATACTGGTATTAATACAAGGGGTATTATATTTAATAAATCAGTACATATTCTTGCATATGTTGAGGATGTGAATGTAATATCAAGATCTGCAGCTGAGCTAGAAGAGGCCTTTATGGCATTGGAGAAGGCAGGTGGGAAATTGAATCTTAGGGTAAATGTAGAGAAAACAAAATATATGTAATGTGGGAAAAAAGAAAACCCACCTAATTTTTTTGAGATTGGCCCATTTAAATTTCACCTATTTGGGTTCTGAGATCAACAATCAAAATGATTGATCCTGAAATCAGAAAAAAGGATTATTGCCGCATATCGCTGTTTCTTCTGTTTAAGATCTTTTTTAAAATCCCATCTAATAAATAGGAGAACAAAAATTCTGCTGCACAAAGTGTTAATAAGATCAGTTTAAACCTATGCCTCAGAAACATGGACTTAACGACGTTGGAGGAAAAAGCACTGGCATAGGTGCCAAGATTACGGAATATAACTAACCCCTTCTTGTAAACGGTAATTATTTTGAATAATTTTTCAAAATAGTTACAAAACCAAACCTTAAAATCTGAAATTTTGCTATATTTTAAACAGAAAATTACTTTTTACAAAAAGTGGTTGATTATATTCCGTAATACTTGGCACCTATGCACTGGCAATCTTCGATAGGAAGGTTCTAAAAACTATTTTTGGTGCTGTTTTAGAAAATAATACCTGGAGGAAAAGATATAACTTCGAAATATATAAAATCTATAAAGATGATGACATTATTAAATACATAAAGCTTAATAGAATGAGATGGGTGTTGAGAGAACTGCTCTTAAGGTCTTCAATGCCACCCCTTTTTGTAAAAGACCTAGAGGAAGACCTAAGAGAAGATGGAGAGGCAGCCTGGATGAGGATTTTGCCAAGCTGAAAATAAGAAATTGGAGGTCTATTGCAGAGAAAATGCAGGGAGAGACTTCTGAAGAAGGCCAGGGCCCACAAAGTGCTGTCGTGCCAATGTTGATGACGATGATGTAAATATCCATCGCTATGCATTTAAGAGTTAAATGTCGACAACATGAACATCGCTTTAGTGTTTATGTGCCCGTGTCCTTTTCCCTATGTACCTATGCACCGTGCACTTTATAGAAAGAAAAAGTAAGCTTTGATTCTTTTTAAAGCTCTTGTCAATTTGCATCATTGAAAAGAAAATTTTCTTTTTTTAGAGGAGAAATGGTCCTGTTAGAGATTTTTAACACGGAATAAGCTACTTCCCACACTAGTACACTCAGTAAGTCCACCCACAATACCCGCATGCACAAAAAACAGAGTGACTTTTTCCACTTGCTTCTATTTGGCAGAAACTTAGCACAGAAAGTTTTTAACAAATATTTTAAATCAGAGTGTCATTTAAGAAGGGGAAGGGGTAAGAGGGCGGACGAGATCATACACACAATGCTGCATAGCTACCAACCTTCCCGATTTTTTCGGGAGATTTTTTACCACAATTGTTAAGTAACTTTATTTTAAATTAAATTTTTTGGTACTTTATTAAGAATGGGCTGATAAGTAAAAATTAGTGGTAGAAAATCTCACGAAGAAATCGGGAAAGTTGGCAGCTATGCAATGGGATGCGGAAAGAGATCATAAGATACGCAGAAGTTTGATATATTTTGTACTAAGTTATTAGTTCTACTGTTTTACGCCTAATGCACAATGAAGGGAGAAATAACTCTAGTAGGAGGTGAGGAAAATGCCTCTTTTTTAATTCAAAGTAGCTGTACCGAAGAGAAAGAATCTAGGGAGACCTCGGGAAAACTGTCCTTTTTATCATCAGGAAGTTCCTCTTTTCTCAATGGAAAGTGACTTTTTACAAATTCCCTTGCCCATTTCGAAAAAAAAAATACTAACACTGTTTCTAACACTCTTTTATTTGATATTTCAGTTACAAAACCCCATAAAATCTTTCAAAGCAAGGGCGGATTAAAGGGGGGAGGGCGGAGGGGGTGACCCCCCCCCCCCGAGAAAAGAGAAATTAATGTAAAAGATCCTATTTCGCTTCCATAAAATGGATGTATATGTTAATCTTCTAATTAACCGCCCCCCCCCCCCCGACAGACTTGCAATAATTCGCCACTGTTTCAAAGCCATTGAAATATGATGTATTAAGTAGATTAGAAAGCAGTGTCTAGTTTTTGAAATTAAATTCAAACAAATAAAATTTCAACGAGTTTTTTGTTACAAACAAGTTGCGACTAAACATGCGATTCTTATTTGTTACATTTTGAAGCAAGAATTTTACAGATAATATTTTTTTTTTTTTTTTTTTTTTTTTTTTTTTTTTTTTAGAAAGATAGTGACGCTTCCTTTTTTTTTTTTTTCCCCGTGGCTACTCTGTGTGGTGGAGGAATTTCAAGATGTATTGTTTTTAGGTATTCGTGAGTGTCATAGTTTACAGAAAAATTTTATGGATCTCTCTTTTTTTGCTTGTTTGTTTGAGATCACGCTGGATATGTGAAAAGAAGGGTTTGAACACCTTATCTCCCATAGGTTACGAATTTTGGAAAATTCTGTCTGATCCAGCAGAGTAACAAAATCTGTTTCTTGAAATTTCATGGGTGCTCTGCAACCACGTGATTTTTTTCTGTGGGTGCTTGAGCCCCGGAGCACCCACATAGTCGGCATTCTGACTGCACTCGATATCAAATAGGAATCGGCAATATCGATATCAGTTGCAAATAAAAACAAAATCTGAGGCTTTTCTCGAACTGAATGCAGTCGTCTCAGGTAGTGCCCTACCCCTTCTCCCTCTCCAGGTTTCTTAACAAGGCATCTCTCGGTTTAAGTCACTCACTCAACCATAATGGCGCATGTTTTTCAGCATTTTCTTTTTTCGGATATTATCAGTCTGGGAAAAAATTTCCGATTCTTCTTATATGTGAATGCAGCCATCCATGATAGAAGAAAAGAAAAAGAAAGAAAAACAGAAAATAGAATCTGTTTCTTGATAGATTGAAATTTATTATATTTATCTTCTGGAAGCAAAAAGAAATCTATGGGACTCTCAATAGCAGCTTTTAAGTCAATCATCCTTTTAGAGGTCCGTGCGTGCAGCATCGTACGCCAAATATTATTACGTCAGTTATGGTGCATTCGCGGATAACTCTGTAAAATATGAGCTATTGCGACGGGACAAACGACAATATCCAGCGGCAAAGTCTGTTTTTCGAACTGCATTTCAGAGGATGCAAGCTAACGAACGCAGCCTCTCGTCCATAATGCTACGTTACTCTTATATCCTCTTCCAGGGGCGTGTGTAGGTTTTCATTTTGGAGGAGGCCAAAGCAGTAGCCAGTGGGGAATCAGGGAGGAGGGTTTGATCCCCACCCCTGAAATTTTAGTCAATCCATTTGTAGATTTTTATTTGTGTTAACTCTGGAGATCAATTATATGCGAAAAAATTTTGCGTTACTTACCCCCCCCCCCACGAAGCGCTGTATATTCTCCCCCACCCCCACGAATTTTTTTTCTGGCTATTGCTTTCGAGTGGGACGATCCAGTATCTGTAATTATTGGCGTTATGTTATAATTATTGATATCATATTCTAATGTAAAAATATTTATACGTTATTCAAAACCGGATGAAGCATCCTAACTAAATAATAATAACAATAAGGTTTATAACGTTCTAAAGTTGATTTATTTTAAATCTTATTGTTACTAGTGTTGATATAAATGTTTTAAACTAACAGTTTTTTAATAATTGTTTTAGATTTTCGGGAGTGGTTCGGTCTTCTTCGAACCCCCTTATATGCCACTGCCCTCTTAAAAAAAGAAGAAAAAAAATCTGAAACACTTTCAGATTTTAAATACGCACTAAAGTGCTATATATTAAAAGCGTATCATAATTTATGCGTCGTTTCTATTTTTCTTCCTAATTCCATTAAGTTGGAAAGTGTATCATTATTTATGAGTGTGCCGTATTTTTCTTTCTTGTTTCGTAAAACCCATCTTTGGAATCGCAATCTATCTTAAAATCACCTACCAAAACCATTTTGCAATCTTCGCCAAGTATATTACAACTATACTTCACCGTTTTAAATATTGTTTCCAATGTGCATCATAATCCATGAGTGTAATATGTTTGTCTTTCTTGGGTTGATTCCTACTTTAATGCCCCGACTCCCGCCAAGGTGGCGATCATTAAACATACGCAGTATCCATCACGATTTTTTGTATTTATGTGGCAATCGTAATTTAGAAGTAAAATGGCGATTTGGAACAACCTGTAAGTACAGCATTCCGTTATATTTTTATTTATTTTGGGTTGCCAATGAATGCAGTTTTAATAATTAAGTCTTCAAATTACTTAACTGGTGTGTTTATCGCTAATTTGTTTACATCAGTTTTCATCTAGTTCTTTTGGGAGCGCTGAAACTTGTGCATAACTCCTAGAGACCGATGACTGCAAAGCTCGCCAAAGTGCCGGGAATTTTTAGGTTGGCGAGAGTAGGGACGTTAAAATAGGAATCAACTCATCTTGTTCCATAAAACACATCTTTGGAATCGAAATCTATATTAAAATCGCCTACTAAAACTATTTTACAATCTTCGCCAGGCATATTCGAACTACAGGCATATTCCAGCTATATCGCGTAGACATATTTTAAATACTGTTTGGAATGGGCATCATAATCCATGAGTGTATCGTGTTTTCCTTCTTTGTTTCATAAAACACTTCTTCGGAATAGAAATCTATAATAATATCGTCTACGGAATAGAAATCTATAATAAAATTGTTTGACGATTTTCGCCAGGCATAGTCAAACTATACTTCACCTTTATAAATACCATTTGGAAAGTGTATCATAATCTATGAGCGTACCGTATTCGTCTTCTCCGCATTCGTCTGTTCTATAAAGCACTTCTTCGGAATTAAAATCTATATTTAAATTGCCAAGTAAAACTATTTTACAATATTCGCCAGGCGTTTTCTAACTATACTCAAAATATATTTATAATAAATTGTCGCGTTTTGGCACCAAATTTAGCGATCCAAAAATTGCAAACCTTGTGCGACTTTGAACATTTTATTAACGCCCCCCCCCCTCCATGTTCTCTGGTAAACGCATTTAAAAATATCTTCACCGTGACAGTTCATATCTGCAAAACTTGTCGACAAGATCGCGTAGACAAAAATGCGTAGATAAGATTCTCGAACCGAGCGAAATAGAACCCTAGTGCTAAAAAAAGGAAAAAAAAAAAAGTAAGAGTCCTGAAAATTTTTACAAATAGTCTTGAGTACTAGCCGGTTCTTTTTCGTAAATATTAACAACGTGATGTCTGACTGTTTTCATTATGATACTCCTACACTTTTCCCCTGGTAATAAAAATACTCTATTGGTTAAAACAGTTCTTCAAATCTTTCAAGAAAAGAAAAGCATGAAAGCTGGCAGCTATGTACGCTTTAGCAGTATTCCTATTTGTACTAGATTTAAAAGCACTGATGCTGGCTTTATCTTTCAAAAGAAGAAAAAAAAAACATGTATTAAAAGCACTTCTTTTTTTAGAAATCTCCTGTCGGGAGCAAATTTTAAAACAGCTTGAAAAGAACTTTTATGTATTTGTGTTTGTTACAAAAGCTGGTTTCCTCAAATTATGCTTCATGGAGCACTAAGTTCTACCCGCGAAGGGTAGCCAGTGCTCTTCGAAAAAATATCTTGTTGCTTTAGCCTCCACTTCACTAGTTTCAAATTTACAAAAGGTGCTCTGCCAAAATTCAGAATACCTTTCAAAGTAAATAAATAAGACGAAAAAGCAAATGCATGGTATTTTTATGACCCTAGCCTCATGATGCATAGAAAATATGCTGATGATAACACATCAAGAGTAAAAGTTAGCAAACAAATTCGAAAAGTCTTAACACAGGCGGCACGAAGAATACGAGGAAAACTTCCCTCGAAAATGACGGTACTTACCGCTGGAATTTATTTCGGTAATCGGATATAATTAAGGGATTAGGTCCGACCGAGGTGGTTTTAGCAAAACTATTACCGGACTCCTAGTTTGCATTTTTGGCTATTACACAAGCGGCTCAATCAGCTTATCCACTCCGGTGGATACCGATAATTCTCCTCTGGATGATGATGACTCATCCGTAAATCATCATCTAAATCGCGTTAAAGGAGTTCCATTGCAAGACTGCGTCCGCGCAAATCGCTTTTGTGGGCATCGTGCATTTCTTGCTGCTGCAAACAATTTAAATACCATAAGGGAAGAGGGCTAAAATGTAACTTCCAACTTTTAAGATATTTTTAGGATGATTGTCTTGCACAACATTGAGCTTTGCTCGTGCACGTGAAGAATTCAAAATTTAGGTTAAAATTAAACTATTTGAAAGTTGTGGTGGCTGATCTTCTGAAAAAGAGTGTAAAAATTAGCAGCTCTGATGAGTCTGAGAAAAAGTTCCGAAGGATTTAAAACCGGTACAAACATATCCCGGTTTTAAATGCTTTATAGCTAATTTATAATTCTTCTTTTAAACGTGTACAGATTTTGCAGCTAGTGATATTACATTGTTAATTTATATAATCCAATTTCTCTCTCTAATTATTTCTTTTAATATCCATGGTTAGCATAGTATGATTTTTTATTTTAAGAATATTTTTGAATATTATGAAATACATGTTATTATTTTAGGTCATTATTAATTCTTGGATTATTAATTTGTGTAATTAATACTTGCTATTTCCTTTCTTGGTTTTGGGAACACTATAAGTTCAAGTTTGTTTTTCTCGTTGTGGCATCATTTGGTGAGCCACGCTTGAAGTTGTTTCTCTTTCTTCGTCATGTTTACTGTAGCAGGATACAGCCCAGGAGGATTTTTGAGCGTTTTGCCAAGCCATTTACCGAAACATACCCTTACTGCTATTTTTATCTTTATGTTTACAATCGGCTGTGTGTAATTCTTCATGAGACTCGCAGTGATTTTAAATATCCCATCAGCGATTGTTTAAAAAAAAAAAAAAAAAGAGTAAAATTTTACTGATGGAATTGTACAGGTATTCCTGGTACTGGAATACTGGGATTCAATTACAGTAACACTGTACTGGAATACTGGAATTTTCTGTGTCCAGAATGATGCAAGACTCCATACCGGAATGGAGTCCAGCACTGGAATAACAATCCAGTAGCGGTGTACTGGAATTTCTCCGTACTGGAATACTGGAATTCTTTTGAGAGTTCCTGCAAAAGAACTGGGGTGCATAGTATAATACATAGGAATAACATATATAAATTTCGTAGTAATTTATGAGTATTTAAGCAGTTAGAGCGTGAACGGACCGACAGACAATCCGAACTCATAAGCACTTTTCAACTTTGCAGGAAAGTGTTGAAATAGAGGGATGACCTTTGACTGTGCGCCCATTTCCTTAGAATTAACTAGAACACGTTTTTCCAAAATTTTGTTCGGAAGGAACCAATTTTGCGTCTTGAAACCTTGTGTATATTGAAGTCTAGTGAATTTGAGGCTATAAGGCAAGGATGTAGCTTTCCAGGAAGATGACTTACAGGTTATTTATTACCTCTGGAGCTGGTGAGTCCGAAGGATATCAACGGACCTGCTACAAGCAGGGGCGTAGCCAGGGGGGATATCGGGATATATCCTCCCCCCCCCCCCCGAAATTTTTGGATTAGTAATAAAATTCCGTCTATTTATACACATATAAGTTCATATACCCCCCCCCCCCCCGAAATTTTTTTCCGGCGCATATCCCCCCCCCCCCGAAAATTTTTCCTGGCTACGCGCCTGGCTACAAGACTGTGCTTTGTACCTTTGCGGTTAAGCGATAAAGAGTGATCGCAGAAATCGCAAATACTATTTGATTAGTGAAATCGCGCACGGATGTTCACCATTAGATTAATCGATTATTCATTCTATTTAAATAGTAGTAATCGATTATAGAAATCATATAAATGGCCCACCACTAAAACATAGTCACTAACACTTGCGATCCGATATAATCGGATGATTTTTCACCACAATTTTTGAACAGTTCTATCGTTCCTGAAAAATTTGGACTTAAAGGAAATAGAAATCACAAAGTAAAGACTGGTGGTGAAAAATCTTCTGATAGGTACCGAAGAGTTGATAATTAAACTGGTATCAAATTTGCCATCCCATCTAGCGTGCGGAACACAGTGATGTCAGTAACTCCAATAAAATTTCAGCTGTCTTCAAGTTAGGATGTGATGCGCTGAAACGACTGAGCCTGTCGTGTAAATTTAGTAAGGAAGAAAAGAAAAAGTCAAATTTTGTTCTGTTTCCCCCAAAACTGGCTTCATTGATGACTGTCGCATGTTTAGGTAAGTTAGCACGGAATCCGTCGTGGAACTAGTGACAACCACCTGTCTGGATTTTCCGCAATTGGTTATTAAACGTGCGTGACTTTTCGTGACGCCAACATAAATGCCATGATTTATTCATTCATAAAAGTGTAGTCAAAATTCAGAATAAAAAGTCTGTTTTTTTTCGCGGAGCGTATCTTAGAAAGTTTGTTTTGTTAAAAGCGTATATTTACGCGGCGCATATTTTGAGGTTAAACTCTGAACTAGTACAACAGCAATGCAATCAGAATTCATTCCAAGCGACTAATGAAAGGATTTTAATCGCCCGCACTAACAGTCTTAGAATGAGAGCTGTAACGGAATTGGAACTTTTTCTAAGAGACGAGATGCTTTCCCAACCCCGTCACTTTAATCAATTACACTCATAAACGCCCTTATCTAGCATAGTTGCGAACCGTTCCCTTTCTATCAGAACATCTTTTACCACCAATTTTGAAATATTTCATTCTAGTCTGGAAGTATGGACTTATTTTAAAATTAAATTACTAAGGAAAAATAAGTGGTGGGAAATGTTCCGATAAAAACAGAACGGTTGGCCGCTATACCTATAGTATAGGCAAAGAGGAGCAATGCCAAAAACACGCTAGCTATCTGGCATAGTATTACCAATATTATTTACGCACTGGTATAACATGGAAGTGGTTCAACACTAAAATATAGCATCTTTCTAAGGAAAGTTCTGAAGTTTAGAACCAACTACAGAAGTAACAATGCTGTCAGAAGAGTTCACAAGGGACTAATGGACCTCCCGATACAGTCAATTTAATTACTCGCATCAGCTTCTTAGAAACAACCAGAGCAGCGAAATTGCAATCAGTATTCCTTCCAATGCAAGCACTTAAATTGCCCACCGCACCCTGTTTCTATATAAAAAAAAAAAAAAAGAAGAAGGAAGAAAGAAAGAGAAAAGAAAAAAAAGAGACATTCAAGACCGAATCATGTGCACAAGCTAAGTTAACAACCTCTAAGAAAATGGGAAAACCTTTCCTCTAAAATTTCTCACATTTCACCATTTTGTCTCTTTTTTTCTCTCCTTTCAGAATTTTACCAACTTAAGAAGCCCATCTGCTGGTCAACGTATGCAAAGTGCGGCTGTCCTTGCATGAATTAGTCTCTCTTGAGGAACCACGGAAGCTGCACCCTCAAATTACTGGAGCAGTGTAAAACCCGCAATTTGCACGGCCAGCCCGTGAGATTTCGCTAATAGCGAAATCGTTTCTTAAGGCTCTAGCTCTGCTGTAGCAAGAAAAAATTTAATTGTTACAAATCGCTAATCGTGCGGACATTTTCTTTTCTTTCTCAAATTCTTTTTTTATGTGTGCACTTCATTCCTTCCTTTTTCAATGTCGATGTCCAACGAATCACTGACCTTAACCCTTCCGAATCATTCAACGAACCTTTATTTCTTGGCTCACTGATCCAAAAGAAATTCTCATCAATTTCCGTGTGCATGCACGAAATATCGCGCCTAAATCGACAAGCGTGGAGCCTGCGTCAAAAGAGAGCGACTTTTGACGCAACAAGACTTTTTTACTTTTTTACCTGATAAGGGATTCAATTACAATAACTCTCGATCTCGCCTGCATAAGAGAAGAGGAAGCGGGGGGGGGGGGGAGTGAATGCACACTGCTTTTCTTAACGCCAGGGCCCCCATAGAAGTCGCTGCCCTGAATTTCTACAATTTGCAAATTTTTTTTTTTCAAAAAGAAGAAATATGGATATTTTTTTTTGTGTGTGCAAAAGCCTCTTAGCTATACTGTTGTTCTCATGGCGTCACTGTTCCATAGAGCCTCAACAGCCTGATTATTACAGACGAGAGAGATCAGAGCCCGATTCTGGTTAAAGTCCTATCAATTATGAGAACCAGTGAATGATATGGCAATTAGACGTACGTGCTCTTGGAACGTCTCTTCATTTAATAATGTTATTAAATCTTTTAAAAAATAAAAAGTTTTTTTACGGTGAAAAAAAAATGATTTCGGTTTTTCTACCCGTCTGCTGTCTAACTGCAGTAAAAAATGCATTGATTACTACGAAATTTATGTCTGCCATTTCTTTGTACCTTGCACTATTAAAAATGGTATTTCTTATATTCCATTTATAAATCATCCAAAAGAATTCCAAGTGAGTAACTGTTTAAAGTGCGTTTTAGAGATATTCGTATATTTCAAAGAAAGTAAAATTGACAATATATATTATTAAAGATTGCTAAAAAATGCTTTCCATCAAAAATAGTGCCTGTAACATTTACGGTTCTTCTACAGGAGCACTCAGAAAAACTTCGGTGCATTATGGTCTACGCTAGTTTAGGGAAATTAATCCATTTCAAGCATGATCTATTATATAAATGTGAAAGTTTGTCTGTTTGTTTGTTTGTTCGTCCGGGAACTCCTCCCACACCATCAGACCTATCGGCTTGAAATTTTGCACATACACGTAAAACGACATAGAATAGGCCGTAAGCTACTTTAAAATTCTGGAAATCCACCCGTTCCCTAATTTTTAACGATTTTTTCGCAATTGTCAGGGCAGAAAGCTACTCAAATGTCCAATTTCAGAAAATTCGTGAGCATGCGCAGAGACGGTTGGTCGCAGACCTTCCGAATTTTGCATACGGTTTCACTAGGACAGATCCTAACACGCCTCGGAGCAATTTTTTCGAAATTCGAATTAGAAAATGTTTTATTTTATATTTTGTCCGATTTTTGGCGATTTTTCTTGCTTAATACGTAATAACGCCAGTAATTACACTCGCAACAAAACGATATTTACATCATCGGATGGAGAAGAAAATTTGCTTTTTAAAACTGTTTGTTCGGACTGTGTAACATAATTTGCAGATTTTTGGGGATTTTTCAAATAAAATTAAATTTCACGCTGACTTTCGTAAAATATTTTTAAAACTGCTGCATCTTGAATTCTATGCGTCATAACTTTTTTATATTTTGTCAAATGACGGAGCATACATTTCGTCCTCTTTTAAAACAGAAACCAAAGGAAAATATAAATTAGGAGATTTTTTACGAATTTTTATGTAAAGGATTTTCATTTCAAAAGCAGATGCTTAAAATTTCGGTATGATATCTTGCGGTTTGGTTGTCTTGGAGACCGCAACAATGATTAAAATTGCCAGTTGGAAAAAATAAATAAAATTACTTTAAAATAACTGAGTTTTCGCATGTTGAATGTTGTGCGTGATTTTGATGTCACGAGTTTAAAACCCCTTTCGAAACTCTATCAGAATAACGAACTCACAAGCAAAACATACGCCACGCAGGAAATAATTCTATATTTTATTTAACGTTGCCAGAAAAAGAATTGAATGCTGTTTTCTCACCAGTGAATTATCCAACATTATTTACAATTGAGATTTTAAACGGGACACTTTTTCGATCGCAGGAAATATATTGCGGTGTTAAACAGGACCTGATTATGACCAGCGGGGGGCCCCGGGCATTGATGAATTTGGGGGCCCCCCATCTATGAAATTTGTTTTACTTTTCATAAAATTTTGTTGTTAAAAAAAAAGAACATTTGAAATTGGGGGCCATTTCGATCCGGGGCCCCTGGGCAAAGTCCCGATTTGCCTGTGCGATAATAGGGCCCTGGTGCTAAATCCACCAATCTGACAAGAATTATGCGTAAAAATTTATGGAGCTGATTTAGTGGCAACCATTAAGTGAAATGATTATCGTTTATGCTAATGCGTAAATTGCAAAGAATCACCAAAGAGTTAAAGACTGCATTCGCGGCAAATATCTAAACCGTTTCTTTAAATTAAGCATTAACGGTTGCAAAACGAAAATATATTGCATTGGTATCAGTAAAAGATAGTATAAGTAATAGTAAGTAGATATGCTAAGGCAATATTGATCAGAGCACAATATACCGCATTAATAAATATTTCGTGAAAGTAAGTCTTCTATTTATTTTTGAACAGCCGTATTACATCACAGCTAACTAAACATTAAGTAATTCTACGTCACGTTAATATATCCCGCGGTAGTTTCCACAGAAAAGACTGCAACAGAACTTTCTTTTTTCTTGCAGATTCTGTTTTGTCACAGGTAGTTATGATCACATTTTAGGAAAATTTTTTCATCTTGCCTTGCGAAGAGCGGGTACACAACTATTTTAACTATAAAATAAACCGGTTCTCCACATCATGTAGTATCTAAGGTATTAATGGGATAACTTAAATCTAAAAATGAGTATGATGTAACAATGAGACATTTTGAAAATTGGGAATTTTCACTGCAAACCATCAACGCTTTTCTTTTCTAATCGCGAATGACATAGACATAGTATTTTGCGTCATAATATTAACAATGGTCTCAGGTCAGTACTTATACCAACTTTACAAATAACTAATGAGTATCTTTACGCCAAGAGTCAAATCACTTGGCTTATTTTTAGATTACAAATCACTGGAATCAATTCGAACTATACATTAAGAAAAAGTTTCGTTCCCTACCGTACGGAGAACGGGCACGCAGCTAGTAATTATATAAATGTTTATACCAGCTTAGTCTTCATTTAACTATAGAAATAACGATTAAAGTTTTTTTTTTTTTTTTTTTTTTCTCACGGAGTCTTGCAAAATTGCATTAATGCTTATGTGCAGCATTTTAGAGATAACATCACCAAATTTGGCACAAAAAAAGCTTTTCTTGGAAAGTGTTTTTATAATCGATGCGTTAGGCATGATTTAATTTTCTTGTTTTTTTTAATTAAAAAATTTTAAATAAAACAGTGAGTTTTTCTGCCTTTTCGGTAGCATACCGATTGTGTAGTTTGTACTGGATTAATTTAAAGCTAAAAGACATTCCTCTTAACCCAGCTGTCAAAGAACTAGCTGAAATTCATTGCCTAGATATTTTATCTTTTATATGATTCTGTAACTTAACAGTGTTCCACCAAATTCTGGAATCAGCGTTCAAAAATTCATCCTCAAACTTAAAACTTGATCAGGACTCTATTTGGGTAAGAAATTTGCAGCCATACGTAAAACTTTATCCATAGAATGAATAAAATAATAGGTAAGCAGGTTTGATTTTCACTTAATTTTTTTTTTCCCGCAATGTCGGTGGTCCAACAAATGTGCAATTAATTGTGCTGGTTTTAAAACAATTTATTCTTCTTCTTCGTCTTTTTTTTTTTTTTTTTTTTTTTTGAGAATTTTTTTTGAGAATTTTTTCATATCTTTACTTTTACGTACTCCTAATTTTTGCTTTAATCTGCATCAAATTCACACACATTGTTTTAGAATGTTTTGATTTAATAATTTTAATTTATTTGTATTTAAACATGCCTTCAAAATAAAATACAGTTGAATTACAGTACAGTAATAACTACAATACAGTTGTAATAAATAAGTAAAACTCGTTTTATTTATTTATTTATTTGTTCCCAATCTTTTTTCCATTTATTCTTTCTTTCTTTGTGGAAAGTGCATTTATTTTCAATGTATAACTGCAATTTTAATTCATAATCTTCAAATGTTTAATAAACAATTAACTAATTTGAATAGTTACAATATTTCTGTTACAAACGTATAATTTACACAAACCTGACTAAGTCGCACGAAACCGAGAGAAGCATACCACAGTAAATAAAATGGAAATAATTTGTAATAATATGGAAATATGGTATATAAAATGGAAATAATGGAAATGTTCCTTGGGGCCCGGCACCGTTTGATCTACGGACCGGTACCAGTCCGCGGCCCGGGGATTGGAAACCACTGATCTAGAGCACTTGTAATGTGTCCATATAGATATTTTAGGACGTATTGGATTTACAGGGTGTTCCAAAAAAGGTGGTCACTTTAACTATATTAGAGATAATGTATGAATTGTAAATTGAAAAAATGTTCAAAATACGGTCGAAAATAAGACTTTGCCAAGAAAAAATTCCTCTCGCATATCCATTCATATACGTCAACGAAACCTGATAATGTCTTCTTTTAAACCGCTTCCCGAAAAATGACAAATAATTATAAATTTGTGTGTAATAATGAAACTGTGGCAATGAGGTACATCCGACGAACTGTCCATCCAGGCAGAGACACCTCCTAGATATACAATGCCTGAGAGCAGAAAATTTCTGACATCCCTGAAAGTCTACTGAAGTGTGGACAGCACATATTTATTTTCACAAAGTATAACTATTCAAATTTTGTGGTAAATTTACTCCCGCATAAAACAGTTTAATGATTTAAGATAAAAAATTTAATTTTACGGCAAATAGGAAATTTTAACCATCACTAATTATATAATATGATATAGAAATAGATCATAAGAAATTATTTTTTATAAGACTAGGGGCCAAGGACCCCAGACTCGCTACGCTCGCTTTCGTATGAGGCATTCGGTCCCTAATAAGGCTTATTTGTAAAAAAAGATATAATTTCAACAGACAAAACCCGAAGATTGGATCAGATAGAATGTTACTGAGCTACACATTGCTTCGTTCTTGCATGTTCATCGGTACATAAAAATTTAAACTTCACACTACAGTAGACGCCCTCCCCCTCATAACACGGAAGATATTTTGTTTGGGGAATCCGCGTTGTACGGGTCCTGAGCTATACTCCACCTGGAGTGCGCACTCCTCTTATAATCGCTGGAAAATTTATTTGCACTCCTCAGAAACACAATGATATTTAATATTGCCATTCAAAAGTTATATTAATTAGGAGCTAAAGCGTAATAAAATCAGAGCGTCTGTTTCAGCTGTATTTTTAATAATGCAAAACCTATTGGACACCTTGCGAATTTGCCACCCATGGCGATTTTTCATTATTTCGCGACTTGCGTACAGGTAAAGTTAATAAAAGCTACGGAACAGATAGGATAGCTTGCCACCCACGGCGACTTTTCATTATTTGGCGATTTACACATGCTCACAACCTATAATTACTGTTCATTTAAGGTTACCGGAAAACTGTTATCCATATTTTCATTTACATAATCATTTGCAGATTGGCTTACTTAGCACCACGAATTATACCATCTCGTCGTGCTAGCAAATATCCAAAGTGTACTATAACTGCTATAATGGCATAGTTAACGATGTTCATATCATACTCCATGTGGGCGGTGAAAATTCTGTTTACAGTATGGCTGAAGAACAACAAAAAAAAAAAAAGATTTTTTTTGAGAGAGTTAAATTCTAAAACATTTCACAATTAACAGCAAATGACACGTTTTCATGCATGTTATTTTTGGATAAAATGAAACGCAATTAATCGTAGAACTTTGTATAAAACGCTTTCAGTTTTATTATTATTTATTTATTTACTTTATAGGAATTAGAATAAAACTTAATTTACAGATATTTTCCGTTGCTTGTCATTTTTTTTTTAATACGTGGAGGCGTGGCTAGAGAAGGATTTCGATTTTGAATGAAATGTGAACGAGAAAGAAAATAGAGATCCTATAGTTCTCCTGTATTACTATTGTAAATATTTAGGAGCCTTAGAGTAAAAAGGATGAAACTGCCAGTGCAGAAAAATATGTGTACAGGTTTTGGAACTTTTCTGAAAAAGAAGGACATCGATGTATTCAAACCAATGTTTGTTTGGCATTGATTTTGAACACTTGTGTGTTTTGAGGTCGATGTTTTCTTACACAGTCCATTGTACACTTGATACATAATTGCTATCATACACATGGAATGCAACCACTTTTCATAAAGAGTAATTTTTTATTTGTGCAATAACAAAACTTTATGTGAGAACACATCTCAATAGCTTTACACTTAAAAACACTAGGTATGTGTTAGCAGTGAAGTCTTTTAAGTTCAAAGATCCAAACTTTTAACGTTTTCTTAAACGGTAAATTGAACGTTCTAATAGGCTTGTTCTAAGTTTAACAAATGAACAACTCAGCACATAGAGAGCAAGTCTATTGGCTACTTTTGTTTACTAACACTCGTTGTGACGTCATGTGGATTAACCCTATTAACTAATCAAAGTGGCCAACAGTTGTCGAGTTTGAGAAAATAATGCTTGTTTAACATCGATGTTTTTTTTTTCCCGCTTATTCAATTTCATATTTTATCTTGAAAGAAATCTGCTCTAACATTTTCTCAATCAGTAAATTGAACATTCTAACAGGCGTGGTCAGTGTTTACTAATAAACATCTCAGTTCTCAAACCAGAAAACTGTTGACTGTTTTTCTGCTTCCTTTGCATCGATGTTTTGCTTACGTCACTGGCGGCTCCTCCATTTGAGCACATGAGCACGTGAACCCCCAAAGGAAAAACGAAAGAATAAACACATTAACAAATTAAATTTAAAACAAATATCAAGCACAATTCTAGATTTATGAGAATTTTAAACGTGAATTTTACGCTCTCCCGGTCTCCCTACTATTATTAAATACGCTTATTATAGCTAACGCACTGTAGTGTAGATTACTACAGCACATTCTTAAATCGATCGCACTTGCGAACGGAAAATTTTCCCTCTGAACCGCTCTCTGGTATCTGAAGACGAGACAGCTGAGAAGAACATACGGTGCTGATGAAATCATTCCGTTCGCACATTTTCATTGTGCGCTCTGGGCCATTACTTTGTGGCATCGCTTCCGGATTTTTCCTTGGTTCGTTACGTTCGGTTAGTTAATTAATTTTTCTTTCATTTTCTTTATTTCTATCATTTTTTCACTACATTATTTTTTTACAAACTAGTGTAAATAATTAAGATGGGAGAATAAAACGTATTTCGGAGCTAAAGCAAAGACATTTTTCAATATTATCCCTTGAAAAAAAATGAATGAAGAGAACACCTTTGCTAAAACTTATCTTGGTGACGAAATGTAAGACCAAAGATACCTTGCTCTCTTTCAGTTGCGTGCATTGTTTTCCTTTAACTGCTGGAAACGCAAATATATTTTAAATTTGTAAGGTGCGTCGTATCTGCCTTTTTTAATTTTAAAAATTTATTTTGTGAACCTTCTTTTAAATAATCCACGAGCCGCCACTGTGCTTATGCACTAAAAAAGTTTTCAGTAAAATACGTTTGCTTAAAATATTGTACTGGAAAATAGCACCCACACCAGGCTTTAAGTAGTGCTAAAAAATGTTTATTTAACTTTAGTCCACTCCGGTAACTTCTGTCGACATAATTTATGGGCCGATTTGTGTCGACACGTTTCCGATGCATCTTTCAACAGGGTAACGGTGCATGCGATTGAGCTTAAATTTGGTGTATATATTATAGACCACCGTCGTACAAACTTTATTGACAACCGTTGTTTTGGTGTGTATAGAACGAACGCATAGCTCTTTTTACAGGGCTACAAAAAATACTTCCCATACATTACGGCGTATAAAAGAGAAATACTGAAAAGTGCCATATAACGCAAGAGAGGGAGGGAGAGTAAAATGTTGAGTCACCAAGGTTCCAATTTTTGATAATTCTTCGCTAAGTTTGATGCCAAAAAATTATAAGAACTCGGAACTGATTTAAGCTTGGGCGATATCTTCCAGATTTGGCTAGAAACTGGCAAACGTTGCAGTTTATTACATAGAAGTGAAGTTAGAATATTCCTGGAGAAGATTGCAAAACAGTTTTAGTAAGCGATTTTAATAGATTTCAATTCCAATGAAGCAATTTATGGAACAGGGAAGACAAATGCGGCACATTCATAGATCGTGATACACTTTCCAAACAGTATTTATAAAGCATGGTTAGAATAGCCGGACGAAGAGTATTTATAAGTATACTTATAAATACTGTTATTCCAAACAGTATTTATAAGTATGGTTAGAATATGCCGGACGAAGATTGTTAAACAGTATTGGTAGGCAATTTCAATATAGATTTCTATTCCGAAGAAGTGTTTTATAGAACAGAGAAGACAAATACGGTACACTCATAGATTATGATACACTTCCAAAAAGTATTTATAAAGGCGAAGTATAGTTTGACTGTGCCTGACGAAAATTTGTAAAGAGTGTTGGTAGGAGATTTTAATGTAGATTTCCATTCCGAAGAAGTGTTTTATGGAACAAAAAAGGAAAACACGGTACACTCATAGACCGTGATAGACTTTTCAAATAGCATTTATAAAGGAAAAATATATTTAGAATATGCCTGACGAAGATTGTTAAACAGTTTTGGTAGGCGATTCAAACCAGATTTGGACAAAGTACATAGAAAATGTATTTTCGATACAAAATACAAGACCCATTGATTTATTTATTTAATTTCCAGGAGAGGACAGCTCGGGTCACTGAATGTGTCGCTTAGAGCTACATAAATGTCCACCACACATTAAAAGTACAAGATACAAAATACTTCCTGAATTGAAAAAACACAAAATATACAAAATACATGTACGCACAAATTACAAAATTTATGTAAAAGTTTTCATGTGTTTTTTAATTGACGGCACAAAAAATACGCAAACTCATGAATAATGATACACTTTCTAACTTAATGAAACAAGGAAGGAAAATAGGGACAACGCATGGTTTATAATACACTTTTGATGTACAGTACTTCAGTGCGTATTTAAAATATGAAAGTGTTTCATATTCTTATTTTTAATTTTTTAGCACTTGAGTGCTATTTCGATCGATCACGGTTTTTGGCGTAGACACGATTTGTCTACGCACCGTATCACTTTTCAATTTTTAAAAATATGTTTTGAGTATAATTAGAAAACGCTTGGCGAACATTGTAAAATAGTTTTAGTAGGCGATTTAAATATAGATTTTAATTCCGAAGAAGTGTTTTATAGAACAGAGAAGACAAATACGGTACACTCGTAGATTATGATACACTTTCCAAGTGGTATTTTATAAAAGTGAATTATAGTTTGACTATGCCTGGCGAAAATTCGTAAAGAGTTTTGGTAGGAGATTTTAATATAGATGTCTATTCCGAAGAAGTGTTTTATGGAACAAAGAAGAAAAACACGGTACACTCATGGATTATGATGCTCATTCCAAACAGTATTTAAAATATGTCTACGCGATACATCTGGAATATGCCTGCAGTTCGAATATGCCTGGCGAAGATTGTAAAATAGTTTTAGTAGGCGATTTTAATATAGATTTCGATTCCAAAGATGTGTTTTATGGAACAAGATGAGTTGATTCCTATTTTAACGTCCCTACTCTCGCCAACCTAAAAATTCCCCGCACTTTGGCGAGCTTTGCAGTCATTGGTCTCTAGGAGTTATGCACAAGTTTCATCGCTCCCAAAAGAACTAGACGAAAACTAAAGTGAACAAATGAGCGATAAACGCACCAGTTAGGAATTTGAAGACACTTAATTATTAAAACTACATTAATTGGCAACCCAAAATAAAAATGTAACGGAATGCTGTACTTACAGGTTGTTCCAAATCGCTATTTTAAATCTAAATTACAGTTGCCACACACAAAATCGTCATGGTTACTGCATATGTTTAATAATCGCCAACTTGGCGAGAGTTGGGCGTTAAAGTCGGAATCAACCCAAGGAAGACAAACACGGCACACTCATGGATTATGATGCACATTCGAACCAATATTTAAAACGGCTTGTTTTTCTCTTTTCAGTTCCCTGTGTTCTTTACGTCGAAGGACTTGGACTGAAGAAGTTCAAAACAATTTTTGAACGAAACGCGTATCCTCTTTCCTTTTACTTCTTATGTGTGTTTTTTACAAAGTTTTTAAATTACTTTATAGTTGTATTGTACTTGGCGAAGATTGTAAAATAGTTTATAAGTAGGCGATTTTAAGATCGATTTCGATGTCAAAGATGGGTTTTATGAAACAAGGAAGAAACATACGTCACACTCATGAATAATGATACACTTTCCAACTTACTGGAATAAGGAAGAAAAATAGACACCACGTATAAATTATGATACGCTTTTAATGTATATCAATTTGGTGCGTATTTAAATTCTGAAAGTGTTTCAGATTTTTTTCTTTTTTCTAAACATCTAAACATTGGCGTTATTTATCCCGGTGTATTCCCAACAATGATGTTTCAATTATGGACCATTGATATTTTGAAACATCGATGTTTTGCGTTCGATGTTGCAATCCCTAGAGCCGGACGTCTGCGCAAACCCACCCATCGTAGTATTTTTGTACATTTTTACTCTATGATGTATTTAAGTAAAATTACTGTTTTGCTTGGCATAAAAAAGTATCAGATTTCAGCTCCTTTATATCTTTTATAATCAGTGCTGGATCTAGGGGTGGGCAAGCCGGGGCCCCTGCCCCGGGCGCTGCTTTCAGAGGGGCGTTAAATCGCCTCTGAGACAAAGAAAACTTGACAAAAAATAGGATTGAGGGCGCCAAAAGGGTGTTGAATATCTCAACGTGTAATGTCATATCAGAATATAGCTGATTATTTTGTGTGTTTTACTCATTATCCAACTGTACCGCCCCTCGGAAAGTCGACGATATATATCGATGATTATAATTGAAGATTTTGGCGTAATTTATCTTTCTCGCAAATTTTTATCTTTGCAATGAATAATTTTATTTTCACGCAAAACGCTAAATATTAAACTTGATTGTTGCATGAGTTTATTTCTTGGTTTCCTATTCGCCATTTCAAAAAATATTCTTGAACGGGAATTTATTATGCGAACAAGAGTCTCAATTACATTCTGACCGAGAGGAAAAAAAAGAGTTACATGAGTTTTCTACTTGCTTCGGTGAGCACTGAACGGTCTGTTAAATGTCGTTCATTAATGTGAGTTGCCTATCCAGATCTGGATCATTTAAGTGAGCCGCTTTTTTGTATTGTTTCCAAGAATTGCTTCTTACGAAGATCCGGATCGGTGAATCATGTTTCTCAGTATAAATCTTACCCAGCTTATCACGATCTGAAACATTTTAGTGAACAATAAACCATTTTTTCTCGTCATTACTCTGAACTGCTTATCAAGATAGGGATGATTTTAGCAAGCTTTTTTTTTATTTATTATGATTCTGTAGCATTGATGTGGGATCTCTTGACTTTTTAATGTGTGTGCGGTAGGGGTGGGGTGAATCTTGAGTCGTTTAACCTCCCGTCCGCCTAAAAAAAAAAAAAAAAAAAAATCATATTAGAGAAGGTATTTATTATTAGTTATTTATTCAGCATAATAGTTCTAAAAAATGCATCTGATTCAGTAGATTGAACCAGATTATTGATTAATTAATCTCACTGCTGAGTAGCCCAGGGGTCGATGCAGACGAAAATTGGGTCCATTTTGCGGCCCCTTCACGAAATTACAATGGATTAAAATGGCCCCTTCACCAAATACAATCGATTAAAACGGCCTCTTCACAAAAGCATAACCGATGGAAACGCCCTTCATTGGTATTTTACCCTACTTTTTAAGCTGTGTTACCAATTATTTTAACAAAAAAAAAGTGACTTTTATTAAAAATTGGTACAAGGATTCACAAAAATAAGAGTTGAAAATCACAAAATTAAGAACTGAAATTCACAAAAATAAACAGTTTTCACAAAAATGGGACCATGGAAAAAATTCCTGGATCGACCCCTGGTCTAGCCGAAGGCAAAGCGAAGCTTTATGATTGAATCTTGCGACATTTGTACTCTTGCTTCTCCAAGAACGCTAATGGAATCTTGACAAATTGACAGAGCCATAGTGGTGGGGACGCAGATGATACTAAAGCTACATGGTAGTGATCGGACATGTCGTTAAGGAGTATAATCAATGAAAAGAATTTTCTATTTGTCCGCTCATTCCTCCGAGTCAGCTCATTCATCTATAAGTCTTATGCAGTTTTTAACCTATGAAGTCACATTTTTGAATGCTCCAAAAGAAACCACGGTTAGTTGAGTTAGTTTATCTTGGATAAGTCGCCCAGTTTAGTTTCCTAACAGAGTAATACTGAAACTTCTAACGACGTCGAAAAAAATTTTTTTTTTCTCTTTATATATGATGGATAAGGAGGAACGCATTCCTACGTTAAAATAGCTGATTTGTAATGATATCTTTTCCTTCCGTCACGAGCAGAGCGATTTTTTTATTCTTTTTTTTTGTGTGTGTGTGGTCAAGCATTGATGGCAGTTAAATTGAAGATTGCTCGTCAGTTTACTATGGTCGTATACGTACCAAGTCAATACCTTATTTTATGACATTTCAGGTGGCTTAAGCTTTACCAGATACCATATGCTTTAGCCGGCTTTTCTTTGGACTCCGGTGCAGCTACCACTATTCAAATTCGAGCGAAATTTGAATGTAAAATAAAACTTTTTGAAAGTTGTGGTGGAAAATTATAGAAAAGTGTTCCGAAAAAAGCGTAAAAGCTGGCAGCTATGCTGGACTTTTCTGAAATCCAGAACATCGAGGCTGCGCTCCACCCCCTCCGAAATCATCTGCGGTCCTGAGTTGAGATGAGCCGAAGTCTTAAAAACGCAGGACATTTCTGTGCTCCCCTAATTAGTGCATCGCACAAAGATCGAGATCGCAACCAGACTTTCTTCACGATTACAATTGACTGTAATCGCTTACTTAAAATGAGATTTTACAAATTTTACAGAAATGCTATGGTAAAATTGAATTATTCTTGCAACCTTCTTTCATCTTTTAGCCCTTTGAAACGAGACATTTTCACAGTAAAAATCCAACCTTTGCCATCGCTCGAGTTAACTCCCATTAGCATGCCATAGAGCTAAGGAAGTTTTTTGACACAGCAAGCTGTGCTACCGCGATAGCCATGTCACTGGTAGTTAAATCGATCAACGGCAACGGTTGCATTTTTTCAACGTTGGGCCCATTCAACCATATTTCTTGCGACTAGCGATGAAAGCACTGGAATTAAATGGTTTTACTGCGTGACTATTGCGCTTTAAGTCCCCTTCAGTGATCCAGAGACATGTCGCGGGTCGCTAGCAGTAGGGTGCCAATAGCGGAACCAATTCTTCAATAGTGTAACCATTTCCTTTAAAAAGGTGGTGATACGCCGGTATTAAACCAACAAAAGATATTGGGGACCGTGAATAATATTGGGATTTCACACATCTTCCATCTATTGTTCGGTAGAGGACACCCCAAGTGTCGCCGCCAGTCGCAGCTTCCTAACCATGTCAAATTTCCCCGTTCAAATACATTGTAGCTGCGACATGTCTCTGGATCACTGAAGGGGCCTTTAAAGGGTTAATATTCGATTTCATTGAGATCAATATTATCTCATTTTTAAGAAACAATTAACATTCACTATGCTAACGGGCGCACTGTTAAAAGGTTGGGAACCGCTGCACTAGATCAGCGGTCCGCAAAGGTTCATCAAGGACTTCGCAAAAATAATACATTAGTGTAAAATAACTCACAAAGGGTTCACCGAATTCTCTCGGATTTTAGAAAAGGTTCGCCAGGAGAAAATTGTTGGGAGCCACTCTCTAGACACACTATTTTTTTGGGGGGGGGAGGGGAGAACGACAAAACTTTTCTTTTTTAAAAGAAGATTCTTTTAAATGCCCTTAATACTTAATAATACCTTATAAATACTTAAGTCCTTAGATCAATTTAGCCTAACTTTAAAATTATAAAGTAGCTCAATATTTATCCACTTTTTTTTTCACGATTGTACACAGGTTCTGAAACATCCACAACCTCATACACGACCAACAAGTAGTAATATTTTCTTTAAAATTTATACAATCGTAGAACACCAATCAAATTTTTTGGCGGGAGCTTATAGATTCCAAGCATCCATAAGGATAAAATCAAGACGGAATGAGTTTCGTATTCTAAACAAAAGAGTTGTTTTTTCTTAGCATTCACGATTGCTTCTTCCATCCATGATTCATTTTATTCACATTTATATTGTGCTAAGCAGTAATAAAACATAATCAAATATTTTTCATCAATGATCCATTTCTGAAGAAACTGTCTGCTTTTTTCTGAATATTATAGATTTTATTTCTGCAGAAGTAGCTGAAACTGTTTTTTGAAATTTTCTGGGTGCTCCTCATGGGATCTTTTTTGTGGGTGCTTGAGACCCGGAGCACTCACACAATCAGCACTCCTTGTGGAGAAGACCCACTGTTCACACAGGGAGGAAGATTAAAATAGTTCAATAAAATTTGTAAGCGTTCTCCAAGAGCGGGCATTTGATCATCTCTCATTCGCCACTACTGAGGCAGCACCTTCTAGATACAGAAAGCCTTACAACTGAAGCTTTGACGTTATCACTAACATCCATATATTACGTCATTGCAGTTTTATTTTGAAAAAGTAAAACTATTTCAAATTTACGGTGAATATTTTCAGGCATAAAATATTTTAATGATTTAAGATAGAAAAATTTAATTTTACGATACGACAAATGGCAATTTTTCACCATCACTAATTATATGATATCATACAGAAATAGATCATATTACTTATTTAGCAAAAGCCAGCCATTCGGCCTTCAGGTCACGAGCACGAGGCTTCGAGCTCTCCAATATTTAAAAAAAATAGAACTACAAGACAATAATGCAGATCAGTCTTCCAAATGCACAGCAGTCATAATGAATTATTTTGTATCAGAAAGGTAATTATCATAATTTTTTATCTTTACCTTCAGATGTTTTCTAATATTTGTAGCATTTACCAGAAATTTTAAAAAGTTTTATAGTTTGAAAATGAAACTGTGATCATGTCAGGTAAGCATACCTAGTGATGGTATCAAAGTTTCTGTTGTCAGTCTTTCTGTACCTAGAAGGCGATGACTGAGGCCCGAAGCATTGGCCATTCTATTAAGCTGACAGCTAATAGGTAGCCAATTCCAATATTGTGCCCTACGAAGGGTCGGATAAGTTAACACCCAAATGGACGTGATAGCTCAGTGGTTAAGGTTAAAGTGTTGGACTTGGTAACCAAAAGGTTGTGGGTTTGATTCTAAATTACCACTGAAACGTACCGTGTGCTTGCGGTGTACGTACACGTTAAATCTGTAGATCCGAAAGTCACCTCGGCGAGCGTTAACAGTCCGAAGGAGCGCCAATATTCAGAAGTCCCTCCCTTTTTATGAGGATCCAAATTGTGGTCGGAAATTCGACGTATGTAGTTCTACATGTGGTGATGTGAGCTGCCCTTTCTTGGCAAACAAGTCAAAACCCTAGCCCAAACTGTGAACCGAACCGGACCTAAAGTGCAATAGAATAAAGTTCATTAATGATTTTACTTTCTTGATTGCTTCAGAATTGCAACTAACTGGCCTTAAACTGGCTAAAAACAGCCGTGTTTCAAAAATTGCTAATGCGTAAAACATACTAATTTTTACGTATTTTTTGTGTGCTTTCTTAACTCCTATTGC
The DNA here is from genome assembly GCA_038373885.1 of Cheiracanthium punctorium. Taxonomy (NCBI): domain Eukaryota; kingdom Metazoa; phylum Arthropoda; class Arachnida; order Araneae; family Cheiracanthiidae; genus Cheiracanthium; species Cheiracanthium punctorium. The sequence continues at coordinate 116,006 of JAWZYV010016102.1, read as the reverse complement.
GGACTGCGTTGCATACGTATTTCGTCTCTTATCTTTCTCCTTTCAAAAATGTTCCCGTAATATCAGCTCACAACTTATGCATTTCTTTATCACTATATGACTTTGAAAAGTTATGTTTTCCCATTTTCAAGTCACTGGCTCTTTTCCTTCTTCTCTAGTTTTTGTTCTTCTTAAAAAAATATCGCATCGAATTTGCAATAGAATCTGCCAGAGAACGAATCCCTCCTACTAACACCCATAATTTTGTGTCAAAAAAGCTTCGTAGTTTGACAGTAATTGTGACAGTAATTTTCGACAGTGATTCATGACACCCCGGAATAATTTTCCGATTTCTCAGAGCAAAAATTTCCGAAAACAATAGGAGATTTTTGACGTCCACATGATGTGTTGGCAAATGCATGTTTTCGCCATGCGGCAAGTGTATTTTGGCACTTTGTATTAAGAAAAAAAAATTTTCAAAGTCGATTACGAAAGTTTGAAAAAGTTTCAAAAATATTAAAGAGATTTAATCTAAATTTCTCAAGAAAATGGTGGAATTTCATGTGATTCAAGAAAAAAAAATCTTCTAAAAAGAGAGGATATTTTATATATATATATTTATTTAAAAATTGTAAAATAAATAAACAAACAGACAAAAAATAAGATAAAATAAAAATAAAATTTCTGACGCACTTGTTGCTGCGTAATGAAAGTTAATAAAAGTTGGCTGATTGTACTAAAATAGTAAAATTATTAGACTTTTTTTCCCTGCAAATAATGCAATGTGTATTAATGCAAAGCTGCTGGAGGGCTATCTGCATAAGGCAAGGGCGGATCAAAGGGGGGTGGCGGAGGGGGCGACCACCCCCCCCCCCGAAAAAAAAAGATATTAATATAAAAAATCCTATTTTACTTCCATAAAATGGATGTATATGTCAATCTTCTAACTAACCGCCCCCCCCCGACAAACTTGCATTAATCGCCACTGGCATAAGGATGGGTATCTTGGGTAGAGGACTTTTTAAAGTTTTTATTTTTTTATTATTATTATTTTTTTTTAATTGGAAATATATATATGTTACGGCCAAAGCCCGAAATTCGGTCAGTTCGCGATTTGGCTGGCCGATTTGCGTTTTGGCCAAGGGGTTTGGCCAAAGTTCGAAGTACTTGCAATTAATATTGTGTATTCTACTTTGGCTGGCCATTTCGCGAAGTGGCTGGGAATCCTTGGCCAAAGCCCGAAGTGATAATGGTAGACTGAGCGGTATCTATTTGCCTTTGCAAAAAGTTTCATATTTTTTGATGCGATATTTCGGGAGACAATGTGATCTGGGATCTTTAGCGTTAGGTCCGTAAAGCAGAAAAAGACTAAGGATACCCCTTAAAGGTGGTTGAAAAATGGAGTACTCAATTTGCCTTTGTATTATACAAGTTATGCAACGCATTTGCTCAAGATATAATTCGTCATTTTGAAGGGCGCAAATCCAATATTCTTCACGCTATCTCGTTGTTTCAGCGTATACGCTCACTGAATAATTTCTATTCTGGCTTTAATATGAGAACAGAATAACACGAGATCATATTTTTATATATTACAAGCTTATTTTTAACTCAGAGATGTCACTTATATTTGAACTCGTTTCTAAAGCAATTGCACCTTTAGAAAAAGAAAAGAAAAGAATAAAAAACAGTACACAGAAGTACCCATTTTTAAATACTTCATTTTTAACAGTGTGTAAAACAATCTGCTCTTGATTTCTTTCTTCCTACTTTGGCCGATCGTCCCAAGCTACTTCGCGAATCGGCCGGCCAAAGCCCGAAATTAAGAAAAGATCGGACATTGGCCGGTAAGTTTACAGCAGCGTTGGCCAAAACGCGAATTGGCCGGCCACTTCGCGAGCAGGCCGATTTCGGGCTTTGGCCGTAAAATATATACAAATAAGGTATTTGTATAGATTATCTTGTTTCTTTAAGAAAAATGACACACTAATGTTTCATGCCTTTAAACTATTAAGGTCTAATGAGTGATCCGTTTGCATTATTATAACAGCTTGCTGTTCATTTACAGGTTGTTAACATTATTCAATTTTACATTTAAATTTTAGATGAGTGTTTTTAATTATTTGTATGTGCGAGTTGTCACTAGTTCTAGCTGTTCACTAACAAACGAAAAACTTAGATTTTGCGGTTTCATTCGTACAAAAATTAAAAGTAAAATTAAGCTGGATGTATACCTTCCGAAGAGCCGATATAATGATCCTATAAAATTTCGACTCTGTTTTTAACTTAGAGAGAACTCAAAATATGAATAGAAAATTTTCATAGTGTTTCGCACTGAAAATTTTATTTTTTTAACTTTTGAAATTAAAATTCACTTGTGGCAATCAGGTTTTCACCTTTGAAACTAAAACTTTTCCTTCCAATTATCTTTAGTTAACGTGACATTTAAAGAAAAAGTTCAAACAATTTGTATCGTAAAGACATAGGCAAAACATTAATAACAAATTTCGAGTTTTCTTAATGTTTGTCTCATGAATCATTAAATGTATCAAAATTTTTGGCTCCGGTTACAAAAGCTAACACTAAACGATCATTCTTAGGACTGAAATTAATGATAAAAAAATAATAACAAATTCAGGAGCAGTTTGGAGTAGGAAACTCCTGATAATTCAGCTTTGTTCTCAAAAAATGAAAATAACAGCTCCAAAAATCAAATTTCGTACGATATTTATTTTTTATTTTTTAAATGAATTAGAAAACAGAGATTTCCTTAGTCTGAGTTTGTGTGAAGATAAAGTATACTGAATAATTTTCTAGTAAACATTTTATTTCATTGCATGTTTAATACATACGATAATAAGATGCTTATTATTAGTTACATATAATATTACATAGTTATTAATATTCAAAAATTGTCGCTTGCAATATATAATTAAATCTTAAATGCATACAGAAGATACTGTGCTTAGATAAATTTTCAGTACATTCATAATGATTTGCATTTTAAAAGTTTGTGGTTATAGGTATATAAGCAAGCATTGAATAACTAACTACCTGCGAAGCTACCAACTCTCCCTTTTTTTCGGGAAATTTTCCACCGCAATTTCTAAACAGTTTTATTTTACTTTCAATTATTTCGCCTTAATCTTAATTGCTAATAAAAAATTAGTGGTGAGAAATCCCACCCAAAAAACGGGATAGTTGGCAGTTCTGTTACCAGTAAAATATTAGTTCTTGGCGCCGTAGGTGACGATGTGTTGAGGCTGAAATATATACTCAAATAACATCGCACAGGAATTTATTTTATATTCCATGCATTTCGCGAGATTTCTCTTTCGTGATTTTTATTTTCGGGAGATAAAAGCCCAGTTCAGTAGAATAATTTCTCTGCAGTCATGCGTCCCAGAAAAATATATTCAACCTTATAATCAATCAATCAATCAATTTGTCTGAATGATGTGAAAAGAGAAATTTTTTTTGCTCGGGCGATACTCTCGACAAGGTTTAGCGAAGCTTTAGTGGAAGAGATTCTACAAATTATATGTTGACTGGATATGTGTTTAGTCTGCTGCCGTAGTGAACAGCAGATCAGGTTCTCAGGAGAAAAAAGAAGAAAAAAAAAAAAAAAAAAAGGATAAGAAAGAAAGTGAAAAATAAGTAAGAAACAGACAAAAAGAAAATAAGGGGAAACATGCATAATTCGAAAATATTAATCGTAAAATAGTCCGGGGCAGTAAAACTTATCCTCTCACATTGTTTATATTGGAACGTACGCAGCATTATTTGACTATTTACGCAGTAAAGAGGGACCTGGATTTCTATTAAAAATATGATAATAATTCGCACTTATTTGTACGAAAGGTTTGAGTTTCTTGTCTGACTACCATTTCCACTTCTATAAATACTTTGTTCTGGATGCCGCCTGCTGTACTATCAACAATAGAACTTTCTATGATCAGCGACGTGTACTAGAGATAGGGTTGCCATAATTGTCAAATATTGAAACGGGATTTTAAGTGCTAAAACGTGAAAAGAATGAATAACTAACGATTTATTTTACTCTGCAATTTAATAAAATGAAGTTGTAAAATAATTTTCAAAAGGGTAAATCTTCTGCAATGCATTGATTACCCCTGATAACTCGATTTACCACTGACCAAAGATTTTTTAAATGAGTCATAACCCTAGCCTTCTTAAAGCTGCAATCTGGAATGATATTTTCTGACCGTTGACCTTAAATTAATATAAACCACAATTGCCCAATTTCCAACTATCTGGCGTTCTTGTGAAAATTTATTTATTACAGCTTTCAATGAACCTTACACTAGTTAATCAGCGGATTTGTTTGAATATTAAATTACTGTACAAAAATAATGGTGAATAATCTTCCAAAAGGGGGGGGGGTAAAAGTTGTCAGCTATGTAATAGCATCAGACCTCCCCCCCCCCCCCCACACACACAAAATATATAAAAATAAAAAAATATCCAGGCAGTCTTTTCAAACGTTGTACTATACATTGTAAGAAACGCCCTAATACCATGAATGAAACTTTCCGATTTTTTAATGTAGAATCGCATTGCAATTTTGTATGAAGTATAAATTATTCAGGGAAAAAAAATAAAAAAGAACAAAAAGAAAGAAAGAACATTCAAGTATAGGTCTTCTGTTTAAATTACCGCGGAATTTAATAACATAAGATTATTTACGTTATTTTCTTCGCTTACTTCTTGCTTGCAACGTTATTAGCACCAGAGTGCTGGTAATTTCAACCTTGCTTTTTGTGTAGACACGATTTTGGTACAATTTTCAAGTCGAGTCACTTTTGAAATGTGTTTGCCAGATAACGTGGAGGGGGAGGGAAGGGCGTTAATAAAATGTTGAAAGTCGCACAAGGTTTGCAATTTTTGATAAATGATCTCTAAACTGGATGCCAAAATGCGATAATTTATTATAAATAAACATATTTTGAGTAAAGTTAGAAAACGCCTGGCGAATATTGTAAAATAGTTTTAGTAGACGATTTAAATATAGATTTTAATTCCGAAGAAGTGTTTTATAGAATAGTGAAAACAAATACGGTACACATCATAGATTATGATACACTTTCCAAGTGGTATTTATAAAGGTGAAGTGTAGTTTGAATATGCCTGGCGAAAGTTGTTAAACAGTTTTGGTAGGCGATTTTAATATAGATTTCTATTCCGAAGAAGTGTTTTATGGAACAAAGAAGGAAAACACGATACACTCATGGATTATGATGCTCATTCCAAACAGTATTTAAAATGTCTACGAGATATATTTGGAATATGCCTATAGTTCGAATATGCCTGCTGAAGATTTTAAAACAGTATCAATAGGCGTATGTTAAGATATATTTCGATTCCAAAGATGTGCTTTATGGTTCAAGAAAGATTTGATTCCTATTTTAACGCCCCTACTTTCGCCAACCTAAAAATTCCCCGCCCTTTGGCGAGCTTGGAAGTCATGGGTCTCTAGGAGTTATGCACAAGTTTCAACGCTCCCTAAACAACTACATGAAAACTAAAGTGAGCAAATTAGTGATAAACGCACTAGTTAAGGAATTTGAAGACACTTATTTATTAAAACTACATTAATTGGCAACCCAAAATAAATAAAAATGTAACGAAATGCTGTACTTACAAGTTGTTCCAAATCGCCATTTTAATTCTAAATTACGATTGCCACATAAATGCAAAAAATCGTCATTTACTCTATATCTTTAATAATCGCCACCTTGGCGAGAGCTGGGGCGTTAAAGTAGAAATCTACCCAAGAAAGAGAAACACGGCACACTCATGGATTATGATGCACATTCGAAACAATATTTAAAACTGTGAAGTATAGTTGTAATATACTTGGCGAAGATTGTAAAATAGTTTTAGTAGGCGATTTTAAGATAGATTTCGATTCCAAAGATGGTTTTTATAAAATAAGGAAGAAAAATACTGCTCACTCATGAACAATGATACACTTTCCAACCTTATGGAATAAGGAAGAAAATAGGGACGACGCATAAATTATGATACGCTTTGGTGCGTATTTAAAATCTGAAAAGGTTTCAGATTTTCTTCATTTCTTTTTTTTTATTTATAGTTTCCTCTTTTTTTCTACAACCACCTTGAAAATCTACCTGCTCATAATCTCTAGTGGTAAACTAGCAACGCCCGTACCAACGCCTAGCAGGCCCGGACAAACGCACGTGTTAGATTTAGAAAGCCCTACGACTTTTATGTCACTGAGCTTTACCTCCGCTGTAGAGAACACACTAAAAAGTTTTATTTTCACAAAATAAAACTCTTAAAAATTTTCTGGTGAGTTTGCCCATGAATAGCAATATTTTAGTAATTTAAGATAATAAATATAATTTTAAGACAAATGGCAGTTTTTAACTATAACTAATTAGATAATATGATAAGGAAATAGGTCATAATGAATAATTTTGTATAATTGTGTTTCATACTCAACTGTAAGTACTTATTTAAAAAAGACTTTTTTTTGGTCCCGCTGTTTTGTGACTGATGAAGACTGAATAAATTTTCAGTCGACACGATTGTATCTTGTTTTAAGTATCTTTTTATGTGTGAATTTTCTCAAAGTTTTTATTTATTTATACGTTTAACACTAACTAGTATTTTGAGGGCTTTTTCCGTAATATATATGTGGGTTAATCCCGGCTGAGCAGGGATGTTAACTTGTCCATCTCTTCGTAGAGGGTAAGAGCTGGCCGCCCACTGGGCGCCCCCATAATACAATGGTCACAATACCTTCGGGCAGTTGTATTTGACAATGCCTAATTGGCAAGTACCCGCTTGTTGAAAAAAAAAAGGGTAGTATATAAGAGTAACTTGATTATTAATTTCCGAGAAATCTTAAGCTTTTATCCAGTGGCGCAGCAGAGGACCACACAGAACCCACGGCTCCAGGGGTCCCCGAGGTTCTAAAATAATTCGAAGGTTCTAAAATAATTCGAATTTTAAATTTTAAATCAGCTGTGTGACATTCTTGAACTTTTCCAGATGTTCTTTTATACTCATCACGTGTTTGTATGTGGTCTGGATCCTGAGTAAATCGCTCGGAAATATACTATTTTAAAATAATCTTCCATATTACCGGAATAGTGGTCCGTGAACCGGTGGTTGGGAAACACTGAAGCTGAATGCGTACATAGTGGAGTTTCTCCTCCACAATTACATCTTCATCAGAAAGTGGGAACTTCTGACCATAGGCACCTCCCAAAGACTGCTAGCAACCGCCGCACACTGTGGCGACCCTAAAGTAATTTTGGACATTAGGCGGAAAATCAAACCATTTAATATCGCATTTTTACTGTTGTATTGACAAACTAAGAACATATTTCCACTAAACCAACTAATTTTTAACATTATTACCTGAAGATAATATCTTGGATTTAAAGAATTAACTAGCTGCTCCGTTGGTAGACAATTTAATAAACAGTCAGTAACTTGTGTATTTCTGAACAAATATAATGCTGAGATGTGCTAATGTTCTTTATGCGCCCCTAATAAAAAACAAATACACCCAAGAACGTATCTCTCTATTCTAAAAAAAAGTACAAGCCGCTGGCGCTGTCAAAGCTTGTTGGCCTCTCTCCTCCTAAACCGTGGGGATTTGAGTTTCGACTAAGGTGCCCACAGATTCGAAAAATTCCGAGGAACCTGCTAAGCTGACTTAAATTTCGAAAATCGAATTATTTTAGAAGATATTAATAAAAAACTGAAAAAATAAACAGAATGGTTGCCAGATTCGGCATAAAATCAATCATTCCTTTGCAACAAAGCGTTTCCAAGTTTGTAGTATTACATGAAATAGACAAACATGAAGTAGAAATACACCCATTTTACGCCAAAATAAAAACTATATGAAATAAGTAACCCAAAATGTGTTACACAAAGTTGACAATTTTCAAATAGTAAGTTCGCTTAGACAAAAGAAGTTTAGAATTAGCGATTATTTGTTTTTCCAAAGCAGAATAACTAATATCTTGAAAATGAAAAATAAAAATGCAGATTATTTTAAAGCCCGTTCGGCCCAGCTGGATTATTTGCTACCAGTAGAAATATTTGGCGGCGTTAACTATGCCATTATAGCAGTTATAGTACAATTTTGGATATTTGCTAGCGCGACGAGATGGTATAATTCGTGGTGCTAAGTACGCCAATCTGCAAACGATTATGTAAATGAAAATATGGATAACGGTTTTCCGATAACCTTAAATGAACAGTAATTATAGGTTGTGAGCATGTGTCAATCGCCAAATAATGAAAAGTCGCCATTGGTGGAAAGCTATTCTACCTGTTCCGTAGTTTTTATCAAAGAAAACGTATGAATTACTGTTTTCTTAAAGCTAATTATTAACTATACATATACGCAAGTCGTGAAATTATGAAAATTCTCCAGAATTGGCTAATACGCAAGGCGTCCCATAGGTTTCACATAATTACAAATAGTGCGAGGTTTAAATTTTTATGTTCCAAGCAACATGCAAGAACAGAGCAATGTGTAGCTCGGTAACATTCTATCTTATCCAACCTTTGGGATCCATTCTATCCATTTGGGATCCATCTTTTGATCCATTCTATCTTATCCAATCTACAGGAGCTTAACGTAGAAAAAAGTCTCAAAATATGTTTTCAGGAAAAGTTTAGCAAAATTGTAAAAAATTAATATAAATTATAAAACTTTTAAGAATAAAATTCATAATTCTGTACATAGTGGAGGTTTCACTGTCGCTGTAGTAAGCATTTTTATAGCATACTGAACTCGTTTGTATTATTTTAGTTTTTAGTAATAAAATATTTGAAGGCACAATATGAACTTCTCCCCTTACACCCCTCCCTAAAAACAAAAACAAAAGAAAAAAAAAATCTTAGCAGTGACCCTTGCCTCTGGGTGCCCGGAACTTATATCCCCTAACACTTCTACACAGTATGAATGTGAAACAATATTATTTAATTAAAATAACGAAATTTTATGCCAACACTACGAAATATATACAGGCCCGTTACTGCCAAATAGTGCTGGTCTGGTACATTGTAAGCAGTCCCATTCCGTTGGCTTTTCTGTGCATGTCATAGACAAATGGCTCTTTGCCTTTACTAGTTATGTACTGGCGAATATGCACTTTTCAGACACTGGCACTCCAGTGACTTCCAGACGATGGCAATCTACCATGCTCCCGGTAGACGGCACTTTGCCAGCACGACGGGTACCCGGCGGGCATTTTGTGGGCAGTAGTGTGTTTGCTGGGTAGACCATAGCGAAATTTTAACAGCCAAAAGATAGTTTAATGTGGAGCGGAAAACAAATTTGAAATTTCTTTTTTAAAAATTGCTGTTTTGAAAAAGTGGTGAAATATAAGCAAATTGTTATGTAGAAATTGGCTTTACTGACATGTCCAACCTCTCCATACACTCGCCCCAGTGTGCGCCAAGTCAAGGACAGATTAATGCAATTTTGGGGGTGCGGCCGGTTAGTTGGAAGATTCACATACACATTCATTTTATGGAAGTAAAATAGGATCTTTTACACAAATTTCGTTTTCCTCGGCGGTCCCCCCTCCGCCTCCCCCTTGAGTCGAGGGGACTTTGTAAACTATGGATATAGCGTGTACCTACACAGCGGTCTTACGGAATCGAACCCAAAACCTTCCAAGGATACCAGTCCAACACACATAACCACCGAGATAGCTACGGCCCAAAGTCTGTTTAAATCACCGTTTTGTATCACTTGAACGGACAGAAAACAAAATCAATGTGATGCTTACGTTTCTTACTTTTTACTGAAAACTTACTGATGCGACTCCACGCCTATGCACGACGGAGTGTATGATCGTGGGTTCCATTCCCACTCTATTCTCTGGCTGTTTGTGCTGAAATATACCATGTAAAATATTGTGTAATGTAAATGATGTGTTGTAAAAGTAAACAAAGACTTTGTAAATCTGAACAACTGAGATAACGGCTAAAAGAGCCATAGATATCAATAAACTCTCTGCATCAAGTATGAAAGTGCACTGATGCGAAAGCCTAAGTATAAACATGAAGTTTGACCTTCCCTTCTTGGCTGCGTTGATTATTCTTACCAAACGCTTAGCAACAATGCATGGGCTGATAATGATAGCATGCTGTCGTCCAACCTCCCCCCTCCCCCTGCCCCCACCACACCCACTCCCCAAAAAATTTTGGAGCATCCAAGTACTTTATTGACTGCAACTTTGCCGAAATTCACAGGCGAAATTACACTTTAAACAAGCAACATGCTTAGTATTTCAAATTAAAATGTAGTGCAGTTTTTATTATAGCGATATTTTTGGAGAATGAGGATGCTAAGCTAATTCTGATAACGATCTTTGCATTTTTTGGAGCAATCTTGGGTACCTTTCCACCCCTCCACACATACACACACACCCCACGGATACAGCGTGGCCCTCCTTCTGTTTTAATACATCACAACTAAACTATTTTAACGAACATTGAACAGCTTAATTATAATCCTAATTTTGGGAATCTAAATTACGACAACGAGAAGTGAATTTACAATTCGTAAAATTATATGCAAACTTTTCGAAGTAAATACGAAAAGCAAGTTAGGAAACAAAATGATAATCCCCATGCTATCTGTTTAAATTTGAATGAAAAAAAAAAAAAGACTCACAGTTCTGTTGAACAATAGGCGTTGGGCAGCGTAAGCTGTTATACAAGGTATATGAGGTGAAATTTAAGTGAAAGCATCATGAAAATATTTATTAGTGATTTATATTGTTAAAAACCCAACAAAATTAGAAAGTGTAAGTTAAATTTACTACCTTTATTAAAGAAAAAACAATAATTTTGTAAGAAAGTATAGTCTCTGAAAGTAATTTATTCTCTTGTACAGTTTCTGGGGGTATATTGTGGTTTTTCAAGGGAATTAAGTATGTTACATTAATTACACTAATTTAAAATGAACAAAATTTTAACAATAAACTTATTTCCATAATGTTATAAAAAAATTTTAACAACCAGAAAATTAAGTTAGATATTTGTTATTTAATAATTATTTTGCCTATGAATTAACAATAGTAGAAATCCAGTTATTTCATCATGTAAACCTGGTCACTAGGTCGGGTGATATTGAAAGGAAACCATATTTCTATATGTGGCAGATGTTGCAGGCTCAGAGGAGTTTTCCATTCCTTCCAATAACGCTGTGTTAAGAAAATATGACGCATCGTTTTGCATGCACTTTAAATAAAATTTCATAATATTTATTCCTGCAAAGTTAGCAAGTTTTGCAACTAGAAATCCTAATAAGCTATTAGTTAAATAATTTTTTAGCCTTTTATTCTTCGGCTGAGTAACTCAGGCAGTGTGAAAAAAAAAAAAAAAAAAAAAAAAAAAATAGTGTGCGATTAAAGCAGCATTGCTGGTGTATGATGGATTGGCCTAATTATATTTTCGCCATAGTGAAGATATATGGAATGGAGAGAGCTTTAGCAACTCAAACTCGAAGCACTTGTTACATCAACCGACTTTTGGCAAGATCTTACGCGCATACTTCTTGCGCATCCAACCAACACCTCCTAGATATAGAAAGCCTTACAGATCTTACGTCACCAAGCGTTGACGTCATCATTAAGCCTACTTTTAAAAGCTTTATGAAAAAAAGCTCTCAGAAAATAAAGCTATTAAAAAATTCTAATTAATTTACCTATGAATAGCAATATTTTAATAATTTAAGATAAAAAATATAATTTTACGACAAATAGCAGTTTCTAACCATGACTAATTAGATAATGTGATAAGGAAATAGATCAGAATGAATAATTTTGTATGAGAAAGGTATTTTAATTTTAATGTTTAGTTTAAGATATTTTCCAATATTTGTTGCTTTTGCCAGAAATTTTAAACAGTTTTACTTTTAAATAGTAAAACTGTGGTTACGCCGTTTTCGTTGGCTTAATAATGTCGTTAAAGCTTAAGTGGTTAGACTTTCTATGTATAGAAGGTGTTGATCCAACCGGGGCTATCGTTATTGGCAACCAGGCATAGGCGTAAAGTTTCCAGAATTATTGGGGGGGCTCGGGCCTCACCTATAATGTACATATATATATACATATATAGATATATATACATATATCTATATGTATATATATGTATGTATATATATACATATATATACATACATATACATACATATAGATACATATATATACATACATATATATACATACATATATGTACACATATACATACATATATATACATATACATATATTTGTGTGTGTGTGTATATGTATATATATATATAAATATTTATGTATATATAAATATATGTATATATATATAATTATTGATAATATATATGAAAACAAAATGCGTATATTGGACAGCAAAGAGAAATAACTTAAATTTAAATCTCAGTAACAATACTGACTATTATCAGCAACAACAGTGGGCCGTTCTTTTCGTGGGAAAATTAAAAAATGTCCGACACCATAATGGAAAACAGTAATATATATATCGATTCATCTGGTTGTGCACACGTATGCGCACACATACACGAACACTTATCTCATGTCACCATGCAACACCTTTTAATCGTCTCAATTGCAGCCTTATTAAACTGAAGATAAAAGGATAGGTAAAAATAAAGTATGTCACCAGAAATAATAAATATTATAAGATTAAAATTATTTTTATTTCATTTTTTCCTTAAGCAAAAAATTTATGAGTATTTTATATTTAAAATATTAATTTTATTCTACACTAATTTATATTAGTTGAAAACAGTATTATAATCAGAAGTATAGAGAAAAAGTTAAAAGTAAAGAAATATTCAATTGAACATTTTAAGAGCTAAATATTTCAGTATTAGACTTAATAAATACTTTACACATAACATATAAAATTATAAATTACATGAAACTTTTACAATTACTCCAACTTTTGCAATTCTGTGGTTTTGATGGTTTAATTATAATCACTCTCAAAAATTATATGTAATGAAGGCTATGGAAATGAAATTTAGTTCTAGTTCAAAGTTACCCTTCAGGTGCTTGAAACACACGATATATTTCCTATTATAAAAAGAGTAAAAAATTGACACAGTTAAAAAATACATAAAGCGGTCATTAAATATCCCTCTTTCCCTGCTGCAAGACAATACTTCTGCAAAAAGACATTCCGATATAGCTCAATATTTTGCAAATTTATTCAGTCTTTGTGGAGATCTTATAATAAATTCATTAATGAGTTCTTTAACATCTAATTTATCAGCATGCTCCTTATAAGTGCTCAATATAGCTAAATGATTAAGTCTTTGTTGAGACATAGTTGATCTTAAATAATTCTTAACTCTGCGAAGCAAGCTGAAACTTCGCTCAGCAGTGCATGTAGTCACGGGAATAACGTAAAATATCTGTATAAGTTTTGCAATCTCTGGAAAAGTTAAAGAAAGGGCCTTTTCATCCTGAAACGATTGTTTAAGTTCTGACATACTCTTAACGTTTTTCTTTCGTTCTTTATATACGTCAGCTAGCATAATAATATGCAATTTTAGTCTATCGATGTCAAAGTCTAGTGGAAGATTCTCTCCTAGTGCATCTTTCAGTTCAGCTATTGATAAATCGCAACTACGTTCAGAGTTTAAGGAGTTTGTCAAAAATTTCTCAATATCTTTCAATCTTGAAAAAACGATGCAGTTCTTATATCTTTCACTTAAAGAATTTTGAACTATATCTACAAGTTCAAAGAACTTTTTTCTGAAATAATGTTCTGCATCTATTATACAAATGGATCACTTCCTCCATCGATTCGTTTTGGTTTTTTTCTGACTCTGGGTATTGACGGTTCCTCTAAATCGAAACTACGTGCATGAACATTGACTTCGTTCCAAAACAAAGAAAATGCATTTTCATGGCGGCAAGCACTTAGTATGTCTTTTAAAATATCGATTTCTTTTTTAATTGACCTTAATGACAAATTTGGCGATTCTACAACTCTATTAATTTCCTCCACAGGACCAAGAATTTTCATGATACAATTTAAAGAAAAGAAAAATTCAAAAGAAACCAACTGTTTCAAAAAACTATTGCATTTTGAAGCAACATCGTATCTTGATATTTGTCCAGAGCTCAAATTATCGAAAAATTCTATTAAAGTCTTGTAGTTATTTAAAACACTCTGGACACTACTAGCTCGCATTAACCATCTAGTAGGACACAACGGGCGTAAGTCATTTGAGTTTGACGGTTGAATATTGCGAAATGCAGCTAAACGTTTCGGAGACGATTTTATGAAAGTTATGAGGTCCTTTACAATGTTGAGGCAGTCACGGGTGCTCGCGTCTCTTTGCATTGCATCTTGCACAGTTAGATTTAAACAATGAGCAGAGCAGTGGACAAATTGAGCAGCAGGTTGGCATCGTTTTACACGTTCTTGCAAGCCTGAAAATTTTCCTGCAACATTACTTGCTCCATCGTAACATTGCCCTCGGCAGTTTTCAAGTGATAATTGAAATCTTTTCAACGAGTCTTCTAAAAGTAAAAATAATGCTTCGGAAGTAGTTTGGTCCGTTTCATAAAAACCCAAAATTCTTCATTTACAATAAAATCGTCTCTATTTACGTGGCGCAAACAGATACTTGTTCTTTCCCTGAAACATCGGCGGTTTCATCCAGTATAATTGAGAAATATTTGCTACTTTCTATACTCTCCGCAACGGTTCTTAATATGTTATGTGCCATCAATTATAAAATTTCATTTTGTATATCCGGAGATAACCATTTGTATTTTTCGTCGCGAGTAATCCATTTAGATATAGCTTCGGATTCATATGCCTTGGTCTTTAAAAGCTGGTAGAAGTTAGATTGCTGAGGTTCATGCCCTCTTATGGCAATGCCTTGACGTGCGGCATATAACGGAGAGGTAAAAATTATGTGAAGTGCATCTCTACCTTCCAACATTTCTTTTTTCTTTTTCGCATCTAGACAGGCAGTTACACATATATTGGATTTCATCGACATAATTTTTTCGGTGGCTTCGCGGTGGCAACTGGATTTTTCGTGCGAGGCGAATTTTCGTAAAGCATGTTTCCAATTTTTAAATCCAACAGAAATAAAATTCTGTTCCATTTTGCTGCATGAAAGCATTTGCTTTTCGTTGCATTCTTTGCATAGTGAGCAAACGGCGCGATTATTTGAGCTGTCATAAAATAGCCAAGGAAACTTAGTTATCCAAGACTCTTGAAAACTTCTACCTTTTTTTAGGGAATCAGCCAAATTTTCATTTATAGATTTATCATCAGAATTAAAGGCAGAATTTCTACAATTAAAAAAAATAATAATAAATCTGATTGTTTATGAATACATAAAAATCGTAAAAATAAATATAAATATGCTCATTTATTTTAGCTGGAGATAGAGCTGTTTTCTAAAGCGTAAAAGAATACCAAATGATCACTATAGTAAATGTACAGTCTACGGGGGAAAAAAACCGAACCTGTGCGATATTTGGAGTTAATTTTAATTTTCACAGAAATAAGCTGTTTAAACCAATATTTATTGCTTAGTGTTTTCTATGTGGGACTTCTGTATAGTTGTTTCCGACTTAACTTTGAAATTCCCGATACAAACCGTCATTGTTTATTCACTTAATCGTTTTCTTGCGCCTCCGCTCTCCTTACATAAAATGTTACCCCAGACACTGAATTTGACAATGCGAGCAATGATAGAATTTAACTTACGGTCTCTTAGAGTTATTAATTTCTAAAGTAATTGGTTTAAAAAGGAGAAAAAAATTTATTCTTGGGAGCTTTGAAGAATTACACTGTTTGTAGTGAACTTTGGGTTTAACAGGGGGCACAATGGGATGACGGGGCAAGCTTTTGCTGTATGCCACTAAATTTTCTCAAATGAAAATCACAGCTTTCATACTTAAAAAAAGAATTCCTAAAATATATTTTACAGAAATAGAATAATTTTATAATTTCATGTTCCTTTCACATTCTTCCTTACGCAGAGGGGAAACATTGCGAGGTGCAGGGGTTGAATTAAATCTATTTGAACGATTTCACACACTTTGCCCGCTGCCATATGATACCCGGCAGTAAAGATCAGCAAGCGCAGAAAATTTCTAACTCATCTCGGGTCCGAGTTGTAGTCAACTAGGTCAAACCTGGCCTATTACCAAAATGATAAATCAATGGGATGACTCAGCGCCCTGTGCAAAAATCACGATTTATTGCACAGCTCGTTTATAAATCATGATTTAAATCCCAGTCTAAACTCATTAATCGAATCTATTGCCTTCGGAATAATCACATTTTAAGACTGATTTTATGCTTTTAATCTTCAATACGTGCAATATGTATAATTATTCTTCTTTTTCAACGGCGTGGTAATGGCATATCAAGCCTTGGCTCAAGGTGGGTCACCAAAAGTGACAGGCACTTGAGAAAGGGTATCCAATGGATGACCATTATTACCCCTAACGAGGATATCACAAGCACCCAAGCCCGATCCGGGAAACGATCCCGGATTCAAGGTGTGGTAAAACAACCTAGGCGGCTACGTATAATTATATAAAGCATGCTAATTTATTACTGCAACAAGAATTTATACCGTACAACTTTATAAAATTAAACTAAAATTTATTTTCAGCCAATAAATGGTGTGCGGTTCCAACACATTACGATCACTCATACATACATACATATATATATATATATATATATATATATATATATATATATATATATATAGACCTTTATTCTAGTTAGGTTGTTTTTGTTGTGAGATTAAGGCCAATTATCTACACGAGGGATCAAGTCCTATGGGTGGAGTGTCCTCCGTGGAGGTCTTTCTAAGATATCCTAACCCGCATTCACGCAAAGTTTCGGAGGAAACCACGAAAAACTCCGAACGGTTAGGTCGGCGGACGTGACCTGGTTTTGAACCAGGCACCTTCTGTCTCCCAGTTCAGAGCGCTTTGCGCTTGGCCACTGGTCAGGCCTGATTCTAGTTAGGAAGCCCTTCATTAATTGCCTGAACGTCAATCACCAAATCAGATATATTAAGTATGAAATTTTATAGCATTAACGATAACTATGGCTACATGGTTTTAACCTTGGCAAACAACTATTGATATCCGATCGGAAACGTGCTTTTAAAAAAATTACATGCCCCGGGCATATCGGGCAATTGATTTTTCCGGCCCTGTATATCTCCAAATTCTGTAATGCAGAAGTAAAAATATACAAATATGCTTATGATACCCAGCATATGATATGTTCTGAGCGCACATCGCTGCAACTTGCATTCCTTTGAAACATTTCACTTGCAGTTGGTTTTGGCGTTTTTTTAAATTTAATAAGGTACCTATCCATTATAGTGCCTTCCTATCATGCTATCCTTCTTAAAATACAGTGAAACAAAGTCAAAAATGGAAGCAGAGTGAAAGATGCAAAGAGGGTGGGGGTGGAACATTTTCGATTACTGAACGCATTTTACGCTGATGTGAACTTTTGATATTCCCATTGCATAGACTGTTTTTATTAGCCGGCGCCTGGCGCGGCCAGCTTAATAACATCATGTGTTATTTGGCGTCAAAATAAATCTGAAATAATGATTGAAAATGAAGTCAGAATTAAAGTTGTTTTTTTTTCTACAACTTGAGTGAAATACTTTTTCTTTGAATTGTAAAAATTGAGTTAAATGCATTTTTTTTTAAATTCAACGTGAATTATTGGGGGGGGGGCTCAGTCCCAACTCATAATTTATTGGGGGGGGCTTGAGCCCCATGGGCCCATATAACTCTACGCCTATGCAACCAGGCCTGGGCTCATTGTTTGTTGCTACCTCAAAAAATGAGTGAATCATTGAGGCCTAATACTATTTACATTTGCGGTGTTCGATTTTATGGGATTTGGGACTATAACTATCATAAATGCTATTTTATCATTAAAAAACAGTTTTGTCACAGTACTGACATAGTGATTTAATGACGAAGTGATTTAGATGTAGGTAATGATTTTTTGAATATTGCGCCTTTTTCTTTTACGGAAATAATTCCGAAAGTTTAGAAAAAGAACGTTCAAAACAAGTAATCATCGAATTGAACGTTAGTTCTGAATGTAAAAGTAAGTGTACACTTGCATAATTTGTTTAGAAGTTCTACAAATATATAAGATATAAAGCATGTTTTGTGAATTAATATTTGTGTAGAATTATTTTAATCTGAAATCGTATTACTCGGGTAGTTTATTAAAGTTATTAAACCTGCCGTCGTAATACTAGTTAAACATTTTTGTCTAATTTTTTCAGCTGAAAATGTTATTTATCATCCATTATATATGCCTTAATTATGTGGTTTAGACTTATGTGAGATATTGGCTTCAGTGCAGAAGTACTGTAAAATATAAGTTATTAATTTTTGCACATGTTTACGTAGAAACTTTAACTGTATTTTGCATAAGCTTCGATTATACTCAATTCC
Organism: Cheiracanthium punctorium; assembly: GCA_038373885.1. NCBI lineage: Eukaryota > Metazoa > Arthropoda > Arachnida > Araneae > Cheiracanthiidae > Cheiracanthium > Cheiracanthium punctorium. Next base: position 97,512 of record JAWZYV010016102.1, on the reverse strand, counting down.
AAATTTCGATTGAGATATCAACAAAAAATAACTGGCAATGGCTGTAATAAAGAATCACCAATTCAGGGATCGTTTGTTTTTAGTTTATTACAGTGTGTAATGCAGTTTGTGAAGGGGTATCCTAAACTTTTTCGAGTCCTTGAGCACTTAGTATATCTTTGTATTCAAAGCTCGTGAAGCACAGGTTTTGTTTATTCTAGCTACAACATTACTATACAGTAACGCAGGGACGAAAACGATGTCTTCAAGCACCTTTTAATAATCTCTTTAAAAAAAAAAAAAAGTGTTGAACTATCAGTAGTATTTCCTAGTATGTTTTGCTAAAACTTGAAATTTTTTCTTTAGAAAAAAAAAAATGTATGGAACTAAAACCAAAAATTATAAATCTTTTTCTTTTAAATGTTCGTAAATAAACTCATTTGTTACAGAACCAAAATAAAAACAAAACTTAAAACCTTGTTAAACCTTTTTTGTTGGGATTATTAACCAGAGTATAAAAACAACGTTCTTGAATATACTGTTACACAATTTTTAACCAATTTGACAGTCTTTATCTCCTCTTAAAGTTTGAACTGCTATTTATGGGTCACCTTTTATTGTGTAATTTATTTTAAATGTTTCTTGTTAAATTAATGTACATTATTTTTTATTCAGATGCCAAGGAAATTCAGTGCACCTGGTTGTATTTCTAATTATAGGAAAAGTTCGTCAGATACCCACGTCTTACTAAAGATTAAAAATTAAATATTGTAGCAGTATTTAAATTTTGTATTTGTGAATTGTAAATATCAAATATCTTAACTTTTATTTCGGCACCTCGTCATATATTTTTTTATATATTAACTAGACAAAATTTAATAAACGTAAATTTTATTTTAAAAAGTGATAATGGTTATAACTGCTTTGAAAATGTGGAACTTAAACATTGAATATAAAGAAATGCATAAAAATGACTGTATAAATAAACTATTTATCATTCTCATACTTGTTTGCTTTAATGTATGGTAAAAGTTGGGTTAATTTGTTCACTTTGATGTATATTAAAAATCAAGCTAAAGTAAAGAATCGTGGGAGTATGCATTACTTTGTTTTTCCTTCAAGCTACATGCATGTAAATACTTTAATGTCCACATGTATCACAGTAAAGGAACTGAGTTCATACGTGAATTAGTAACACAATTATGACTTTAAACTACATTAAATAACGTTTCAAAGCACTGGAAAGCTCAAAAAGTGCTTGATCTATACGTGAAGACGTGAGCATACGAAGGCTTCTTTGGATGACTCATCGAAGTACACGCGTAGGCACATTACAAATAGCGAAGGCCCCGATCCAACTCGCCTTAGTTTTCTATGGAGTATTTGCGGCCAGCGCGCTTATTTCCGTTTTCATCATTCTATCTATAAGAAAATAGGGCACATAGCTGCTCTGCATACGGATGCAAATCATGATTTGTGCAAGGTTTTGGAATAACGTTGTATGGGTGAGTGTTTAATGCTTTTGAAACATACTTTTTATAAATGAAGAATTTTTCAATTTATTTGCATCCACTAAACCTTGATATATTTTTTTTTTCGCCAAACGGGTTTGTAATACTTATGTTCACACTAAATTTGCTTTGAAATTTACCCTTACCACTCGCCAAATATAGCAATATAGCACAATTCTAGTCTTTTTCTTCATTTCCGTGCCACAAGTCACATGGTTAATCCTTGTCTCACTTTTCCAACCGGTTTTGAATGGCTATGCGATCTCTGGTTAATTTCTACTCTAGTTCTCACGCAATTTAGTCTAACCATAGATACCACCTTACCAATTTCTTCGGGAGATTTTCCACCACAATTTTTAAAAAATTCTATTTTAAATTAAATTTTTGTCATCACTTTAACAACAAATTGCTAAGTAAAGATTAATAGTGGGAAATCTCCCGACGAAATCGGAAGGTTGCAGCTGTGACTAACGAAGCGAGCGGTGAAATGAAATAACGCTATAAATTATAAATATTAGCGTTATTTCATTCCATAGCTTGTATGATGCATCGAAATCAATAAATTAACCGTACGACCTGGTATGCTATCGGAAAATCGAAGTTTTAGTTCATTTCTTAGATAATCTCCTGGCAGACGGGGCCTTCACAAGGAAGAAAATAGACGAGATACTGTAGACCCGCATTCTACAAATATGGAAAAGAACACCTGTCGGGTTTAAAAATGTGTCCAGGGACTCTCCCACGATTCTATTCGAGTATCAGTGACCGAGAGTTCCCACTCACGGATAGGCAAATTCTTCGGATAAAAAGCCGCGATTCTCCACTTGGTGCCAGCACGTTGAGTGTCGAATAAAGGAAGTGAGAATTTTTACACCTGTCAGGACTGTGTCGGAACTGCTGACCAATCAACCAATCAAAACACACAGCTTTCTCCCCTTTTCCTTAAACGAAGGCATTGTTTTCAGAATTTCCGAGGGGTTGAGGCACATCAATCAAAGAAGGGGTGTGTTTTTTGACAGGGAGGGAAACTCAAGCTTGCCAAGGAAAGAGGGCTTTTGTGGGAGTACTTAACACTCCATAATACACACAATAAAAAACCCATCCATCTTCTACTTTCCGGTATCGGAATGCAGGTTTTCGCCTTCCTTTATCCAGTCGGAAAAAACAGCGTTATTTCCGATAGTGATTCCGACATCGAACGTTTCGATAGCTTCGTGGTAGTAAACGCAGATGTTTTCTCGGATTGTGATATCATGAGTAGAGAAGGCTTGATTGATCCGCTACGGAAAGCTTTCCGATAACATCATGGTAGAGTCCCTGAGTCTCTACCACGTTGTTATAGGAAGTCTTTTCGTAGCGGATAAATCAACCCTTCTCCACTCATGACATCACATTCCGAAAAAACATCTCTCTATGATGCCACAAAGCTGTCGGAATAACTATCAGAAATACCACTGATTTTTCCGACAGGGTAAATAAAGGCGAAAAGTCCGTTCCGATAGAGGGGACAAGACGATGAATGGGTTTTTTAGAGGGCTGTAGCTTCTGACGTCACTGGTAGGCAAAACAAGGCAGACTAACCAATAGGCAGGCTTGTTCTACAGGATGGCTGGTAGGCAAAACTGGAACGTGCTGGAAACTGGCTTGCTCGACATGACGTCGTGTTAGTAAACATGCTACAGCCCTATTGAGTATCGGTCCCACTTCCAACACTGTCGTAAAAGGTATAAAAATTCTCACTTCTTTTACACGCACTATTCGTGGTAGCACAAAATTGAAGGTCACGGCTATTTTCTCCGAAGAATTTGTCTATCCGTGAGTGAGAACTATCCGCCACTGATACTCTCCGATAGCATAGTGGAGGGGCCCCAGACTACAGAGGGGACAATAGATAAATGTGCACTGTATTGTACTACGTCAGTGAAACTGAGACAAAGTACAAAGTGCTGGATGATTGCGAGTACAAATGAATATCCCAAGACTATAGGGAGATGGTCACAATGTGACAATTTTTACTTGTTTTGTAATAACTTTTTCCCTTTTAGTTAAAACTAAAAATTAAATGCAGAACACTATTTTGAGAACTCTTAGCTTTCATTGGAATTTTTTTCAGAATTTATCTCTATTTTATTCTTTGGAAAAAAGTTTTCAAAACGTACTCAAGTTGTCATTTTGTGACCCTTTGCGGGGCACAATGGGACAGGGATTGGGGTGCAGTGGGACAATGAGTAAGATATACGAAATCAGATGTACTATGCAACACATTACTATTACTACAATTAAATACAGGTTTATATAGTCAACACAGAAGATATGAAAGCAGTTGTTAAATGACAAGCCTTAAAAATAATTATAATGATGAAAAACATTTGAAAGTTGAAAAATTCTTTGCTCAACAATGTTTGATAAATTGAAAATTGTAAAATAACATCAAATTAAACCGTAAACGGTAACAAAATGTTTTCAAGTTTATTTTATCATTGAATAAAATGGAAAGTCTACAGGAAAATATAATTGTGTCTGTTCTTTATGTGCCTGCACAGCCATGGGCTTGCATTTAGAACGATCAACGACGTATTCTTAAAGAGCTAAATGAAATTTGCCTGTAAGATGGGACTGTGCGTCGTAATTATCAAGATTGTGCCATCAACGATCTGACTGACTGGGCTAATACAACGCCTCCTCGATATGGAAAGCCTTACAACTGCTGCGTCACCAACCTTTGATGCCCACATTAGGCCTACATTTAAGTTTTCATTTCATAAACTGAAACTATTAAAAATTTCTGGTAAATGTTACAAATATTAGAAAATATCTCACGTTAAACATTAAAATTAAAATATCTGTCTCATACAAAATTATTTAGTGTGATCTATTTCCTTAATATATTATCTAATTAGTCATGGTTAAAAACTGTCATTTATCTTAAAATTATATTTTTTTATATCAAATTATTAAAATATTACCATTCATGGGTAAATTTACCAGAAATTTTTAATAGCTTTATTCTATGAAAATCAAACTTTTAAATGTAAGTCTAAGGATGCTTTAAAAGCTTGGTGACTTAGTAGTTGTAATGCTTTCTGCATCTAGGAGGTGTTGGCTGATAGAGGGGAATTTCGGGAGCACCTGCGCGAAGCGTTTATCTCCAGTGTGTAATATGATCGTTGTTTTTTGGTATTAGAGATGGGTGGTTCGACTCATTTTACTGATTCGAATCTCGACTCACTTACTACTTCGATGAATCTTGAATCAATAAAACAACTAAAGAAATTTTCCCTCTCTCTGCGCCGAAAGCCGTACTATTGAAACACCGTTCACCCATTCATCGGGTTTCTTCTCCGCTGAGTTCTCGGGCAGTTAGCATCTCTCTCTCTTTGCTCCAGTAAAACTAGTGTTTAAACTGCCCGAAATGAAAATACAGGGGAGCTTCGTATGAACCCCTGGGCCTGTAAGATTAAAAGGTTAAGTTTGCTGTCAAAGTATTCGAAATTTTATGTATCGATGGGGGTGTAAGTCTAGGGGGGGGTCGAGAATCAATAAAAACGCGCTCCGATGGATAGTTTCCGAATATACGTTAATTAATTATGGTAATTAGACTAATTAAACATGATTGAGGCTTAAAAGGACTGCAAAAATGTAGAAATTGGCTCTGGGATGGTTTCCAGACTTTGGAGATGCCGCCGGAGGAGGCTAGTGTTTAAAATGCCCAAATTTAAAATATAGGGGAGCTTCGTATGACCCTCTGGGCCTGTAAGATTAAAAGGTTAAGTTTGGTGTCAAAGCATTCGAAATTTTAAGTATCGGTTGGGTGTTGAGTCTAGGGGGGGTCGAGAATCAGTAAAAACGCGCTCCGGTGGATAGGTTCCGAGATATACGTTAATTAATTATGGTAATTAGACTAATAAACCATGGAGCTGTTTTTTTCCGCAATCCGGCATCGTCATCAACGGAGAGAAAGCAGTAGCAAAAGCATCAAAAGCTGGTATTGATCTCAGGATTTTCTTATCGCCGGCCTCAGAGGCGTAGCCAAGGGTGGGGGGTTAGGGGGGTCATAACCCCCCCATGAGGAATTTTTTGCCATACAAAATGTATATTCTTCACTGCATTATCATACACACGTATACATATATATGAGTTGCAGTAGTCATAACCCCCCCATGAAAAATTTCTGGCTACGCCCCTGGCCGGCCTGTATTTTTGACCTTTATCGACGAGATTTCAATGAAATGAAAATGGGAATATCGGATATTTGATGTTGAAATAAAACCGATATGTCGATATTTATCGATTTCTGGCCCAGTCCTACTGAGGGGCTGCTGCCCCCCCCAAAAAAAAATGGGACCCTGTACTTAGCTTATAATTTAACTTTATCTTTAAATTTGATACCCAGCCCACCCCGAAATAAAATCCTGGCTACGCCACTGTCAATAACACTAACTACGCCACTGCTTTAGACCCTATTTTGTATTTCTCTGAATTACGAAAGAAAATAAAATAATTCCCTTAAACGAAAAACAAGGTAAAAAAAATATCTTAAACGAAATCTGCAGCAATAAAGCGAAATGTTATTTTGCTTACTACAAAGTCCTTTTGTGAGAGCGCTTAATACCGCCCCTGTATCCTTCATTAAAAGTGACAAGCACAATCCTAACTTTATTTCATTCTATTTCCCTTCACATGAAAATCCGCCACCATGTAAACTTAACGTTCCGTTTTTTTTTTTTTAAGGGTGGGGGCAGGGGGATATATATTGAAGTTAAAAGTAGAAAAGGGATGTTTCAAAAAAATTTTAAACAAATATTAAACCAGCCAGACAAGTTGGAAGGAGGGAGTACCCCCGAGGGAAAAAGGTTTAAACAACTTTGAGACACCCCCCGCTCTTCCACGAGCATTGGCGTTAATTGGCATGTAATATTTGGATGGGGTGACAAAATGTTTCCGATCGTAGAAAATACCGTTATTATAAATAGCTCTGATTCTTGAATTTTCTTAATTTTTTTTTCGGGGGGGGGGATTGACCCCTCTTGCCCTTAGGAAGTAACGCCTATGCCCCCCGCCAAAAGCAAACGATGTTCGACCCACTCCACACCCACAAACAGATGAAACTTAAAATCCGACCACCAACCAAGAAATGAAACACCAAAGATTCGAAAAAAAAATTTCAATTAAATGAAACATCCTTTCAACTCTTTTCGACTCCTTTCGACTCTGAGTCGATAGAAGATTCGAAAAAAAACCTCCAATTAAATGAAACATCCTTTCAACTCTTTTCGACTCCTTTCGACTCTGAGTCGATAGAAGATTCGAAAAACTGACGAATCTCAACGATCTTATACAATCACCGAAACAGAGCGAAACACTGAATCAGTAAAGATTCGTTGCTGCACCAACTCAGTGACCAACTCACCCACACCCACTCATTTGCTGTTTCAAATCATCTATCGACTCAAGAGTCGAAAAGAGTTGAAAGAGTAAGGGAAAATCTCTGGGAACGGCAAGGGAAAATAAGTTTTCCTTCCCTTCGAACTTGGAAAGTATTTCCCCACAGTTGAGGGCTTGAGATTCGAATCAGTAGAGAGTGAGTGTAAAGACTGAGCCACTCAGTACCAAGATTCGAATCACTGATTCGACTCATCGAATCATTGGCCATCTCTATTTGGTCTCGTGTGTATGCGTTTGGTAATTTTGAACAAAAAATATCAGTCAGGTCAATTAGGTGTTGGGAAAAGAGTTAAGATGAAAGGTGGGGAGTGTCAGATATGGGTGTCGACGATTCCTCTCCCCGACAAGCGGACTTCAACGGAAGGGTTGCTCGACTATGTGACAGAGTTAGGGCGACATTCAAGCGAAACACAATTCGAACGTTTTCCGTGTCGAACAGGGGAAACTTCGAAATATATCAATGTTTCTTATTCAACTGAAATAAACCAATCGTGTTTTGATCACGTGACAGCGCGATAGGTTTGTTCATTGGAAGCATTCTGCCAAAACGTTCGAACTGTGGACTGAAAAACGTGCGATTGGAACTCGCTCGATCGTGCGCGTTTCACTTGAAACTCGCCCGCCCAAGTTAGGGTCCAAGATAGCCAAGGCAGTCCTGGGTCGTTTCTTCTGAGTAGGGTCGGTGTGGTCACAGTCCGGGATTTCTGCCAGGAACTCGTTAAACAGTTTGTGTAAGTTGTTGTAAAAGTTGGACGTAATATCATACAGGTGCTTTCGCATCGTTCATATGTTTAGGTATTTTCGAATGTTTGTGGTTGACAGGAAATTCGAGTTCGAGTTCGAGAGAGAAATAGATTCGAGTTCGTTAATGTTGGACTTAGTAGACAAATGGGGATTTTTACCCATCACTAATTTTATATATATATATATTATGATAAGGAAATAGAAATAGATCATAATGAATTATTTTATATCAGAAAGGTTTTTTAATTATGTTTAACCTAAGATATTTTCTAATATTTAACATTCGCCAGAAATTTTAAACAGGTTTATCACGTGAAATTAAATCTTTGTAAGCAGATGTAAATTAATGATTCCTTCAGTTGCAAATTATTGAAAACGTACGCTACCAGATCTTCCGGTGACTTTTCCACTATCAAACTTGTGACACTCTGGCTCCTTTCTGAGGCGGCAGACTTCCATGGCACTAGACTACAAAAACTTATTCCAGGGTATGCAAGTGTTACAGTTCAGGCTACTCTTATATTGAGAAGTAGATGAAATTTTAATGTCTCTTTTGTAATAAATTTTTTCATATAATAATGTTATGCTCCTTTTTATTGGACGTAGGAAACGTACTCTCCGGGGAAGCCCCGTACTTCGTATATTGCATGGCAGGGCCCTCTATTGTTGACGTGAAAATGCAACTTGTTTTTACTGTTTGAAAATATCGCACCATACCTTGCTCTTATCAATAGCGAATACAAGAATAGGGGGGGGGGGCGATTGTCCTAAATCCATTATTGAAACCCCAAGTTATTCAATATAATCATTGAAGTTCGTCAAGTTTAAACTGTTTGCATCGTCATTTTAAAAAGACGCATCGGAGAAGACTTTCCTTCGTTGAACGGTGTTACTTCCCAGCTAATGTTGATTCTTAGAGCTGAATTCTCCCGCCGTCGTTAACTGTGCCCCACCTTGTGGTCACTTGACGGGTCAGAGTCAATCAATCAAAGTCTTGAGGAGGGGCGTTAATGGGTTCTTGTGATCGGCTAAACGACCTCCCGATGACCTCGGAAAGTTGTTAGAGCAGTCGATAATCAAACAACTGGTTCTGACCAGTCGGCAGCTATCCACCGACGAATTCGTAAACCACCGAGATAGAATTCCACCCTTTGAATACTCCTCTTGCCAAATCAATCAGTTCATCCGTTGCGTCTTTCTAATAATGAGAGCTAACGGGTTAAATATGGGTTCAATGATGGGTTTAAGTGGCTACGATCATCCCACTCTTCTCTCTTGTTTCTTTCCAAATTCCGACACTGAAGCACACTGTATACAGAACTTAATAAAAAATCGGTGAACATTTCTTTTTTTTTTTTTTTTTTTTTTTTTTTTCCCCTTATCCTGGAAGCTGTTTTGCTGATCAAAATTACCAGCCAGTAGTTCCCCAAAATAAAAAACCTCCGAAGAAAAATTAATTTCAATGTCCAATTATATACCGAGGACCAAGCCAGCCCCTGCATTATTCAACAATTATAAGTCATCGACCAAGTCTGGGTGCATAATTTTGTTTTTTTTGTGACGTATATCAACCGGTCACACATGACTGATGCTTGTATAGCACAGTGAGCCTTTGAACCACCATTGTCTGATGAGAAATGGGGTCACGCTTGAAGGTAGCCCCCCAACTAATGCTTTCGGTCAGGATGATTCACTCCCGACAGATGCTGATACGTAGAGGGATCAACATTTCAGTTACCTGATACCCTAATATTTTTTTTCCCCTATCTTTCTCACCTTTGTCCGAAAAAGGAGTAAAGTTATCTAACAAAACACTGGAGACGCTGGAAAGGCTCACTGAATGGATGTATTAATGGCAGAGGCGTAGCCAAGGGGGGGGGGTTAGGGGGTCATAACCCCCCATGAGAAATTTTTTGCCATACAAAATGTATATACTTCACTACATTATCACACATATGTATACATATATATGAGTTGCAGTAGTCGTAACCCCCCCCATGAAAAATTTCTGGCTACGCCCCTGATTAATGGAGCTCCTTTAACCCGTTAACGCGCAGTGTTGCCGCTCTGGCATCACCAAACTCTGACGTTTTGACTGTTGCCAGTCACGAAGAATAGATTGGATTTCTATAAAAATAGTTGCGGGTGACACAGCTCCACGAGAATCCTTTGCTTTTTAGCACGTCATTTCCCCGTAAAAAAATGGTCACGATTCTTTTTAACAGCACTGACATCTGCTGAAAAATGGAAGAACGCGAGAACAGCTAGACAGATTGCCCAATGCTGAAAAAGGGCAGCCGTTGCCATCGCTCGACTTAACTACCAGCAAGATGGCGGACTATCGAAACGTTCATCGCGTGCCACAGATCTAGAGACCCTTTTTTGACGCAGCTGGCTGTGCGCACAGCCAGCTGAGTCAAAAAAAGGGTCTCTAGATCTGTGGCACGCGATGAACGTTTCGATCGTCCGCCATCTTGCTGGTAGTTAAGTCGAGCGATGGCAACGGCTGCCCTTTTTCAGCATTGGGAAAGGGTTGCGCCTCAAAGGGTTAACTACTCGCGCTTAATATATTAACAAAAGGAAGAAAATTTGAAACACTTTCATATTTTAAATACGCACTATAGTGCTATATATTAAAAGCGTATCATAATTTATGCGCCGTCCTTATTTTTCTTCCTTATTCCTTTCCCTGTCTCGTCTCGCGAGTCTCGCAAAATTAAGGACTGCGATTTTGTTACCATATTTTTAGTAACATTAATACTATTTTTTATTGAAAATTAATATTAATAATAACAATTAGTTACATATTACCATATTAGTACGTATATTAGTTACCATATTAACTCATCATATGTGCATTTGAAGTTATAAAAACTGAGATTTAATCCGCATGTATAATGTGACATGACACCGAAAAAATAAGTCTTTTTTATTTATTTATTTCTAGAACAACTTAAATGTAACATGTATGGTTGATGGGGGTTTCATTTTCTTTTAGAAATTCTATAAAACTTTGAATTTTGTTAGAAATGATGCAGAACTCGGGACATGTTCGCAAATAAAATTTTAATCTAATTAAGCGGCCCCAATGTGCAGAATAGTGAATTCATAAAAGTTTCAATTGGGGACGAGATAATTATAGTAAAGCCTGCTTATCCCCCCTCTCGTTTTAGTGTACGAGATATGGGTTTCATATTTAATCGGGAACCCGGGTTTAACCTGTTCATTCACGCCATCAAAAAGATGAGAACAGAGAAGACTTGTGACCAGGGTTGTTTCTCAATATGGATCTTTGAATGCTCCGCTGAGACCCAGCGTTCTATTAGCGAAATCGCTCCAGTAGATCACTTCACCGCTCCTCGAGAATCCACACCATTTGTTTAGCTTTTAATGACTACTGAAAAATTGTGAATTAAGTGGTTTTCGAAATGATATTCCTTTTTATTTTTTATTAAGAGAATTGGGAAGTAATGTCGTTTTTACTGTGTGCTTGATTAAATGAAAGTAGTGGATGCAAAAGTCACATTATCCACATTTTAAGGTATTCAGTTATTCTTGTGTTCGTCTTTTTAAGGAGAATCGGACTGTAATAGGGATTTACAACATAATAAATAATTTAAGGCTGAAAAAAAAAATGCTGAAAATCTCGTTTTAATGCATAACTCACATTACCCAAGAACTCTTTTGCAGCAAAACTCCAAATTCAACCAATCGAGAAGGCTTATAAATGATCAAGTGATCATTTTCTTAACACATCCGTGGTTGTTTTTAAAGAATAACCAAGAAAACTTTTTAACAAAGCTTTTTGCTGCTTATCACCCTGCTAAATAACACAATGAAAACTAATGTTCAGATATTTAATTTTTGTTGGTTTTGATTGGTAACCAACATTGGTTGATAAAAATAGTTTAAATTCATAACTATTTTGGAACATCGTCCATAAATGTTTGCCGCAAAACTCACATTTCAAACACTTAAATTTAAATTCTAGCTTTGCGAGAATTATTAGAGATTTAGTTGTTATGGCAACAATTACATCACAAAATAAAAAATAAAAATTGTCTTCCCTTATTTGTCTTCCCTGTTCCATAAAACACTTCTTCGGAATTGAAATCTATATTAAAATCGCCTACTAAAACTATGTTACAATCTCAGCCAGGCATTTTCTAACTATATTCCCCCTTTTATAATAAATTGTCGCGTTTTGGCACAAAAGCTTAGCGATCAATTATCAAAAATTTCAAACCTAGTGCGACTTTCAACATTTTATTAACGCCCCCCACCCCCTCCACATTATCTGGCAAACACTTTTGAAAAGATCTTCACCGTGGCAATTCATGTCTACAAAAGCTGTCTAGAAGATCACGTAGACAAAAATCTGGGCTTGAGCGAAATAGCACCCTAGTGCTAATAAATAAATGGTATCACTATATCATATTTGTTAAGACTAAGCAGTTTTTGTATTTTTCCAAAAAACTCAAAATGTCCAGAGAGAGTGTGTGTTGTGCATTCACACTTTTCAAATGGTGGTCAGCAGCTTGCGAGGCGTAATAAGCTCTACATACCCTTCAAAGACAAAAATTCGCTTTTGTTACGTATGTTTCTCATCTGGGTTCAAAATCAAAGATGCTCCACGCGGTAAAAACATCCCATCTTTTCATCTCGATCTAAAGATCAGGTTTTCATGAAGAAACTATATTTGTAATTTCAAGTTACTCGTAACATTTAATATAAATTTATTTTTATTAAATGACTTAATTGAATTTCTGGTTGTCAGACTAGGATTGTTTTACAAATGATTAATGCTATTTACTCAGAAAGTGTTGAGGTGAGGCAACACCTCCTACATATAGAAAGCCTAACAACTGAAATTTTGACGTCATCACTAGGCCTTCAAGTAATGACGACATCACAGTTTTACTTTCACAAAGTAAACGTATTTAAAATTTCTGGTGATTGTACTATTAGCAAATACTTTTAAATTAAATGAAATACCTTCCATACAAATTTCATCGATCTATTCATCATATATCTAATTATAGCCATGGTTAAAAACTGCCATTTGTCATAAAATTATATTTTTATCTCAAATTATTAAAATATTGTTATTCATGAGGAAATTCACCAGAAACTTTTTATAGTTTTATTTTATCAAAATAAAACTTTTAAATGGAGGCCTAATGATGACGTCAAAGCTTGGTGACGTAGGAGTTGTTAGGCTTTCTTTATCGAGGAGGTGTTGGGGGAGGCAACAGGAAAGTAGATCCATAGTTGCCAACAATTCCTGAATATAATTAACAACTTTTTGTAAACAGTAATTCTAACACAAACGTTTGTGTGTTTAAACAAAGCAGAATTTCTGAATTACCTGGCAGGTGTGGTTACAATTTTGAAAAAATATTCGAAAATGAATACTGTTTACAAAAAGTAGTTAATTGTATTCCGGAATTATTGTCAGCTTTCGTAGTGTCGTTTTTTCGTATGTCAATATTTCACTTAGCCAGAACTCCTGTAATGCTGATATCGCGAAATTTGGCATGCGTTTGGACAGTATTTTCACAAATTCGCAAACTGTAGGGAGTTAGGAGGCCCAGACATTCTTTTCAACCATCTCTCTCTCTCCCTCAAAATAGACAAAGAGGTATTCATAAAATTCTTGCGGACGCACTCACAAATGCAGTGGCTGCCGCTTAATTGGATCACGTTCGAGCCATCGATTTTAATCCAGTAAAGCGGCTGATTCGGAAAAGCGGCGGCGTTGATTGAGGCTTTAAAAAGAATGATTCCGTTCCGTTTTCTGTGATTTGATTCGATAAAGCGGCTGATCCAATTAACCAGTGATCCAAAAAAGCGGCGTCCGCTGTACTTAAAAATCAACTTTAGGGTATTTTGAAAACCGTACGTATGTATCCTTTTAGTACTTCAGAATGCTTTAGGAATTTCTATCTTTCCATTTCTTATATTACTACCATTAAACATTTGAAATTAGTAAAATGACCATAGTTTATTCACATAAAAACATAGGACACTTTTCAAACGCACAGCATATTAGATTTATTTTAAAATTAAATTACCTAAAATGCGATAGTGGTGAAAAATCTTCTTGGGGAGGAAAAAAAAAGCAGGGGAAAAGTTGGGAGTTATGGAATTAGCTGCATTTAGAAATCTAGGATTCTGTCTACGAGTGTATCTATTGTAATTTGTGTTTTACACTCCAGACTTTTTTTGAAAACTGTAACTGTATAAATTTCTTCATGTTTTGAACCATTTTTGTGAATTCCCGCCATTACAGGGAATTTTTCCAGTAAGTCGTAAACATTCCTTTAAGAGTACGCTTACCACAGGTTTTGTACGGCTGCATTAACAAAACACCCTGCATAAAAAAAAAAAAAAAAAAAAAGAAGTTCGTTGGGAAAGAGTTCACATACACAATGGGAATCTCGATCGTTGCGACCTTGCTTAGGCAGCAAAAAGTGTGAACATGACTGAAATTTTTTTCTTAGGAGATGAAAAAAAAATTATATTTAATTATATGTGTTGCAAGGAAATAAATGGTCAAATTATTTCTTGCTTTGCATACTTTAATAATAATAAATTTTACAGTAAGAAATTGATACTGTGGAAGTGATCTTGCAAATCAGTCCTTTTCCATTCGTTAACAAAGAAGTCCCGTCCGAAAGTCCAGCTACCGCTATTTTAAGGGCTTCTGGATGAGTCTCACTGAAAAGAAAGAAACATTATTCAATAAGCGCAATTATTCTTTAAAACTCCGCTTTATCATTAGCTCTTCCCATCAAAGTTTGAAAGCGTTCAAGATCTTGCATGGTTAGTTTTTGTCCTGGATCAATGTTTTCTAGCACAATTAATTTTGAACGATCTTCACGACTTTCGTGGATATCTAATCGCTTCCAGGATTAAACTCGTTATGCAATTCGTCCTTCTTATATCGTGCTTTTTCTGTCTCCTATTTTTCTTTTTTCTATGAGTGTTTTACAGCGAAAAATTCAACGTGCAAAATAATGAATTTAGGAATTGGTAACAGACATCCGCCTGTGAATGCACATATATGCTTGATTTTATAGCCATTTTACCTTAAAATTTTTTTTTTTTACTCAGCAGTTAGCAATTGTCATAGCCAGCATTTGAGTACGTTTCACAAACATTTTTACTCCTATTAACTTATTGGAAGCAGCAGCAAATATATTCCGAAGTAGAAAAGTAAAATAAGGTTGTGTAAAAATTGTGGTGGGACATCTTCCGTAGAAAATACAAAAGTTGGCATCGGCAGTTATGAGCAAGATTTCTGCGTTAATTGTACAATTAATTATTCCAGAAAAATATTAGAAAATTATTGTTTACAACAAGTGGTTATTTATATTTCGTAGATGTTGGGAGCAATGATGATTTCGATTTGTCTGTTTGTCCTCCCGTGCTTTTATAATATACATCAATTACTACAAAGTTTATGAATGTTACTTATATGTACTCTTCCATAAATCTTATTGAAAATGGTATGCATAATTTTACAGGAGCACTCAAAAGTATTCCAATACATTACAGTCTAATCGCAATTTAGAGACATTTATTCATTTCAGGGTGCGTTCAGCAATGGACGTCTATAATAGTTTACTCGTCGTTTAAAAAACGGAAACAACATAGAAAGTTTTTTTCCCAGGGTCTCGCAAATTTACATTAGTAGTGATATACAACAATTTTCATGTTATTTCCAAACCCAAAATCTTATGAATTCTGAAGACAGCCAGATTTGTACTGTTGCATGCATGCGGAACGGCATATGTCACGCTGACAATATCCAGAAATAGCAGAAGTGCTGCTGTTTTTGATTATGCAAATGATTAGTCCACTACAAGAAAGTAACAAAATCACATGGATATTGTTATACAAATTGGTTATGGGTCAATTCAAGGCTGTTGAACAGTCGGTCGCAATCTTGGATTCTCCATGTCGAACTAGACGAAACTGTTTCTGTCTCCGTAACAGCATACTTTCAATTATTTTAATTTAAAAAATCTGGAGTGACTCCACTCGACTTTCCGAACACTTACGATTAAGATCATTACCAAGCATTTAAATAAATTTTAATCGATGAATAATTCAAACATATATACCAAATTGAAACTCAATCGAATGCGCCGTTTAAACGCTTGCGCACTTTCAAGAAATTTTTGTCGTAGCCCTGTAGAAAAACTATAAGTCTTATACACACCAAAATCAATACCGGTCTTAAGATGGTGGTTTATAACATATATACCCAATTTCAGCTCAATCGAAGGTACCGTTTAAACGCTAGCGCACTTTCAAGAATTTCCCCCCATAGGCCAGAATGTAAAAGAAATCTTTGTAGTAGCCCTGTAGGAGAACTATAAGTCCTATACACACCAAAATCAATACCGGTCTTAAGATGGTGATTTATAACATATATACCCAATTTCAGCTAAATCGAAGGTACCGTTTAAACGCTAACGCACTTTCAAGAATTTCCCCCCATAGGCCATAATGTAAGAGAAATCTTTGTCGTAGCCCTGTAGAAAAACTATAAGTCCTATACACACGAAAATCAATACCGGTCTTGCGACGGTGGTTTATGACATATATATCCAATTTGAGCTCAATCGAATGCTCCGTTCAGGAGCTATCGTGTTCACTCACATACACACAAACACACACACATACACAAACACATACACACATACATACATACATCTCGTAAAAATAGCATAAATGGATTCAGAAGCCCACAAAACGTGTAAAAACACCAAAATCTCGAAGTCGAATTTTTTCATGATTACAATACTTTCCTTACATGGTACATGTTCAGAAAGTAAAAAGTACTGTAGGTTGTTCAGCAAACAATTGTCTATGTAGAAATCTTTTCATTTCTTAAATGTATTGAATTTCAAAAGTATTTTTAACTATTGTATCTGCGATTATCTTGAAATTACAGGGTCTTCAACACTGATGTTAAAAGATTATGCGCAAAATAAAAAGAAATCTACACAGACAATCGTCCGTCCAATGACCAACAGCATTATTGCCAACTCTTATAGAAGCTTATCCACCAGAATTTTTATAGTTCTATTTAATAGTATAAATTTTGATTCATTCCATACATTGCAATCCTTTGAATTGCCAGCAAACGATAGCAATAAAATATCCACAGGAGCTACTACCTAGTATTTATAGTTCTTGTTAAGCAACGTGGTAGATGCTATTAATTATAATTTAGACAGCACGAAAAAAATTATCAATCCACTTCTAAAGTTATTGAAATAACGGAAAAATGAATTTATTTTAAGAAGCATTTTCTTTTTCGACCAAGAAAATAATGTTAGATTCTGTAATAAAGACACCAAATTTAAATTACACTTTTTTTTTTTTACTTCCTCGTAGAAAGTAAAAGGAATTAATGTAATCGCAAAAAATTTCGGTATTCAGATTTTGACGAAAAAACCGATTTTGATTACCTTTAAATCTATTTTTAGGACTTTTTGCAAGACATCTCACCTAACTCATAAATGTGTGTTCACAAAAGTATGTGTTGTTAAAATTTTACGAACTATAAATTGCACTTTCACTGTCGTAAAATTTTTCGTAAAAATTACGGTAGTACTAAAAGAATCGTTATCAATAATTTATCAAAGAAAATATTGAAATTGTTTCACGCTGAAAGGAATGGGAATTCTATGGAAAAAATGGCGAATGCTCAAGGAAGAAATATTCAGTAAATTTATGGTCTTTGTATGTGCATGAGTATCTAGATATCAATCTCTATAAGAGGTCTTTGATTTAGATTGCCCTTTGTGAGGTGCCAAAAGAAGAAATTCTTCAGCTCTTATATTCTGACAGCTGGGGGGGGGGGGACTGTATGAAGGTTTACTTGAAGGTCCCTTGGTACGGTTACAGTGTCGTGGGACCAAGACACTGGGGGTAATCGATTGTTTTGAGCTTTAAAGCTTATTATTGGTGCATAGCAGTAATAACAACGTCTTTATTATTAGGGCGTGTGTGACTCGATCACTCCGTGTTACCTATAATATACTCGCGTTAAATATGTTATGAAGTTCGCAGCAATAATTTGATTTCATCTTGTATTAATTATATTTCTCAAAATTCTTTTATTTGCACCCCTGGGCGTCGGCAGAATATGTTCCGGAGGCGCTCAAAAATTACTTCAGCATATGGCTACAGTGTTGGAAACGATATAAAAGCAGAAAAGTGTATTGTATATTACGGCAAATCTATTCGAGGGCTATCTGCATAAGGAAAGGTACCTTGGGTGACGGACTTTTTAATGTGTTTTAACGCGTATGCACGCTACATCTGGAGTAAACAGCCTAAAACTCTTTTTGGTTTCAGTTTAGGACAATACAGTTAAAATCTCGATTAACTAATTTCAGGGGACCAAAGGTTAAATTCATAATTCTTATAAGTTCGTTAATGTGGAATTTCACTATGACTACACGTAATCCAGTATATTTATGGATCTATTCGATCAAGACGATGAATTAGGACGATACCTATATATAGCCCAGAAAAGGCGGGTATAGCTTGCCCTTACAGTGACGATATAAATTTGAAATCGAATTATTTACTATGATTGTGTTCCGCTATGTAGAAATAAGTTTTCATGCTTCTTCAGCTTATTATTCTGGTGCTGCCATCTATCAACGTACAAGAAAACTTAATTTTGCTTGACTTTTATGGGCTTGTTTCTATATAATACTCCTCTAAGATTAAGCAGTGATGCACGCAGAGTAGGGGGAGGGAGGCGCTCTAAATGCTGATAAATTTTGTAGCATCACTGGCTCCCAGAGCTCTTACTTACTATTAAGATAATTCGATGAGAACGTCATGAACAATTATCTGGTACCTTGACGTTACCGAGTTCAACTGTATATTATCTACTATTTGGAAGTACCTATTCAATAAACAACTTAAAAAAAAAAGACTAGAAATAATTTGAACATATTTTTAAATTTAAGTATAGCACCTTAATTCATTAATTAAATACGAATTCTCTATTTTCAAGAGATTCTCATATTGATTTCTTAACTTTTATCGATATTTATTTACTAGCCGCCTTCTGAGACCAGTTGGTTCGCCATATTATATCTTGTTCGGAGAGTATCCTGTTTCTCACCTGCTTTCATGGCACTGAAATCCCTCAGATTCTGAATGGAATTTAAAATTCAGATGTTTACAAACAGGGGCGGCCCTGGGTAAGTGGCGCCTCCTGCTAACGTAAAAAAGACGCCCCTTTAATGCTCTACTTAGTTTTTCAGTTCGAAATGACGCCCCTTCGAAGCCGGCGCCCCAATGCGATGCTTACCGTGCTTACTGTGTCGGGCCGACCCTGGTTACAAAAATAAGATGGTTTAATGATAAAAACCCACTAAAAGGTACAAATAATTTTCGTCCTATATTAATTCTGGAGAGCTTCTAGATATATTGGCCGTTATCAAAAAGCAGAAAAGGGAAAATAAAAAGTAAGAAAATCTGAAACACTTTTCCGATTTTAAATACGCACTAAAGTGCTATATATTAAAAGCGTATCATAATCCATGAGTCTTTTCTATTTTCTTTCCTTATTCCATTGAGTTGGAAAGTGTATCATTATTCATGAGTGTGATTAAACAAAATTAAAATTTATATCATCCTTTTTCTGGATGTAATAGAATAGAAATAAAATGGGGAGAAAGATGGACAGAAAAATGCACAATTCGAACTGAATGAAAGTTTCAAATATACTTAACTTATTTTTTGTTTGTATAACATGTATTTCGAATTTGCGTGCTTGGAGCGAAGTCCACTTATAAATCCCCGTCAGAAGGAAAAACTTATTCAGATGTATTCTTTATCCAGGTGTAGCAGACGATTAAACTATTTTATCTATTAAGAACTGCGTATTCTACAAGTTTGCGCCATCATGAAGACTCAGGGATTATGTAGACTGCTATGTAAAGTGAAAACTCAATTATATTCTACAGTGTTTTTTTTCTTCGTGCGATAGAAAGTATCCTTTACGTTAATCCAGTAATTTAACATTCCAAATTTCATCCAAATCCGTCAAACCGTTTCAGCGTGAAAGAGTAATAAACATACATACAAACATTGACATTTATATTACTAGGATGACATTTATAATATTAGAAGGATTTGGCAGGAGTGGAGCTTTAGCCCTTACAGCGTAATGAGCCTTCATATTTCTCAATATGCATTTTTTTTAGCACTAGGGTGCTATTTCGCTCAATCCCAGTATTTTGTCTACGTGATCTTGTAGACAGGTTTTGTAGATATGAACTGTTACGGTGAAGATCTTTTCATGTGTGTTCGCCAGATAACATGGAAGAGGGAGGGGGGGAGGCGTAAAATTTTGAATGTCGCACAATATTTGCCATATAAATTAAAAAAAAAACCTCGCTACCAAAGATAGGTTTTTTTTTTTGGAACAAGGAAGAAAAATACGGCACACTCATGAATAATGATACACTTTCCAAATTAATGGAATAAGGAAGAAAAATAGGGACGACGGGTGGATTATGATAAGCTTTTAATATATAGCACTTCGTATTTAAAATCTCTGAAAGTGTTTCAGATTTTCTTTCATTCCTTTTTTTTTTAAGTACTGTAAATTTCCTTTTCATTCCATTGGTTAACACCAATTATTTGAGAGCTTGTATTATTATATTAATTTTAATTACTAAAATTGCACGCGATTCAACATTATTTAAAGAAGTAGTAAGTATGCTTTAATACGAATGCACACTCACTGTTTATTGAAGGCCTGGAAATTCGATATGGCAAATTTTTCAGATCCGAGTGCAATCACAAAGTTAACTCACTGCGAGGCATGTAGAGACTCATAAAACGAAGTACAAAAATAAGCGCCGAAGGGAAGTATCTGTCGTTGAACCATAGTAATGAAGAGAAATGAACAAGTCAAAGAAAAAAGCACATCAAAATTTCCTTTTTTCAACCAATCTTCATAGTCTCACTTGGGCCAATTTTTATGTATTTTCAAATGAAGTTATGATTGTTGTTGTTGTTGTGGGATTAAGGCCAATTATCTGCACGAGGGATCTAAACCTATGGGTGGGGTGCCCTCCGTGGGGTCTTTTTAAGGGGTCCTAACCCGTATTTACGCTAAGTTTCGGAGAAAACTACGGAGAACTCCGAACGGTTAGGTCGACGGACGCGCGATGGGACCCGAACCCGGGACTTTCACGCTTCGCCCGTCTACCATTTCCAGTGACATAACCACTGTGCCATGGTGAGGCATTCAACGTATGAATTTCTGTAGACAGATTTTACGTATTTTAGGGAGGATTTTACGCTTTTTTAATTAAAGGTATAACTGTAATTTGATGGATAATATGAGTTTTTTTTATGGATTCTAAGATTTGGTCGCATCTTGTAAGTATTTTATTTTTCATTTATTTGGGTTTTGGATCATGTAGCATTATGCCATTCTTGGGATTATTATCTGATACCAATTCCAACATCATGTATTTTGCTTTCGCTTTAAAGCTTGTTTTTCTATATCGATTGTTGCTGAAGGTGATGGTTGATACTTACAAGCGCTTTAATCTTCCCTTTCGGCCCAAATGTCGACACGCGATCCTAATCCTATATCTTCTTTGTATGTTGTGGTTCAGAAATTTTTTTGCTGTCATTTACATGTACTTTTTTTTGAGGGACGGGGGTTCTTGGCGATATCTTTCATGATTGGCCAGAAATCGCCAAATTAAAGAGGTTAAAATACACTGAAAGCTTTTACTTTAAGGGAAGCACATTAAAAGCGGAACTTAACTCAGGGACCAGAGTATTTTTAAATTTATTAGTCATTACTAACAAAATAATTCTGGTGGTGAGTTTTTAAGGGTTATCCCGGGAATTTTGTTTCAATCGTTAGATAGCTTTTTCAAAGCTACGGCATTTAGGTTCTTAGGTGGCTGACGAAAAAGAAAATCTGCGGTGCTGACATTTTGGTCACACCCTTTTGCCCTCGAAGAGCCATGGGACCTAGGGGTGTGGCCATGGGTGCCCACAGAAATTTTTTTAGGGGGGGGGGGCAAACTTCAAATTTTTTTTTCTAGAGGGGTACAAATTTAAATTTTTTTACAAATTTAGTTCTGGTTTTTCCATTAGTTCACATTATGAGACATTAACCTAAAATTCTAAGGGGGGGCAAGTGCCCTAACTTGCCTCCTTTTGGGTGAGGCCATCTGACTGTGGCTGTCTCGAACCAAGACGACCATATCTCCTAAGTGACGTGACTCTTCGAGGGCAAAAGGGTGTGACCTAAATGTCAGCATCGCAGCCTGTCTTTCTCGCCAATCACAGGTTCTTGCTGTAATCAGGCCCTGATACAAGCTGCTTCTTTCTTACTCACCTTTGTCCTTGAGGACGGCGCAATGAGGCAGGACATGCTGAAAGTTTTCGTCAACGCACTCATATCTTTGATTGGCCGTAGCCTCATACTGGTCGTAATCGAGGCAGGAAATCTCGCAAAAAGCTGGTCCGTCAGTTGGTTCCTTGCACTTCAAGTGGCCCGGTTTCACAAGGTGCACTTTGCAGTTCACATAAGCTGCAATACAGTTTCAACAAATTAAACATCAGACAAAGTATCAAAGTTAAATAAATGCTATGACTGCAGGAAATCAAAGTAATTTTATAAAGTGCAGATGGAACTGTCTATCTCGAAACTCCATAACTCGGAATTTCTGAAATTCTCTTTATTTGAAATTGAAATTCAACGTATTTTTGATATTTATCTTAAAAAACTCGAGCAGATTAGCTATTAGAGTTTACGTCACTTGGGGCAAAACTTTATTTTGACGACCTTCTCAATACGGCGTCCTGAGCACATGTCCCACCTTCCCCTCTAATTGCAGCCTCAATCTCGAATTTCAGATAGTGTCAATCAGAAAAACCGATGCTCACCTTTCTTAAACAACAGGAGTTGCATTCCGATGTACAAGGTATGTCACAATTCCCTTCCGGGTTTGGAAGGTTTATAAAAAATAATATGTTACCAATACAACAACAAAGTTGACTTTACTGGAGACAGAAACATAAGTTTTGTTTTATAAATAAAGAGCTCCCTCGTCGTTGGATTGGACGAAGTTCTGCCGACGACAATCGCCTTCTTCCGTGGCCACCTCGCTCTCCGGACCTAATTCCATGCGATTTTTTTTATGGGTTTAGATAAAGGATCTTGCGTTCGAGTCTCATATGCCACGTAATTTACAAGATTTACACCAAAGGATGACACATCCACATTTGCTACCATTGATCGCGACATGTTAAAGCGATTGTGGGGAGGGAAGAATTTGATTTTAGGCTTGATATCTACTACACCACGAAAGGTTCACATATTGAACATTTAGAATCAAAACTTGTAACAATCTTTATCCAATAAAGCAAAATTTGTTGCTCTATCGGTAATGCAATTTTTTTACAAGCCTTCCAAATCCGGGAGGGTATTATGATACACCCTATACTCAAAGTAACAACAATATAAACATTGTTGCCAACTTGCACAAATGATGAACCATTTTCAAATAAGAGTAATTCCTTTGTATGTTTCTTTTTAATTCAGCTGTACTCTTTTACACCATAAACTAAAAAATTTTTATTTTCAAAATTCAAAATTCTTATTTATAAAAAGTGGTTAGTTATATTCCACCCATGTTGTTAGATTAGCAGAGAATGTCACGGAACTTCGTACGCAATCACCGAAAGAGAGCGAAACACAGAATCAGTAAAGATAATCCCAGCACCAACTCAGTGACCAACTCACCCACTCACTTGCAGTTTTAAATCATGTGTCGAATCAGTAAGGAAAAATCTCTGCAAACGGCAAAGAGAAAATAAGTTTTGCTTCCCTTCGCTCTCGGAATATATCCCCACAATTGAGGGCTTGAGATTCGAATCACCAGATAGTGAGTGCAAAGACTGAGACACTCAGTACCATCATTGGAATCACTGATTCGACACATCGAATCATTGTCCATCTCTAGAGTTGAGAGTTGGACAGTATAGAAAAATATACGTAAATTACATTTTTAAAATACATTTGTAACTGTATTTTGTATTTTCACTCGTAAAAACAAAGTATTTTGAGAATCTATTTTAAAATACATTTTCAAAGTATTTTGTATTTTAAAAATACAAATATATGTATATGTATATATATTCTATTCTGACACTGAATCGATTGTAACACCGCAGATTGCCTCTCTGGATGTAATTTATAAGCTGCACGACAATTACACGTGGTATTGTAACTGAGGAAGTGTTAGGATCTCTTGTGATTTTTAAATTTATCTAATCACGAAAGGGAAAGAAAAACCTTTTATAGTCCTGTTTAAAACAATGCGTTTGGCCTAGGAATGTTTTGAGTTTTACACTGTGAATGAAGCCAAAAGTAGCTAAAACATGTCTGAGTAAAATGGGAGTCTTGAAGGTCAGTTATAAACAATTTGAAATGTGATGCTAACCCTTTAAATGCCGCACTATGATCCAGGAATAAAAGATATAATTAATTCATCAAAATTACATTAGAATACACCCATAATGACTATAAAACAAAAAAAAAATTGCCATTAAAAAAATTTCTTTCACTGATTTCTTGGATGTTCCATTTTTGGAACATTGGCATGTAACGCTATCTTTCCTTTTCTGTATTTGCTTCATGTAAACAACAAAAAGCTAAATTTAGCATAATATTTTATAAGAAATGCAATGCATTAATGTATAAAAGCACGATAAAAGCAATTTTACGCTTGCATACTCTTGACTAATAATACAGATAATATAAATAAATGCAGTTTTAAAAATGTCATCTACCTGATCAAAAAATAATAAAATATTTTATTCTTCAGAGGGTGCTTAGAATTTCAACCAGCTAATTTTTTAACCCCCACAAAAATTTTAAAACCCACTAAAACACTAATTTCTTTTTATAATTTTATAGAATCTTTTCGCAATGTCTATGATATAGAGGGGAGTGTACATAGATAATTTTCTCGCATTCAAAACACATGTTAACGGTATTTTTTTTGAGGGGGGGATGGCATACTAAACAATGCCCTTATCATGTAACAGAGGTACCAAATCTCCGCCTTTTTCCGGCTGATTCCCCACCACAATTTTTAGAGAGCTTTATTTTGGATTATATATTTGGACTTATTTTAAGTATAAATTTGTAAGTAAAAGTTAGTGGTGGGAACTATCTCGAAAAAAGCCGGAGACTTGGCAGCTCTGATGTAAGAACGTCATGTGCATCCGATTTTTTTTCAGATTTCCATTGATGAGCACAGGGTAATGTTGATATTAGGCTTCGTCTAAAACAACTTTAAATTAATTTCTCTTCTAAAATTCTATTGCCCACACGTCTCCAGGCGTAATCAGCTCAAAACTATTATAATTTATTTTTTCATCAGTAATGCACCCGTTTTCATCAAGAGGCAATTAACAAATTTGTATGATTGACTTATTTCAATCATCCGACATGGAACTTTTTAAAAAATCAGCATTGTCTATAGTTAGAAATTTCTTCGACTGCACCATCTACACTGTTTCTACAAACATCTATACAAGTTCTTACTGAAATGGCCTTGAAAATTGCAGAGCATAGAAAGAAAATCAAGCACGTGAAGTGATGTCACTTCCTCCCATGAATTCCCCCTACATAAAAAAGACTTAAAATAAAGAAACAAACCCTTGTGAAGCACACATTCATTACTAACAGAAGAAACAAGTAGCTATCTGAGCTCAAATCAGAGTAATGCAGCACTAACTATTCACCTCCTTCTGGCAAAGGGGTAAAAGATATGACAACTTCTCCCTTACCCCCCCGTCCCCCTCAAGTCCTTCACCCTTCAAAAATAAATAAAATATCGGTTATACCTTTGACAGACTTATGTTCAGCTGATATAAGCACTGAATGTATCAAAATCTAATAAAGGAACACAAGCAACACTTACATGAGACATCCCTGAGTTCGTACATCGTTACATGCCAATGTTTTTTTTGGAACATTGCAATTTTATGCAAGATTGAAAAAAGATGCCTTGATATATTTTGATTTTTTTTATTATATCTTTGAATTTATCCATTGGAAACACAATAGGGGAATTTTCGGGAATTTTATAGAATTTTTTTTCTTGTGTACTGTAAAAATTGTAAAAAAATAAGGCGATTTTTAGAAATTTTTCTGGGCTGAAATTTTTTTATTTGGAAAATACTTAATATATCAAAAAATCAATCACACTTTCAATAATAAGCAGTATTTTTTCAAAGTGATAGATATGACAGTTTCTCTCTATTCTAAAAAAAAGTAAAGGGCGCTGTCAAAGCTTGTGGAACTATCTCCTCCTAAACCGTAGGGATTTGAGTTTCGACTAAGGTGCCCACAGATTCGAAAAATTCCGAGGAACCTGCTAAGCTGATTTAAATTTCGAAAATCGAATTATTTTAGAAGATATTAATAAAAAACTGAAAAAATAAACCGAATGGTTGCCAGATTTGGCATAAAATCATTCATTCCTTTGCAACAAAACGTTTCTAAGTATCTAGAATCGCGTGAAATTTACAAACATGAGTTAGAATTACGCCCATTTTACGCCAAATTAAAAACTCTATGAAATAAGTAAGTCAAACTGTGTTACACAAAGTTGACAATTTTCAAATAGTGAGTTCGCTTAGACAACAGGAGTTTAGAATCAGCAATTATTCGTTTTTCCAAAACAGAATAACTAATATCTTGAAAATGAAAAATAATTAAAATGCAGATTATTTTAAAGCCGGTTCTCGTCCAGCTGGATTATTTGCTACCAGTAGAAATATTTGGCGGCGTTAGCTATGCCATTATAGCAGTTATAGTACACTTTGTATATTTGCTAGCGCGAGAAGATGGCATAATTCGTGGTGGTACGCCATCTGCAAACGATTATGTAAATGAAAATATGGATAACGGTTTTCCGGTAACCTTAAATGAACAGTAAATATAGGTTGTGAGCATGTGTAAATCGCCAAATAATGAAAAGTCGCCATTGGTGGCAGGCTATTCTATCTGTTCCGTAGCTTTTATTAACTTTACATGTACGCAAGTCGCCAAATAATGAAAAATCGCCATGGGTGGCAAATTCGCAAGGTGTCCAATAGGTTTTACATTATTAAAAATACAGCTGAAACATATGTTCTGATTTTATTACGCTTTAGCTCCTAATTAATATAACTTTTGAATGGCAACATTAAATATCATTGTGTTTCTGAGGAGTGCAAATAATTTTTCCAGCGTTTATAAGCGGAGTCCGCACTCCAGGTGGAGTATAGCTCAGGACCCGTACAACGCGGATTCCCATAACAAAATATCTTCCGTGTTATGAAAGGGAGGGGGTCTACTGTAGTGTAAAGTTTAAATTTTTATGTACCGATGAACATGCAAGAACCAAGCAATGTGTAGCTCAGTAACATTCTATCTGATCCAATCTTCGGTTTTTGTCTGTTGAAATTATGTCTTTTTTACGAATAAGCCTTATTAGGGGCCGAATGCCTCATACGAAAAGCGAGCGTAGCGAGTCTGGGGGCCTTGGCCCCTAGTATTTAAAAAAAAAAATATTAAACATGATGTTCCAAAAAATGAACACTGGCATGTAAAAGGCTAAGCAATAGAGAAATAAGGCTGTCATTGTTTCTTCAGTAGTATTATTGTGGTTGGGTTATTGGGTTATTGGTTACTGGGGCTATAGGACAAAGCTATACGGCGGCTATCTGCCTAAGGGGGATGCCTTTGGTGAAGGACTTTTTAAGGGATTTTAAGGCACATTCGCGTTACATATGGAGTAAAACACCCCAAACTCCAGATCATTAGAGGGGGCAGCTTCCCGTAATAAGATAGGATGAATCAAACTTCCATTCTAGATGATTTTGAAAAATTTTGTGCAACTCTTAATGGAAAATGTTTCAAAATTTTGTCTGTATATTTAAATGAAAACTCTTAAAGATAAAACTTGAATTTTTTAATAGTTTGTGATTTAGCTGAATATATATGTTTAAACGTTCAACTGAAATCAATAAATAATAAATGTTACATGTCGAGGTTTATTTTACTTATTACTTTTGGAAATTAACATTTTTTAAACGATTTTAAAACAAACTAGCATTCATTGTTCCCATGTTGAAATTATTTAGTTTTCATTGAATTGTCAGTTATTAGGCTTTGAAGGGAAGATTACGATTCCAATTCGCTTAAAATAGTTTTTCTAGATTAACTAGTTTGACTTTTACACACTGTTTCACAAATAAAATGATTCTCAGCATGATGCACTGAAGTATTAGAGTATGTTCTTTCTAATAAAATCTTCCAAATCCGAAGAGTATCCGCAGAGAATGCAATTCCGATTTTAGTATGTAATAAAAAATTGAATATGTGCCCCAATGCTACAGACTATCCCATCAATTAGGGCTTGTTATTGAATAAATAGACTTCCCCTCACTCGTAAGGCATCCATTGTTCTTTCACGACAGCCACTGCAATTTTCAACAGCGCGGCTGACTTAATTTATTATGAGTCATGAAGAATACCCCTGCACGTCATGTTAAATTATTAATTTTCAAAAAAGAAATATTGTATATATTTTTGTGGTGTCTTTCATTCAATAAAGTTGAACAGTTATTTGCAAATTATAATTTAATTATTCAATCAATGCAACTTCTGGTGATTTTGCATGCATTATTAAAATAAATTGTAGATTTTTTGAGAAGGACCTATTATTCTCTAGCCAATAACATTTGTAAGGATTAATTTTAAATCCTTATTTCTTTATACAAAAATTTTATTAAATCAATTAATATCAATAAATCTTTTATTTCTACCTCAAAATGCGAATGCATGATTAATTCTAATAAATTTCAAAATTTGGAATGTTTTTGTGTACTCTTATCACTCTTTCCTATGAATTGTTCACGCTGCTGATGAAAAAAGAAACACTTCTTTTATCTGAAAAACATGTACAATTTAACAAACTAAATTTATAAATAAAGAACATAAGTTATCTGCAGCAGTAACTCACACTTTAAGAGCAATATAAAAATTTACTAGTAATTGCTAATTACCAAAACTATCCTGAAACAAACATTTCTTTTCATAACCTAAGTAAACTTTCAAAACTGGTGTAGGGTATAACAGAATATTGTAAATTTCTTAGTTCTTATGTTGACATGCAGGCGACATCAGTAATTGTAATCAATAAAGTTTGATGAATCATTAAAAGAGGAGTTAGCCGACGTTCAAGGTATAGAAGTTGTTATATCGCTAGACGATGTACTTGGAATGTTACTAGCTTGGGGGGGGGGGGGGGGGTCGCTCATCTGGATCAACATTATTAATTCTTTGAGATTTTTGCACTCTGATTTAAAACTTTTTTTTAAACCAATGGGGCATTTGAAGTATTTTTTTAATATGTCTCTCCATTTTATTCACATTCACATGTTTATATTCAGTATTACAGTACTTACACTGTACACTTTTATCTTTTTTTAACATTAAAAAAGCTCCATGCAGGTCCTTTTTTCTTTCCCATGTTTTTTTTTAACTTGAGTAGTTAAAAGATATTAAGAAACATTAGGACAGCATTACAGTACAGTTAAAACAAACTAATACTCACTGTTCACTAAATGAAAATCAAGCCAAACCAAATCAAAACCAAAACAAAACTATTTAGTATATAAAAATAGAATAGTAAGCTTCACTGCTGCCATCTATGTAACATAAATGTTGTTAAGAACAGTTATTCCATTCAAAGTTAAACATACCCAGTTTTTGGGTATTTACCCAGGCCTTGGGTAAATTACAAAAAAATTTTTACCTGCCCAGTGGGTATTTACCCACCCCACATCACTGCATGGAACACTTCACAACTTTTTTTGAATCTCGAAAAAATGTCACGAGGGATGCGCAACTCTTGTTAACCTTAGAAAGCTAATAGAAACAAAAACAGTTAGAAGTCATTTAAAGATTATTATCATTAAAGGTACCTGTGCATGTTTAAAATTATATATCTATGATCGTACACCAAATTTGATATGCTGTCATTGTATTTTTCTACAACAAAAAGAATTAAAACGTTTCTTAATTTACCGTATTAAAAACTACTTTAGCTCGAAACCTCTCTTTCCTGATTTTTTCCTCTTTCCCTTTCCCATGAGATTCGAGACAGACAGGTTCGACTGTGCGAGGGAATTATTTCCATCGATATTTTGCTAGTTATCCCCATAGTATATTTGAAAGTTCCCCTTGATTTCAGGGATCTGAGGTTCAGCTTCGGACTTAAGCCAAATTTATTTATTTATTTTTTTTTTTCTAATGCGTGTTTCTCCAACAGCAAATATTTTAAACTCGATTTATGCCTTTTTTAAAAATTGTTCTTTCTTTTCTTTAATTCATTTTTACATGCGAACATTTTTAGGTCAAAATTAAGGGGGATATTCCCCTCTCGAGTGCCCCCCCCCCAAAAAAAAAATGATATTTTTATCGATTTTTATAATTTTTTGCATTCTGGAATTTGTGTTCTCAGCCATACCCGAAAAATATTTCTGGTTGCGCGCGCTACTGGGAGTTATGAAACACCCAGGGAAAGTGCTAAGCATACGGAATTTCGCAATAATATTCCTAAACGTACAAGACTTCCTCGTTTATGAAGGCGATTTTTGTGATTATGTTTTTTTTTTTCTGAAAGTTGCCTTAGACATATGGGTTGATCGTTATTATTAATGCAGCTATGCATTAATTTTTTTTTATTTCGGATTGTTATCGACATTAGTTTCTTTTTAAAAGTGTTCAAAAGTCCTGTGACGCTTATCGATTTTCAAAACAAATACCCTCAAACATTTCATATTTCACAGCTGCCAAATGTACAAAATCATAATTAGCCTCTTTTTGTGAACAGTAATTTTTGTTTCAGAAAATAACAAAACTCATATAAGCAACCATCAGCAGTCTGCCATTTCCCCATCTCCAATTTAATGAAACGATCTTGGACTGGGACAACACGGCAAATTACCTCGGTTCAATGCTTGAAATGGAACTTACATGGATGCACCACATTACGATTGCGAGGCAACAAAATGAATGCTGCATATTACAGTATTGTACCAGACGTGTTTTCCAACAAATTGGACCACATCAATAAGACACTACTGTACAAGTCAGTCTACCTACTCAGCTCCCGCTAGGGCGTACCGCCTCGAAGCTAAACAGAACGCCTTGCTCCGATAAATTAGAAGAGGCAATCACTATATTTATAGTAAAACAATCCTCAAGGATCTCAATATGAAAACTCTCAGGGAGCATATACGCAAGATTGCTACGAAGCTCTTCGACAGATTAAACACTCTACTCAAAGAGTTAGTTGCTGAACTGCCGGACTACGATAATACCATTTATAATCATAAGATACCACTATTTCTTTTCATTATTTTTTAGATGGGGGGGGGGGGATTGCTTTAGCTTCAAACTCTCTTCTGTACAAAACTTTTAACTTAAAGTTCACAAAGTTTTAATATAGAAGTTGTGCTTCAGAGTCAAATGACGTCACATCAATGAATACTTCATGGTGGAATTCTTGAGATCTTAAGATGACGTTTGATTTATCTCTGAGTATAATGTAAACAAACCCTTTTGTTCAACTGTATGTGTTGTCAAAGTGCATCTCTATATTCTAATTTCATTGCTGTTAAAAATTTAGCATAACTCATTTCCTTTAGGAATAGAGCTTAAACTATTTTAATGATTTTTTGGTGGACCCTAGGCCATGGCCTAGTTGACCTGTGCGGTAATCAGGGCCTGATTACAACCCTGGCTACGTTGTGTTCTGGAAAAGACCTAAGACAGTACTCGCAGTCTTCGCCCCTCACTAACTGTTCCTTTGCTTGCCAGACTGATTTTCTTCGCTGATCTGTACTGATTTATCAGCCGTTTTGGGTAACCTCGGAATCTATTTACTGGAGATTAGGCACTCTAACCAAGGTGATCCAGTAAACACCAACCTTAGTCAATCATATGAACATTTGGGGTTATTGTACTCTACAGAAAAAATGTTCTTAGAAACTGCTTTTTACAAAAAGGGGTTAATAGTATTCCATACGTGTTATTTCTGTAGATTTGCTTAGGAAGCGAAACACAAACTTACGTTCGCACTCCTGAAATCCATGTGGCTTCCAGACGTTTTCAGTCAGTCTACAGTTGATGTTCTCCGACTTGACGCTTCCCACATTGCTCTGCAGCGCATACCCATGAATGCAGTTTACGTCGCAGTTTCTGGAAGAAAAAAGGAAAGGATAATGTACGGCTGTTAGGTCATCCAGGATCAGGAGGGACATTCAGAGACATGTGCCCGGACAGCAAAGATTGGACTCAGAACAGGAGGTTTATCTCTGCAACCAGTTCTTTGTGAGGAAGGGAGCTAGTATAAAAGCTATTTGGTTATATTAGATGCGCCAAAAAGTAACGCAGTCACTACCAACTATATGCTTTTTTTCGAGAGTTCCCACGACTATTTTCTTTTTCGTTATTTAATATTAAAATAAATTGAAGCAATCGCAGTCCGAAATATTACCACATTATCCAAAAAAAAACTTGTAACGAAAAATCTCCCGAAATCAAAGCTTAAGTGTTCGTAGATATGATTGTTGCTGTATTTTCTTTCTTTTCATCAAATTCAAAGAAATAAGTTAACAAGTTTTCAATTGCAAGCAAGCTGAACTTAAGCATGGAATTCATATTTATTATATTTTATAGATATTATTTTTCCATTCACGAAAGATTTGTGGGGGGGGGAGGGGGGTTAGGGGGAAGATGGATGTTTACTCTCCTTGGCGAAAGAATTTCTAAAATGTCCTAAAATTGATTTTCAGGTATTCGTGAGCTGTATTTTATGAATCTCTATTTTCCTTTGATATACAGAGAGAGGAAAAGATTTTGGTCCTCTACCCAGCGTAGGTTACGAATTCTGGAAAATGCTGTCTAATCTACCACCTTTTTTAAAAAAACTCTTCATACATGAGGGATTTCGTGAGTACGGCTTTCAGTATTTTTGGCTAGGCGAAATAACAACACTTCCGATTTTATCCGAAGTTTTTTACAGCTATTTTTTAAGCAGTAATGTAGCACGTAGACAGATCCAAAATTTTAATGTAGAACAAACCCGTTTAAGGATTCTGGTGGCAAATCTTCTGAAACATCCGGAAGAGTTGGCAGTTATATAATGGAATTTTTTTCTTTTTAATGACCGGATAAGCGGCCTGTTGGAGCCTTGACTAGAACGAGGGTTGCAGGTGTTGCTCATTTCATTATAGGTGCGCCTATTAGGCAGAATAACATTGATCCCTATGAGTGCTCTAAATGTGAATCAGTTCCAGATGAGAGACAACTCCTGAAATCGCACACTAGGAGGCGTCGTTTGAATATGGAGAAAGTTGCAGCAGTGAACATAAAATTTACATACACCAGCTCCCATTAGCGTACACGGTCCCACAGCAGTTCAGCCAAGAAAGGCGTTCGCCCTCCCAAGCACTGGCCAAGTCGGTGCTGCTTCACTTTCCGTGTTCTTATGGGGAACAAATCTTAGTGATTAAGCCACTGCGTAACACATAAGAAAACGTCATTACCTTCTGGTACGCTTTATGTACATTATTCCTTTTTTTAAAATTCTTCTTGAACTGTTATTTTCCCAATCGCTGACCTCATACATGTACTTTCAGTTGCATAAACTGTTTTGAAACAAGTAAATGTCCGTTTCCCTACACAGTAGAAAGATGTTGTAAGTAAATGCGTGATTGATGCCACCCTGACACTGCGTCAAAACTAGAGATGTGCCGGATATACGAAGAAAAAATATTCGTATCCGCCTAAGCAAAAAGACATTATCCGTATCCAAATCCGGATCCGTCAGAGCGAAAAAATTTATCCGTATCCGCGTTTTTTCAGCGGATCTCCGACGGGTCTTTCTATGAATTTTCAGTATAAGTCAAAGAAATGAAAAAAAATCAAATTATTCTATATATATTAATTAATTTTTGTAATTAAACATAAATTTTATTGTTTAAAACTTAGTAATTACTGTTTATGATTTTTATATGAATCTTCCTAAGTACAAAAATCCCTTGTTTATATTACTGTTTGTAATTTAAAGCTATTAGCATGCATTTACCATTGGCGTAACTTGGTAAGTATTTTGAATATTTGTGCGTGGTGGGTTTCATCTACCCCCAAACACTAAACGGATCCATTTTTTATTCTTGAAGAAACGAATGGAAATGGTATAGAAACAATAATTTTTAGCTAAGGGAATTAAAATATTTCTAGAGGGATTATCCCCCCCCCCTTCCCCATTTTTAGGCTGTGGTACTTACATATAATTATTCATGATTTTTAATGCTACAGTACAAGAACACCATCATGTTACGATTAAAAATAAATTCTGAAAGTGTTTTAGCCGGCGTTTTTTATCGTTTATTTCAGTGTTTTATAGAGCTTGTGAAGAGACATACTAAAAATTTTCAAGTGTCTGACATAATCGTATTTATGTACCAAAACCACATAGTTTTTTGAAGTACTGTCTTAACAAGACAATAAGAGGTTCTGTAGATTTGAAAAGCTACTTGGTTTGGTAGTAGCGTTTCGATAATTCACTGCTTATAAAACTCAGTTAGGATTCTTAAAGATGTGATTTCAACCACTCCTTTTTTTTTTTATTTATGCAATACACAGGATCGAAAAGTTATCATTGTGGCAGATTGTTTTACACGAAATTATCCCTTCAAGACGATGCTTTCTTCAAAATAATTTCCAAACAAAAAGGTCCGTATCCGTGGATATAGCAACTTGATTATCCGTTTTCATGTCCGCATCCGCGGATATAAGAAAGAGATGATCCGTTTTCATATCCGTATCAGCCCATAAAAAGCAAGTTATCCGTTTTCAAACTCGTATGCGCAAATCTAACTTTTTGACGATCCGTGATACCTCTAGTCAAAACTACTACAGATATCATTTTAAAATAATACAGTGAAGCGCCATTTATAAGTTTCTCGCTTATACGTTTTTATCATTTATACGTTTTTATGAATGGTCCCTGCGAAATACATTGGATTTTAATGTTAAATAATTTCATTTATACGTTTTACGGAAATAGAAAACTTCATTTATACGTTTTATTTTTAGATCTGAAGAGGAGAGAAACTGTGTGATGCAAATTTTCTTCAACAAACTTTGACAGGTTCTAATTTTATGCAAGAATATCTAATATCCGGCGATTGAAATGATAATGTTAAACAGGCACTTTTAACTATGTGCAATGAACTTTTTTCTGTGCATTCCCACACAGCCATACAGCCGAAATTTACAAAATATTTTGTACATGCGGAATGAATATGAATACAAGTCCTAGCTGTACATTAAATCCAGTATAAAAGTTAGTAGTACATGCCTATTGTGTATTTTGTTTTTACGTAGTAATATAAGATACATATTTTAATGAGAACTTCGTTTATACGTTTTTCTTATTTATACGCCCCCCCCCCCCCAGGTCTCTTGAAAAACGTATAAACGGTGCTTCACTGTATAAGGACATTGTTTCTTTTGCTTCTGAAAATGCATTTAAAAGAGGTTGGGGTAAGTCAAACGCTTAGCTTATCATATCTCAAAGATAGATAAAGAAAAAGAATTGTCACATTTTAAGGCAAGAATTTTATGGTTGTCAGATGCGTAAAAATTAATTTAAGGATTTTTTAAAATTTGCTTCAGAAGGGGGAAAAAGTAACCAAAATGTGTACAGACAGATATGTGTAAAAAAAAAAAAAAAAAGGAAAGGTCCCTACTACCAATAGGCTAGGAATCACGGAAAAGCTGTAAATGTAGTCACTATGTTCAAAATTCTCACATATCTTAAATTTCGGTTTACAGTGCCTGCCATTTAATAAAATCCCTGATTCATAAAATCAGCCGCTTAATCCGACCAAATTGTTGAGAACAAAATCAAATTAATACAGATCTGTACTAAAACAGCCGCTTAATAAAATCAGCACTGTCCCTTAAGAAAATCAAAAATTAAAACCTGTAAACTCGCAAAAATAAAAAAATAAAGAATAGGAAGAAAGAGGGGGGAGGAAAGAAAATACAAACAGCAACCCATTGTATTGCTCTGGTGAAACTTTCATACTAGTGTATTCCAAGTACTGATGCAACAAAAACACGCCAACTCCCCGCCTATTTGTTCTAGCAACTCAATCAAATAGCAACCCTACCAATCAAAAGAAAAAAAGCAACTAATCAAAAGGCAACCCTACCAATAAAAAGAAAAAAAGCAACGTAATCAAAGGCAACCCTAGCATCAAAACAAGTTCTGAGCTGTAATGCTCATCTTCTTGTTAGTCCTAGCCATTTCTATTAGGTAGCTGACTGTATAGAAACTTTTTTTTTTTTCGCTTGAGGAAAAAATTCTAAGCTAAGCATTTGAAATATTGTCAATCGTATGAGATGAGCCAGTGAATACGGGGAATGATTGTTTTCTCTCTGTAGTTTCTGAAAGATTTTTTAGTTCTGTTTGAAATCACTTACGAACAACATGTCTAAATGAAGAATTTACCCTTGCTAGAAACATCAAAAGTTTAATTGCTGCTTCCAAACAAAGAGCAACACTGATAATTCAATTTATTTTATTTATTAATTCCATTATTTGTCTTATTTCTCTCTGGGTTTGGAAAGTGGCATCAGGCGATATACCCTTCTTTACGTTCGAATAATGATTGCCGCATATAAAAATCTCCGGGTTATTAAAATTAGTTTAGATCGGAACGAATATGATTCATTAAGCGGCAGGTACTTAATTAGCGTCATTAGTTCTGGTTTGGTGAAATACTGACAAACGAAAAAACATTAATTCCACTTCCATTCGCAATACATTCTGTTCTCTAAATAGCAAACATTATTTAGAGAAGTTTTTCGGAAACAAACAACCAGAAATTAAATTGAGTTTCAACTTATAAATTAAATTTTTATTGCTACACCGCTAGTAAAATATTTCTTTTTTTCTCCTAATAATGAATGCCTGACTATTAGGTCAGGCAGAAAGCCTACAAGACAAGATATTACTCCAAAGGGGCCTCTGCGATTCTAATGTAAGTAACACTGAATGAGATCAAGAGCTATGACAGCTAACATATTTTGCATTAAATCACGCACACGAAAAACGACACTACGTTCCGGTTCTTCTAATACAAAGAAAAAAAAGTAAGAAAATCTGATTTTAAATACGCACAAAGTGCTATATATTAAAAGCGTATCATAATTTATGCATCTTCCCTATTTTTATTCCATATTCCATTAAAATTTAAAGTGTATCATTCTTCATGAGTGTGTCGCATTTTTCTTCCTTATTCCATAAAAACCCATCTTCAGAATTGAAATCTATCTTAAAATCGCTTACTAAAACTACAATCTTCGCCAGGTACATTCCAACTAGAGGTCTGCGCCGCCGCGCCACGCCGCCGAGGTCCAGGCCGGCGCGCCGACGAAGAACGCCGATTGTACACCGCGACGCACTTCAAAACTTTTTTAATAAATTGCAAATAAACTCTCAACTGCTTATTTTTATCTGGATTCTTCTTAACCTTTTACTGACCAATGTTCCCCATTGGAAACATCAAATTAAAAAAAAAAAAAAAAAAACTTGGCCGATAGAGTTGAAAGATGCTTGAATTTTTGAACACAAGTTGCATTTCTATCATGAGTGTGAAACTGGATAAAAAATCATAAAAATAGCCATTTTCATAAATTTTTACAGAGCTATCTTGATTCAGCTCTCCCCTCTTCAAACTTAATTCATATCTTGTTTAAATTTAAAAATAAATCTTTCATTAATTCTTAATGCTTCACTTTTCATTTAAACTACCCATCACTATATTCCGTTTTTGGAATCAATGTAAAAGTTTGTCAGAGGTCATTAAACAGAACTGACCAATGTTCCCAGTTGCAAACACAGTGCAAATTGTATCCAATTGCACCCCACCCACCCCCTGTTCAAATAATTGACATCCTTTAATTAACGGATTAGAAAATAAAATATGAACAAAAAATTATTTTAAAATATGCCTGGATCTGAATTCGGTCTGTATAAGGTTAATGCTAGTAACTTGTAAAGATACAATTTAAATTTTTTGAGTCAATGCTGTAATTTGATTGCTTTGAAAACTGTTTGAACATTGCATTATACCTCAAAATAATATAAGTTTGGAATGGCTCATGAGAAGGTTGTGGAGGAGAAACAAAACGCTAAAAAGGAAATAATGTATCAATCGTACACAGATAACTAAATGTATCGTGAATGTTCCATATAAACAACATACATAAACTTATCTGATTTTCAGAAAATCTATTGTTTCAGATTTGCAGTAGAAATATTTTATTTATTTGCCAGGAGAGGACAGCTCGCGTCACTGAATGTGTCGCTTAGAGCTACATATACGTCCTTCCCGGAATTTCCCGCCACAATTTGGAACCTCATCAGAAGGTGGGGGGACTTCTGAATATTGGCACCCCTCGGAAACTGCTAGCGACCGCCGAGAGGACTTTCGGAACCACGGATTTAACGTGCATGTACACCGCATGTACACGGTGGTCTTTAGTGGTACGCCGGTATAGAACCCACAACCTTCCGGTTACGAGTCCAACGCCTTAACCACTGGGCTACCACGGCCCTAGTAGAAATATTTTAAAAGTGTACCACAACGGCAGGTTCATATGCAGGAGTCACACCAGTGGCCAAGAGCATTGCGCTCTGAACTGGGAGACGAAAGGTGCCTGGTTCAAAACAAGGTCGCGTCCGCCGACCTAACTATTCGGAGTTTTCCGAGGTTTCCTCCGAAACTGAGGGTAGATACGGGTTAGGACCCCTTAGAAAGACCCCCCTCCCCACGGAGGGCACCTCACCCCTCGGTTTAGAGCCCAAGTGTAACTAATTGGCCGTAATCCCATAACAGCACAACACAACAACATTATACTCAAGACTAAGTTTTCATAGTCTTAAAAAAATTCTCATTTTAACGTCAATCTATACATATAAATATATACTAGAAGTCAAAGCCTGTTGGGGAGGCCATTACAACGGGCGCTAGAAAAGAAACATTCGACGAAAATATGTCTACACTCAATCTATTGAATCTTCATCCATCTAAAATAAATAACTTCATATTCAATTTTTATTATATCGATTCAAATCGGAATTTCATGCTCTTCTAGAAACGCCACACTTATAGTATTCGATCGATTTCGTTTTGTGTACAACCAACCTAGAGATGGCCAATGATTCGATGAGTCGAATCAGTGATTCGAATCTTGGTACTGAGTGGATC
Organism: Cheiracanthium punctorium; assembly: GCA_038373885.1. Classification (NCBI taxonomy): domain Eukaryota; kingdom Metazoa; phylum Arthropoda; class Arachnida; order Araneae; family Cheiracanthiidae; genus Cheiracanthium; species Cheiracanthium punctorium. The sequence continues at coordinate 58,396 of JAWZYV010016102.1, read as the reverse complement.
AGTCTTTACACTCACTCTCTACTGATTCGAATCTCAAGCCCTCAAGGGAAATACATTCCAAGTGCGAAGGGAAGGAAAACTTATTTTCCCTTTGCCGTTCCCAGAGATTTTCCCTTACTCTTTCAACTCTTTTCGACTCTTTACGACTCTTTTCGACTCTTTACGACTCTGAGTCGATAGATGATTTGAAACAGTAAATGAGTGGGTGTGGGTGAGTTGGTCACTGAGTTGGTGCAGCAACGAATCTTTACTGATTCAGTGTTTCGCTCTGTTTCGGTGATTGTATACTATCGTTGAGATTCGTTAGTTTTTCGAATCTTCTATCGACTCAGAGTCGAAAGGAGCCGAAAAGAGTTGAAAGGATGTTTCATTTAATTGGAGTTTTTTTTTCGAATCTTCTATCGACTCAGAGTCGAAAAGAGTTGAAAGGATGTTTCATTTAATTGAAGTTTTTTTTTCGAATCTTTGGTGTTTCATTTCTTGGTTGGTGGTCGGATTTAAAGTTTTATCTGTCTGTGGGTGTGGAGTGGGTCGAACATCGTTTGCTTTTGGCGGGGGGCATAGGCGTTACTTCCTAAGGGCAAGAGGGGTCAATCCCCCCCCAAAAAATTAAGAAAATTCAAGTATCAGAGCTATTTATAATAATGATTTTACAATCGGAAAATTTTGTCACCCATCCAAAATTACATGCAATTTACGCAATGCTCGTGAAGAGCGGGGGGTGGGTTCAAGTTGTTTAAACTTTTCCCTCGAGGGACCCCTCCTTCCAACTTGTCTGCTGATTTAATATTGTTTAAAATTTAATGAAACATCCCTTTTCTACTTTTAACTTCAATATATGTCCCCTGCCCCCACCCTCAAAAAAAAAAAAAAAAAAAAAAAAACCGGAACGTTAAGTTTACATGGTGGCGGGTTTTCATGTGAAGGGAAATAGAATGAAATAAAGTTAGGATTGTGCTTGTCACTTTTAATGAAGGATACAGGGGCGGTATTAAGCGCTCTCACAAAAGGACTTTGTAGTAAGCAAAATAACATTTCGCTTTATTGCTGCAGATTTCGTTTAAGATATTTTTTTACCTTGTTTTTCGTTTAAGGGGAATGATTTTATTTTCTTTCGTAATTCAGAGAAATACAAAATAGGGTCTAAAGCAGTGGCGTAGTTAGTGTTATTGACAGTGGCGTAGCCAGGATTTTATTTCGGGGTGGGCTGGGTATCAAATTTAAAGATAAAGTTCAATTGTAAGCTAAGTAAAGGGTCCCATTTTTTTTGGGGGGGGGCAGCAGCCCCTCAGTAGGACTGGGCCAAAAATCGATAAATATCGACATATCGGTTTTATTTCAACATCAAATATCCGATATTCCCATTTTCATTTCAGTGAAATCTCGAATTCGATAAAGGTCAAAAATACAGGCCGGTCAGGGGCGTAGCCAGAAATTTTTCATGGGGGGGGGTTATGACTACTGCAACTCATATATATGTATACGTGTGTGTGATAATGTAGTGAAGAATATACATTTTGTATGGCAAAAAATTCCTCATGGGGGGGGTTATGACCCCCCTAACCCCCCCCTTGGCTACGCCTCTGAGGCCGGCGATAAGAAAATCCTGAGATCAATACCAGCTTGTGATGCTTTTGCTACTGCTTTCTCTCCGTTGATGACGATGCCGGATCGCGGAAAAAACAGCTCCATGGTTTATTAGTCTAATTACCATAATTAATTAACGTATATCTCGGAAACTATCCACCGGAGCGCGTTTTTATTGATTCTCGACCCCCCTAGACTCAACACCCGACGGATACTTAAAATTTCGAATGCTTTGACACCAAACTTAACCTTTTAATCTTACAGGCCCAGGGGGTCATAAGAAGCTCCCCTATATTTTCAATTTGGGCATTTTAAACACTAGCCTCCTCCGGCGGCATCTCCAAAATCTGGAAACCCTCCCAGGGCCAATTTCTACATGTTTGCAGTCCTTTTAAGCCTCAATCATGGTTAATTAGTGTAATTACCATAATTAATTAACGTATATCTCGGAAACTATTCATCGGAGCGCGTTTTTATTGATTCTCGACCCCCCCCCTTAGGAATCCCCATCGTTGCATAAAATTTCGAATGCTTTGACACCAAACTTAACCTTATAATCTTACAGGCCCAGGGGGTCATACGAAGCTCCCCTGTATTTTCATTTCGGGCAGTTTAAACACTAGTTTTACTCGAGTAAGGAGAGAGAGATGCTAGCTGCCCGAGAACTCAGCGGAGAAGAAACCCGATGAATGGGTGAAGGGTGTTTAGACAGTATAACTTTCGACGCAGAGAGAGGGAAAATTTCTTTAGTTGTTTTATTGATTCAAGATTCGAATCATGGAAGTAGTGAGTGAGTTGAGATTCGAATCAGTAAAATGAGTCGAACCGCCCATCTCTACAACCAACACCTCCTAGATAAAGAAAGCCTAACAACTCTTATGTCAGTCGTCCTTCTGACTATCAATGTACCAACATTTAAAAGTTTTAATTTCATAAAATGAAACTATAAAAAGTTTCTGGTGAATTTACTCATGAATGACAATATTTTAATATTTGAGATAAAAAATATAATTTTATGACAAATGGCAGTTTTTAACCACGACTAATTAGATAATATGATAAGGAAATAGATCGAAATGAATAATTTTGAATGAGAAAGGTATTTTAATTTTAAATTTTTATTTAAGATATTTTCTAATATTTGTAGCATTCACCTGAAAATTTAAATAGTTCTACTTTGTGAAAGTAAAAACACTGATGACGTCATTACTTGAAGGCCTAGTGATGACGTCAAAGTGTCAGTTGTTAGGCTTTCTACATAAAGGAGGTGTTGGTATAACCCCTCTTATCTCAATACTTCAAGCACACGATCATTTTTAATTCTATGTTCGAAAGTCCTATGATATCTGGAAAAACAATTTTAAACGAATTGGAATCGCAATTTTCCCTTTAAATCCTGATAACCAGGATTTCAGTATGACGTCATTGTCACTTGAAACAGCTCATTTTGTCACGCAAATTATTCAGTTTTTTGACTCTCGAAAATAAAATGGAGCGGAAAAGAGCGAAAAATCGCTTAAAAATGAGGGAATGAGTGGATTTTCAACATTTTTAAAGCGCAGATTTCTTTCTACATTTTTACATAATTAATTATGAAAAACTTGAAGCGGATCGTACAAACGGCGTGTTTTGTGCTTTTTAATCTTCTCGAACTTTTTAATCTTCTAAGAGTAATGACGGTTAGTTTTATCTTCGAGTTGTCCGGAAGAGAGTCAGTAAATCAGTGAGTCAGGGATAAGCGTAACTGTATAGAAGTGTGTGTGTGTGTTTGTACGCATACACGCATTTTCATAATGCACTATTTCAAAAATTTCAAACATCAACGCCGCGGTGCGCCGCCGCCACCGCGAATTTCCACGAGGCGCAGAGCTCTAATTCCAACTATACTTCGCGTTTTAAATATTGTTTCGAATGTGCATCATAATCCATGAACACAAGCCATGTTTGTCTTTCTTGGGTTGATTTCTACTTTAATGCCCCGATTCTCGCCAAGGCGGTGATAATTAAACACATGCAGTTATCAAGGTGGCGATAATTAAACATATACAGACAGTATTTTGTATTTATGCGGCAACTGTAATTTAGATTTAAAATGGCGATTTTGAACAACATGTAAGTACAGCATTCTATATTACTTTTTTATTTATTTTGGGTTGCTAATAAATGTAGTTTTAAAATTAAGTGTCTTCAAATTCCTTAACTGGTGCGTTTATCGCTGATTTGTTCACTTTAGTTTTCATGTAGTTCTTTTGGAAGCATTGTAACTTGTGCATAACTCCTAGAGACCCATGACTGCAAAGCTCGCCGAAGTGCGACGATTTTTTAGGTTGGAGAGAGTGGGCGCTTTAAAATAGGAATCAACTCTTTCTTGCTCCATAAAACACATCTTTGGAATCGAAAGCTGTATTAAAATCGCCTACTAAAACTGTTTTAGAATCTTCGACAAGCATATTAACTACACTTCTCCTTTTTAAATACTGTTTGGAATGGGCATTCTAATCCATGAGTGTGCCGTGTTTTCCTTTCTTGTTCCACAAAACACTTCTTCGGAATTGAAATCTGTACTAAATCGTCTACCAAAAATGTTTAACAATTTTCGCCAGGCATAGTCACTATTCTTCACCTTTATAAATACGGTTTGGAAAGTGTATCATAATCTTTGAGTGTACCGTATTTGTCTTCTCTGTTCTATAAAACGCTTCTTCGGAATATAAATCTGTATTAAAATCGCCTACTAAAACTATTTTACAATCTTCGCCAAGTATTTTCTAACTATACTCACCCTTCATTATAAATTGTCGCGTTTTGGCACCAAACTTAGCGATCCATTATCAAAAATTGCAAACCTTGTGCGACTTGCAACATTTTATTAACGCCCACTCCCCTCCACGTTATCTGGCAAACACATTTGAAAAGTTCATATCTACAAAACCTGTGGACAAGATCGCGTAGACAAAATGAATAGACAAAAAGCTGAAATAAGACAAAAAGCGAAATAGCACCCAAGTGCTTAAAAAAAAAAAAACCTTTACAAAGCCATTTATTCCAGAATTTTATTAAATTAACAATTATAAATAGTCATTAAAATCAACATAACGTAAACAAATGGGACGGATTCTCAAGAAGTTGTTTAGTTTTAATGCAATGACTAAGACCTTAATGTAATGTATGTAAGACTTTACTTTACTAACACTGATATAAAAATTCTCATGTAGATACTACATGACTTCTTTGTACGTCCCTTGAATTATACACACTTTTGATGCACTTCATTCAAACATATTTCTTTTGAAATTGAAATACGATACTTAAATAATATTAGGATTTGATGATTTATTGCGAAATATAAGGCCAAGCTACATTCAGTTTTGGAAACATTTTTGGTGCAAAATTTGGCTGCTTGTAACAAAAGTCTCCAAGCTTGGAGACAGTTGGCGACATTTGGAGCAAGGCTAAAACAGTGATTGACCATAAAATTTTAATATTTTGAATATGTCCATAGACTTTAATGCGTTGAAAGTCTTTTGGGTGACTTTGTAAATACGCTACAGAGTCGATTGCAGTCAAAAAGGGAGGTGCACATGGATAGCACCACAAAAACAGCTAAAATGAGAGGGTCCATCAAGAAAAAAAAAAAAAGAATCGTACGTCCATAACTTTGTACAAAATAGTCACCTTAAAAGTGTTTTGTTGAATTAAAAAAAATTGTTTGCTTTACTATTTTGGTGGTAGTTTTGTTTTGTTGATTTAACAAAAGCTTTACCAAGTTTGTCGTTTGGGAGAAAAACCTGACTTGAAGTTTCTGTGAACTAAATTTGTAGGTACGTAAAAACATTAAAATAAAATGCAAATTTTGATGAATAGATAAATTAATTAGACTTACCTTTGAAAAAAAATTTCAATGAACTGTTTGGCTTTTTCAACAAGACAACATAATAAAATCGATAAAATAATTTTCTTACATGAGCCTCATGAACACATGCGTTGACAAAGACATTTTGTTAATTCATCAACGAAACAATTCGCTTAACTTTAACCAAATAAACCGATTAATCAAATGCTTAATATAATATAATGAACAGCTATTTCAGAAAACCTCTTTAGCTCTGTGGCGCCAGATGGGCTATTCAATGGAACGCCATGTTGTTGGTAGTTAAATGGATGGATGGCAACGGCTGCACTTTTTCAGCGTTAGGCAATCTATTCAGTTGGCCATCTATATTAATGTGAAAATTCTTGCGCTTGAAAGGGTTAATCCTTTGAGGCGCAACCCTTACCCAATGCGGAAAAAAGGGTCTCTTGATCTGTGGCACGCGATGAACGTTTCGATCGTCCGCCATCTTGCTGGTAGTTAAGTCGAACGATGGCAACGGCTGGCCTTTTTCCGGCACTGGGCAATCTATCCGGCTGTTCTCGCATTCTTCTATTTTTCAGCAGATGTCAGTGCTGTTAAAAATATTCGTGACCATTTTTTTTTACGGGAAATGACGTTCTAAAAAGTAAAGGATTCTCGTGGAGCTACGTCACCCGCAACTATTTTTATAGAAGTCAAATCTATTCTTCGAGACTGGCATAGCAACAGTCAAAACGTCCGAGATTGGTGTTCCCAGAGCGGGAACACTGAGCGTTAAAGGGTTAAAAAAAAGCTTTTATATGGTCACACCAAGATTTGTTTTTCCTGTTTTAGTTTAAATAACACTGTGTCATTCCGTTGTTCAGTGGAATTTGAGCCGCTGTAAAGTTCAAACGAAGTGTATAGGGTAGTATAACACCAGTTCCCCTATTTTCATGATCAGTTTACGGGAGTTTTAAAGTATACATTACTATTCTTGTAGTTACGAAACAGCGAGGGGGGGGGACAACAGAATTCTTTGCATTTGTGCTTATTATACATATCAGTGTAAACATAACCTAAAAGCGCATTCGCAATCTGAATTTAGAGTAATTTGGAAGCGAGCCGAGACCAAATAAAAAAACATAAAAGAAAAATTGAGATGCGTATTTGGTATCCTTCCAAGTTTTTTACTTCTCCCTTATCATTTAGGTATATCTTCATTCTGTCTCGGACAGTTTTATAGCTTTTCTTTCTAAAATTGTTCTGCTTGATAGTTATTAACATTTAAGGATCCATTAAAACTTCAGGTCCTAGTTCGCTGTTGACCATTAAATGCTTTCCTCTTACTACATGGTCAAGTTCACATTACACTGATATATTAACATAAACTTAATATATACACTACTAGAATAGATACACTACTACTACTTATACACTACTGGGTGCATATATATACACTACTAGAAGATAAAGGAAGCAATCACAACGGGTGCTAGAAAAAACATTTTGACAAAAACATATCTACACTCAATATATTTAATGTTTGTCAACTTAAAATAAATAACTTCATATTCAATTTTTATTATAGACCAAAATCAGAATTGCATTTTCTTCTAAAAACGTGCGAAAACTTTCCACATTCGAAAGATTTCGTTTCGCAGGGAACCTCCCCTCTAATACCAATGTTTCATGCAGAGGAAATCATGTTATTTGGGAAGAAAAAGTTAAACTAGGTAATCTAGAAAAACTATTTTTAACGAAATGGAATCGCAATTTTCCCTTCAAAGCCATGACTTCAGTATGAAGTCATTATCATAACACTTGCGACACTGTTGTCATGCAAATTTTTAACTTTTTTACTCTCGAAAATACAACAGAGCTGAAAATAGCGAAAAATCGCTTGAAAATTAGGGAACGGGGGGATTTTCAGATTTTTAAAGTAGCGCTATGAAAAATTTCAAACGGATCGTACAAACGATGTAGATTTTATTGCGTTTTTTGTGCTTAACATTTTAATGTTTTTGGAGTAACAGCGGTAAAAGTTTTATCTTGGAGTGGTTGAACTGGAATTGTTCCTGAGTCAGTAATTAACGAAGCGATTTAGCAGGATTACACACACATTAATGTGTGCAATAAACGAGGTCTAAATACGAGGGTGAGTAGGAAAATAAGATTCCCCTGGCGACTGTGGACAGGGCTGTGTGTGAATGAAAGACAAAAAAATGTAATGAGACGTTACAGATAAGATGCAACAAAATTTTCTCACGCAATTATTCCATGTATACCAGGTACATTAAGACACTGGTCATACCGTTTTGTAAGCTCCTAAAACTCTTCTAGGGAAAAAAATCAGGGCTTTCCATACGAAAGATGCGAAAAAGTTGCCAACTACTCAAATATAATCAACCACTTTTTGCATACAGTAACTTTTTTGAAGTTAAAAAAAAAAAAATAATAATAATAATATAAACATATTAAATTTTACATTCAAATTTTTCAGCGTTTTGCCGTAATCTAAACCAAAAATTAGTTTTAAAAAAGTGGTTAATTATATTTCGGTGTAGTTGGCAATTCTACAAGGAGCGTTGAACGGCTTGTGTGACTTCAGTATTGCTTTCAAATAGAGGTGTGCCGGATATCCGTATCCGCGGATGTTTGAAGAGGAAAGAGATCCGGATCCGTCAGAGCGAAAAAAAGTTATCCGTATCCGCCTTTTACCAGCGGATCTTCCATAGATCTTTTTAATGGCTTTTCAGGACGTCAAAGAAACGAAAAAAAAATATTTTGTTATTACAGCGAACTCTCACTTATGCTCCGGTCCAAGGGACCAACAGAAAAAAGCTCATAATTGGAAAAAAGTCCATTCAAATTCTACTAAAACTGATCATAAATTGCAATGAGAGTACGAATAAGAAAGTTTCTGAATATTATATTTTGATATTTTTAATGATTTGTTAATTACTGTAGCCAGAGCTGCCAAGTCTCCGGCTTTTACCGGAAGATTTCCCACCACAATTTTTAGTCAGTTTTATTTTGGATTAAATATTTTGACTTATTTTAAGTATAAATTTGTAAATATAAATTAGTGGTAGAAAATCTCCCAAAAAAAGCCGGAGTCTTGACAGCTCTGCTGTAGCTATAGAAAGAAAACAGAAACATTAATATACTTAATTTATTTCCTTTCAAAATAATCCATTATATATATTTTTGTTTCTTCGGATGAATTTCAAAAACAGTTTTTCCAAGTTCATACAAATGAGAAAAGAGATTTTCAGAAGCTGAATTCAGTTGTTAATACCGAATAGTGTCCAAAACGTCTAACACTTCCGTATGATTCGGAGGAACTTTTGCAGATTCAAGATGGATGAGTTTTCAGTGTGGGTTGTAAACAGATAAGATACCCCACTTGTAATTCACGTTTATTCTGAATGTCCTTCTAGAAACAACAAAGATCGAAAGGGTGCAGGAAAAATGAACTCTGGATCGGGAAACACATTTCATTTCAAATACGGCAAAGATTGTTTATTTGTTAAACCTTTTGTTTAAGACAATTATAGTAATTTAATTTCTATTTAAGGAAAATTAATTAAAATTTTTCTTTGGTACACAAAAACTTTTGCCACATAAGTGAAATATTTATTTCAGAGCGGTGCATAAACGAATGATAATATCATTATTTTCCTATATATGGAGCCGGGACCACTGACAATCGTCGTATAAGTGAAAATGATACATAAAAGAGGCGGTTTATAAATGAGAGTTCACTGTAATTAATTTTTTTGTAATTAAACATAACTTTTATTGTTTAAAACTTAAAAATGCACACCATTATTTATAATTCATTCTTCTTGTTTAGCACAAACATCCCTCTTTTGCTAATCAAATAAATTAGTATTAGTAATTTAAAGCTATTAGTACGCATTTACTACTGGCGTTACTTTTTGAATATTTATGCGTGGTGGGCTTTATCTCAACCCAACCCCCTACTCACCACTAAAGGGTTCCATTTCTTAATTTGCCGTTTAGAAAGTGTGTTGTCATATAGGGAGTTCCTAGTTATGTCAATGGTATTTACACATAATTATTAGTGATTTTTAATTTTCGAACATCTACCACGTAAGAAAATCATAGTAATCATGAAAAAAAATTCGGCTATGAGATATTGATGTATATATCAGCAGATACAAGGTATAGAGATCGCCATGGCAACCGTAACTTAAAGCACTTGTCCGGTCCCAACAGCTGACTTGTGGTACGATCTCACGCGCATCATTCTTGCGCATCCAACTCGGCTTTCAGTCTTCTATGGAGCATTTGTGGCTATTGTACTTATCACTGTTATATTTTAAAGAAAAAAAATGGTGCATAACGCTGCTCTCCATAAGGATGCAATTTATATAATTAGTGAAATATGTTCTGGTGTAGCATTTCAGGGGGGTGTGTGTGTGTGAGGATATTTTTTTTTCTCTTAATTTAAAAGCATTCTCTAAAAAAGTTTTTTTTTTTTTTTTTTAATAATGTCGAAAGGAGTTTAACATGTTTTTAATGTTATATTGCAAGAATACCCTCATGTTTTGACACAAGATTTTTCTGCAAATTTCTTAATTGGCAGCGCGATTTATCGTTTATTACATAGTAGGATTTGTGAAAAGCCCTCCTAAAAATTTTCAGGTGTCTGACAGTAAAATTTATGCACCAAAATGAAAACTTGCTTGGTTTGGTAGTAGCGATTCGATAATTTAATGCACATAAAATCCATTTAAAATTTTTAAAAATGAAATTTTATTACTAAATTATATTTTTAAACCCTGCACTGCACAATATCTGAAAGTTATTAGTGTGGCAGAATATTTCACACATTGTGCAGGAAATTATCGCATCAAGATGATGTATTCTGCAAAATAATTTCCAAACAAAAATATCCTTACCCTCGGATATGACAGAATGATCCGTTTTCACATCCGTATTCGTGGATATATGAAACAAATGATCCGTTTTCATACCTGTATCCGCGGATATATAACCAAGTTATCCATTTCCAGATCCGTACCTGCGGATCTAATTTTTAACGATCCAGCTCATCTCTATTTCCAAAGCGTCTTTCACCGACGAAATAATAAATAAAAAAGCGTCTGCAAGAGATTCCAAAAAGAAGATTGTAAAATCTTCTACTATATAGTCACGCTGATGCCTGACTCACTGATTTACTCTGTAACCATTCCGGGAAACCTCTTCAATATAAATATTTTACCGCCATTTCTCCATTAAAAAGTTTAAAAATATTCAAAAGCAGGAAAAGCGTAATAACATCTACACCGTTTATGCAATCCACTTGAAATTTTTCATAATGATGTATAAAAATATAAAAAACGAAGTAATCTCCAAACAATTTAAAAATCTGAAAATTTACCGGCTCCCAAAAATTTTAAGCGATTTTTTGCAATTTTCAGCTACATTTTATTTCCGAGAGTAAAAAAGTGAATCATAAGCGTTACAAAATGAGCTGTTGAAATCGATATGACGTGGTATTAATCACGGTCGTCAGGCTTTAGAAGGAAAGTGTGATTTCAAATCGTTTAAAATAGTTTTTCCTGATTACATAGTTTAATCTTTTTTTTTTAACTTTTACTAATAATTCGTCTGCATGGATATAAGAATGGCTGTGTACACAAAATGAAATCGTTCGAATGCGAAAAGTTTCCGCGCGTTTCCAGAAGAGCATGAAATTCGATTGAGCATATAATAAAAATTAAATATGAACTTATTTATTTTAGGTGGACGAAGATTAAATACAGTGTGGTTTTAGTTAAACTTCCCCTATGAACAGTACTCTATAGCTAAAACAGGCGAACGGATTGTTCAAAAAATGTCCACTAGTTGGCATTTTGCCTGAAAAAAGGGAAATTTAATGATGGAAATGGCTAATTCGAAATATACAAACAATTTTAACATTTATTCAATTGTTTCTGGGCATTATTTCACTAATTTGGGAATATTTGAGCTCATTTTACTATGCAAAGTGCCTCTGGTGGGCATTTTTTAAACTAAACGAGCTGAAAAATTCCCTTGAGAGCATCGTGTACAGTCCATATGCCAAATTCGGTAGCAATCTGCTTACCGGTTACAGCTGCAGAATTCAGTTTGTAGGGAAAGTTTAACTATAACCGCCCTGTATATTGAGTGCAGACATATTTCCGTCAAATGTTTTTTCTAGCGCCCATTGTAATTGCTTCCACAACAGACTTCTGGTCTGGAAAGTTCGAGGAATTGGAAAACAGTTTTTTACGAGTGGTTTTGTGAAGTTAGAGTTAGGGCTAGTAAAATATCAATCAACTCATCTATAATCATGCTTAAAACCAAGGAGATTTCTTCCCTCTGGCCGGGCTGATTTAAAAATCGTCATTCATAGTCTATAAACAAATTCTTGGAGATGCAGCTGTGGTAAACAAGATAGCATGCAGTAACTTAGCGCCAACAACGCTAAATTACTGCATATCAAACATGCTTTTACAGATCATAAAATATCATACAGTTAGTGACATGTGCACGCTTAAGCCAAACGAGCGAAATTCGATCAGTCGGAGCGATTTTTGGCGCAGTTTTCAAAAGTGCGCTTCTCCTTTAGGAACGATTTTCGATCACAAGAGCGGAGAGAAATATGCGTGAATCGAACGTTATCAATATTTTGGAGAACAATAAGCGAGGAGGGGAATTCTCAGAAAAAACACGAAATGAGGAGGGGAATTCTCAGAAAAAAGACTACTCAAAGAGCACTTTTGCGGAAATACCGGTAGGTTTCGATGCAAACGGATCGCTCTTCAATGCATCGGTTTTTTCGATCTTTGGGTTTAAGCGTGTACAATGCCGACGAGCTGGGATTATTTTTTAAACTGATGCCTGACAAATCTTTTGCAATGAAAGAAGAAAAATGCCATGGGGCTGGAAACGAAGTAAAGACAGACTGTTGGCTCTATCCAAATTTGTACAGTCGAGAACAGTCCAGGTTAACTGCGACTGACTGGAAAATCAAGTAATCCCTGGTTATTGACACTTCACTCAGTAGCGGATCCAAGGGAGGGGCTAGGGGGCTTCAGTCCCCCAAAAGAGATTGCTAAAGGGTAACATTCTGCTTTATTACACACTTTAATTAGCTAAAATGATCATATTTAATAACGTAGTCCCTCCCAAAAGCATGTACATTGGTTTAGACAAAAATTTTGATTCATAATCACTGGGTGAAATAAGCTTTTTTAAAAATTTAGCCCCTCCCTCAAAAAATTTCTGGATCCGCCACTGACCTCACTCAGAGATATGTGACCGATAATTCGATCTCTTGTTTTAAACTTAATTTTGTTTTCTAGTCTATTTTATGTTTTTGGTTTGTTTTAAAAAATATTAATGTTATTAAAGGGTTTTCTTTTAATTGTACTGGAAGTTTTTCATTTGATTAAAAATACATTTTTTCGTCGTTCTCATGGATTTCCCAGATATTTTGCGATCCCACTTTTTGTGCGAATTATCTTAGTTTCTTGAGTCGCACTATGTCCGGTTTTTACGGCATGTACATATATATAGCGGACTTGAATACAGGACGATCACCGACGCATCCTAAAACAACTCAGTGAAATTCGCTTGTCAGATGGCGCTGTGCATTAAGATTATTAAGTTTATGCTGTTTACACTTGCTTTAAAGTTTTCATTTCACGATGTAAAGCTGTTTAAAATTTCTGGAAATTTATTCACGCTCAAGATTCTAATAATTTGCGATAGGAAAAATTAATTTAACAACAAATGAGGATTATACTATTTAATAATAAGGAAATGGTTCGTATTTAATCATGTGTGTGTTATATAAAGTATTTTAATTTTCTCTAACTTAAGATACTATATATATATATATATATATCGTTAACCAGAAATTTTAAATAGTTTTTTTTTTTAAATTTTAGTTAAATCATTGTTCGTTCCTTTAGCCTAATGCAGTTCATCGTAAAGAGGAGTATTTTCCTTTGAGAGGATACCTTCAACCGATAGTCGATTATCTTCCTATATTCCAGTCCCTGGTACCTTATATTTATAGACAACAAAATATTTTATGGGATAAAATGGGTTTCAAAATAATTAATCATTTTTCTTGTTCTTAGGCATAAACTATGGTGTTTAAATACAGACTAACTATATTACGTATGCTAATTTTAAATAAATATTAGGGATCGACCGATACCAAATTTTAACCGATAGTCGATACCAATATTTTACCTAGAAATTCATTTTTAAAAATAGCCGATACCGATACTTTAATGTTGCGCTATTGGCCGATACCGATACTTGACCGATGCCAATACTTCATGCGTTTTAATGATATTAAAGCTTACATCGATCTTTATTCTGGGTTGTTTGTGGTAACGAGAGCGCCAAATAGAGAGAGAGCTAAGGGAAAGACACGCGTCGAGCTCATAGATAAAAATCTGTTTTCGTGGAAAAATTATTGTTTAAAAAAAGCAATGAATACAGTGAAGTGACTTAACAGTTTCCTTTTTTTTTTCCCTGCTAAAATCGTGCCGACAAATGGCCAAGTGGATAAGACACTGAACTGTGCGAAACATCTGAAGATCTGATCTGCAAGATCGAGGTTCTGGCTGTCGATCTAACGGTCTAGAATAGGGGTGGCCAAATCGTGTCGTATTGAATGATTCCAGGCGGCTCATTGCAGCTCTGTAACTGCTTCCTGTTTTAATACAGATTGAAGAATTTTGAATAATTTCGCCCCAATAAATATTTTATTTTGAGTAATTTACGATGCGAAGCCAAAAGGGAATGTTTTTTACAATCCAAAATGCACTGTCATAAAAAAAAAATCGAACCTGAGTGGATAAGATACTTATCGTGGTAGATGGCTGAAGCGTGATGGTCCCGGGTTCTGGCCTATCGAGCAACTGCTGATCTGATTTCTTCGGGAGATTTTTGACCACAATTTTTAAGTAGCTTTATTTTATATTAAAAGTTTGGCATTTTATTAATCGTGAACTGGTAGGTAAAAGCTAGTGGTGGGAAATCTCCCGAAGAAACTGGGAAGATTGGCAGTTATGCGATCCGTTTTTATATTTTCCAAATCTACCCGTGAAGTCGAAGTAAAAAAAGGTGCTTGAGTTGTACGGCGCATCTGCACTCACTCATGGAAGAAAAAAAAAATTGGTGCACGATATACAAAACGTTGGGAAACCTTGGTCTTAGAGTTCTGGTCGGTTTTTCCCAGCTGAATGGCTCATTGCAGTAGGTCTAAGGAGTTGTCCTACATTTCGAGTTTCTTCCTTCACATTCTGAAGATTCAAGGGTTTTAACTGTGCAGTGGTTTGAAAAAGGGGCGGGGATATAGTGAAAAAATGACGTACTCTATCGACTACGTTTAATTTTTTAATCACCTAGTTAGTCTTACGATTAACCGGTTCTCATACCAATTTTTCTGAGCATTTTTTTACACGGAAGGTCGGGTCTATTTTCTGCGAGGGTGGAGGGAAAAAAGCTATGTTTTTTTCGAAATTCACATCGTCTGAGTAATTAAAATGGTGCAAAACTGATTACAAGAAATTATCTTCAAATTTCAGCACAAAATATTGCCATCTTCAGGTTCTACGCCTCAAGGGAATATACTTGTAGTGGGTTTTTTTTTTTTTTTTTTTTTTTTTTTGAAGTGTTTGATGGATTTCTTTTAAAATATCAATACTAAATTAATTAATTGAATAACTGATTATGTTTACATTATTAAATTGCTTTATACGTTATTGTCACACGTCAGTGCTGGAAATGGTAGATTTATAAGCAAACGTCGTCTTAAGATCAGATTCAGATTTGGAAGATACCTCTGAAAATAATGATTTCGTTAGTCAAGCCAAATCTCGGAAAATGACTGGCAATGAGATTCCCTAAACTTCCGACCAAGAGAAAATATTGCCAAAACTAGCATTGTTCTTGGTGGAAAGGAAGTATCGGATAGGCTATCTGCTGACACTGTACCGTCTGCGCAAAAAGGCACTATAAGTATTTGCGCTTGAGGTGTGGAACCTGAAGATGGCAATATTTTGAGCTGAAATTTGGAGGCAATTTAATCTAGTCAGTTTCGTTCCATTCTAATGACTCAGGCAATGTGAATTTCGAGAAGTTTTATTGGCTTCTCTATTCCGAAATACGGTTTTGCTATTTTCCAAGAGAAAAATTACGAGGGTTGTAAATTAAATAGTGGCAACTTAACCTAGAAACTCGCAGAAGATCGGGCGCAAGCAAATAGTAGGATATGGTAGGGGTGAAGTGGCGATGTTGTTGAAGTGTTGTTCTAAAAAAAAAAACAGTCGATCTAGTTAAAAGGTAGTTGTAGGATGGCGTTAAAGTGAAGAGTTTCGTTTCTATAGCTCTAAAGCGTGTTTTCAAAAGGTGATCAGCGGTCGTGGTTTAAAATAGAGGTTACCCGTGTTAAAAATGCAACAGAATATTATCGAAGATTACTGGAAGCCAGTGGCGAAAGTGTATTACCTACCATATAGGACGGTTGCACGATGGGTGTGGGGAGGATGTGATTCTTACGCATGGATGGCCAGCAGGACAAACTGTCAACGCAGACTACTATTGGCGATTTCGACAACACCATCTGCGTCCGGCTATGCGGGGCAGACGTGCACAATTATTGAAAAACTATATCCTGTTGCATGTCAACGCGAGGCAATGGCAACCACTTTTCTATGGGAGATCATTTTGGATCTATAGATCTCCCCATGGACACGACACCAACCAACCAACCATGTCAACGCGAGTTGTCATGTCGCAAACAATGTTACTCTCTTATTGCAACAGTGGCAGTGGAAAATGTTGGAACACGTTGCACCTGTACTCCGTGTGGTAGGGCACCCCGTCGCTGACATTGACAATCAACATTTTGCCAGTGGCCTCCAACGCCTCCCGACATTTAGCAAAAGGTTTATAAACTTTGCTGGTGAGTACATAGAAGGAATGTAATGCAATTGTACTTGTAAGTTCATTAAAACTGATTTACACCTATGTTTCCATTACTTAATTTACAGCCCTCGTACTTTTTATAAATAGTGATTGAGTGTATACCACAATGCTGGCAACTATGTACTTTGGTTTAGATTGTCTGAGAACTCCCATACGGCCCTTCTTAAAGAACTTCCACCAATAAAGCTAATCGACTCTATGAAATTCACCATCTGCATTCATTCCTACAGTGCTCATCTCAACTTTTTATATTGGAACTCGAATTACTGCCCCGGCCAGACCGCTTCAAGAAAAATATTGGGTAGATACTGCACTGCTTCTGTGCACTGATGATTGCACGGGAACTTGCTCTGAGGACATATTCAGGAATAGGTCAAAAATTTGACTATAGGCCTTTACAGGTTACAGATTATTAGTTGCTTTTTTAAAGAAAGTCTGTCAACCTTAGTTCCAACTGCAAATTGGCTGAACAGCCTTTCAAGGCCGCCATTTCAATAACATGAATTGAGTGCTTTAGGAAGGATCTTACTAATTGTCTTAAAGGGTTACCAGTTATTGTTTTTCGATACTGAGCTATCTCAACAGCATTGCATTGAGGTAAATAAATCCCATTTCATCAGGTACATGTTCCTCCACTGACGTTCGAAGTCGGTAATTTCTGCCAAACCTAATCCCAAAAAAGTAAGAAAAAGAGGTTGCCGTTAACTCTTCAACTCTTGAGTAGGATCGAGTTAGCATTTCTCCTGCGTTCACCGAGCATCTTTCGTTACCGTACGAGATCAAGTCTCGATAAAATAATCTCCACACTTCATCTATTTTCCATTGTACCACTCAGTCCGGGTTTTAAAATACATAAAAAGAAATGTAAAAAAACTCAGATATAAGTGATTATATGTTGTATTTCCTAATCAAAGCGAAAAAAAAAATAATGATAATAGTCATTAATAGAAAAAAAAAATGTCTCTCACGTGGAATCAAAAGGCTTAAGAACAAATTATCTTAACAGAAAATATAAATGAAGATTAATAGAAATTCCAACCATTGATTTATTGTCAAATAATAAAGTTAACTAATTAATAAATATGTTCAGTTGTAAGTTCTAAACTCACTGGAATTTATTAACAGTGAACTTTGTAATATAAAAGTAAATGTTTACGGACATTAATCATCTTACCAGAATTCTTAAATTAAATTTACGCTATTGCTCATGCAGTAGCATCTAATTAAAAAAAAATTTTGTGACGTACCGAGAAATACCGCCTAATAGGTATGGAGGGCCTGAGAATAGGAGCTTTTACGTGATCGCTTAATCCTCTAAGATACTTGCGGCTAGCCCGTGAGCTGCTCCTCCGAAGAGTAAACAGAGCGAGAGCACTGCGCATTCAGTTCTGCGCATCTTTACTCCTCTTCCAAGCAGAGGAGGAATGTAGATTCTCTGTCCGCGTCATTTCTCTTACATTTATTTTGTATTTACTTTCGCTTTCGTGTGCGGAGGGAGGCTTTTCTTAATACGTTCGTTTTTTAAACCAGTTTTTAACCATTAATTAGTAATTAAAAAATGCACATTTTTATTTGTGCCAGACGTTAAACCAATAACATATGCCGGCTTCTAAATACAAAAAAAGTTAGTTATAAAAACAAGTACGCTGCTTGAAGAAAATATTTAGATTTTTTTAGAGCAAACTCATTAGAGCAGCGGTTCTCAATCTTTTTAACGTCGCGCCCCCCAACAAAGGCTAATTTACGGTGGCACCGCCCCCCCTCACATTTTTCAGCATACATTCAGTTTTTTAATTTTTAACAATGAACACTTAGTCGAATTTTCTACAAAATAATGTTATCAGTAAAGTTTAGATGAACATTTTAAGCGAAAATAGGTATGTTTTTGAGGGTGTGCGGAAAAAAGCGCACCGGAAAAAAACGCACAATATTGAAGGGGTTTATTTTTTCGGATGGAGTGTGTGTGTATGTGCGTGTGTGGTGGGGGGGGGTGGCGCTTGAAATAAAAAATGTAAGAAAGGAGTGGGCATCCGAAAGTGCGCTTTTTGATGAAGTAAAACCTAAGAAGCAAGAATTCATTCAAAGAAACAAAAGCATGTCTAAAATAAAAGAACTAATATTTAAATTAAATACTTTCAAAAATAAAAATATTTATATGTAAATATATATACCTATAAATCATTCATTCTAAGAATTATTATTTAAAACCACAGAGTTAACAAGATAAATTACTATGAATCAGAATAAATTCTTGCATTTATAAAAAGAAAATCAGTAATAACAAGCCATAGCTGATTAGAAATCAGACTGAATGTGATAACATATTACAGTGAACGTGCATGTTAAATCTGTGGAGTCTTAGATTCTTTTTTTTTAGGGTTGCTGTTAGGTGAGAGATGGTATTTAAAAATTTTCGAAACTGCTATAATTTGTTACTGAATGTCTAGTTTTGGACTTTGTCCTAAGAATACAAACAAATTGAACTATTGGGAAGAGGAAGAGGGTCATTCAGATTATGAAAAATTTAGTATAAAACTGATAAAAAATTCACAATATTAAAAAAAAATCATAAAACGGAAAAGGGCAATGAGGCGTTTCGGATGGCCATGGGCTACTCTGCATAATGTATGCTTACAAATCAAGCCACTGTTCTTGGAAAAGTTGTCTGAATGGCAATTTTCAATAAATACAAAATACACTAATATACCTCTGTTTACGTCCTTTTGGACGCCCACTTCTTTCTCATATTTTTTTTTTAATTCACCCCCCACCCCCTCTTATTTTCTAAAAATACAAACCCATTCAATATTGTGCGCTTTTTTCCGTGATTCATTTTTGAATAAAAATGAGAATAAATAAGGTGATTTTTTTAAAAACAAGCATCACTACTTGCTCTTTGGTTTTTCTCGCCCCCCCCGCAAACGCAATGCGCCCCCCTTAGGGGTCGCGCCCCACAGGTTGAGAAACGCTGCATTAGAGCATTGTGGTATGAAAGACATACCACTCATTCAAACTTTTTTTCTAAGCTATCACATGCTAGTATAATTTTACTACCAATTGCTATTCACCCACTTTACAAATGTATTGGTAATTAGTAAAATAAAAATAAGAGTGTTTTCATTTTCATTGGCATTAGTTGCTTTGTAAATGTAAATAATTTTACGTTGCGGATAAAACAACGTTTCGTGCATCGAATAGCTAGTAAGATCTTAATCAATTTAAAAATACTAAGCTTTGAACTTTTTGCACATTTAAGTTTAGAGAAATTTTAACTGCTATAATATTCGAATTATTATTTCTCTGTTAATACGTCTAAATCTTTTAGTCAGTTCCGTACAATTGCAATCAAATACTACTCATTCAAATCTTCAATTATATAAATCTTCTCTTCAAGTTAAACTCATGTGCACATGAATAATATGTTACATTTTAAATATTGATTTACAAATTAATAATTATCATTTGGGTTCCATTAAATTATTTTTTTTTTTGTATAAAAATTTATACATATTTAAAATGTAACATATTATTCATGTGCACACGAGGTTAACTTGAAGAGAAGATTTATATAATTGAAGATTTGAATGAGTAGTATTTGATTGCAATTGTACGGAACTGACTAAAAGATTTAGACGTATTAACAGAGAAATAATAATTCGAATATTATAGCAGTTAAAATTTCTCTAAACTTAAATGTGCAAAAAGTTCAAAGCTTAGTATTTTTAAATTGATTAAGATCTTACTAGCTATTCGATGCACGAAACGTTGTTTTATCCGCAACGTAAAATTATTTACATTTACAAAGCAACTAATGCCAATGAAAATGAAAACACTCTTATTTTTATTTTACTAATTACCAATACATTTGTAAAGTGGGTGAATAGCAATTGGTAGTAAAATTATACTAGCTTGTAATAACTTAGAAAAAAAGTTTTGAATGAGTGGTATGTGTTTCATACCACAATGCTCTAATGAGTTTGCTCTAAAAAAAATCTAAACATTTTCTTCAAGCAGCGTACTTGTTTTTATAACTAACTTTTTTTGTATTTAGAAGCCGGCATATGTTATTGGTTTAACGTCTGGCACAAATAAAAATGTGCATTTTTTAACTACTAATTAATGGTTAAAAACTGGTTTAAAAAACGAACGTATTAAGAAAAGCCTCCCTCCGCACCCAAAAGCGAAATGACGCAGACAGAGAATCTTGCTCATTCCTCCTCCGCGTGGGAGAGGAGTAAGATGCGCATATCTAAATGCGCAGTGCTCTCGCTCTGTTTACTTTTCGGAGGAGTAGCTCACGGGCTAGCCGCAAGTCTCTAAGATGACATTATTGTAGTTTTTCTTCACAAACTAAAACTATTTAAAATTTCTGGTGAGTGATACAAATTTTAGAAAGTATCTTGATTAAAATAGAGATAAAAATTAAAATACCTTTCTGATAAAAAATTATATATGTTGATCTATTTCTATATCATTTTATATGATTAATGATAGTTAAAATTTCCTATTAATCGTAAAATTAAAATTTCTATCTGAAATCATTAAAATGTTTTATAGAGTAAATTCACCACAAACTTAGAATAGTTTTACTTTGTGAATATAAATATGTGATGTTGGCATATTAGTGACCTAATGATAACGTAAAGTTTCTGTTCCCAGGCCTTCTATATCTAGGAGGTGTTACCTGCAATCTCTATCTAACGCTATTTTGATGGTCGAAATAATCATGTACCGTTGTAAAGAGAATCATCGTTATAGAGGGAATTACTAGTGGAACGAAATGAATTTGTTCGTTTCCTATAGTCATGCATCCCTAGAAATAGCTCTGCTTTCATTGGGGATCCGCCTTTGCCCTCACGTAAACAATTATATATATTAAATGGAATAAGAAGAATATGATTACAATACTTCAGTAATTTTTACAACATCCTAAAGTTTTAGTCAAATAACATTGTCTAGAATTTTAGAGAAGCCATAGCCAATATATGTTTATTGCGTATTTAAATCAGAAATTTTAAATGTCTAAATAATTAAAACCACATAAAGTTTTCTGTAAAACGTATTACAGGAAATGCACTTTTTGTCATAAGTTTACATATTATCGTAATCTTCTCACCACAAAAATATATTGCAATATGAAAGAGAAATTTTCATGAAGCTAATCGAATGAGCCCAACAACAACCATTAACAAAATTTTGAAAATCAAACATTTTGTTGATAAGGAATATTAATAAGCAGTTATAATTGTAATGCAGGCCCAAGGGTCGCGAAGTAAATCATTGTTATGATCTGAGTCGCCGCAAACAAAGGTTAAGGTCCTCTGGTCTAGATAAATGTGGTTGGACTGTTGGTAGCGTTGCCAGGCGTCCGGATAAAGCCGGACACAGTAGGCTTTTTGATTGCGTGTCCGGCCAAACTGAACTGTGTCCGGCTTTTGTTAGGCTTTTTACTGGTGACTTTGGCTGATTAGTAATAAAGTACTTGAACGGATTTGGCATTCGATGTCATTTATATTTCATTAGAATTTAACAAGATTCATGGTAGTGTATGGAATGAATTTAGAATTGGATTCATAATATGTAGAATATCTAGTATAATATCGAATATAAGTAGGATATCGTGCATAATTATAGAATATGATTATCTTCATGATTTAGCTTCGATCTTTGTGAATATAGAATAAGGTAATTGCTTACCTTTCCTTGATTCTGGAGACTTCTGAAATCCAACAGGATGAATAAGTGAGACACTGAGTTAAAGTTGCATGAAATACGCATATGGATAAGTGAATATTGAATTTAATTCTAACATATTAGGAACAGACTATTACTGCCAGTGAGTTGACATCTTTGTTACAATGTAGCATCTGAATGTCGCCTCAAAAGGCTAGAATTAGAACTTAACAATGAATCAAAACTACAACAAACGTGAAGCGAAACTAAAAATATGAACCAGAAGTAACCCCTCAGGGCCTCCCATCCCTCGTTAGTGGGTCAAGTTCTTAAGATTAGATCAAGGGTCTGAATGGTGCTCCCATCTGTTGGATCACTTTCGGATTTCATTTCTGTTGTATCTGACAGATTCCGGGGGGGCGCAGACTCAGTATCAACATCTGGAAGTGGCAAGAATGCTATCTGAGAGGCTGGGCGTGTGACAGTTCCTCTGGCAGTCCGGACGGTGACCACTCTGCTGATGCCATCAGCGCCTGGATGGAGAGCGGAGATTCGGCCTAATTTCCACACGGTGGCAGGGGCGATTGGATCCTTGATGAGGACTAACCTTCCTACAGCCAGGAGATGGTTGTTTCTCATCCATTTTGTCCGTGGCTGCAATGTGTTTAGGTATGAGGTGCTCCATTTCTTCCAGAATTGGTCTTTGAGTTGTAGTAGGAGGGACCACCTAGAATTAAAACTTAAAGAGATAAGATTAGATTTATGTTCAGGGAGTTCGAGCAAAGGACCACCAACAAGAAAATGTCCGGGTGTTAATACACTGAAGTCTTTGGGATCAGCTGATAATGGATATAAAGGCCGAGAGTTGATGATGGCTTCAATTTGGCAAAGAAGGGTGGTAAGTTCTTCAAAATTGAGCAGTGCTGTTTTACATGTTTTGATTAAATGCTGTTTAGTTAATTTAATAGAGGCCTCCCAAATACCTCCGAAATTTGGTGCATATGGAGGAATGAATTGCCAGCTTATATTACGTTGGGATGAATAATCTTGTATTAAGGGATCATGAGGAATTCTAAATAATGATTTTAGGTACGCTGAGGCTCCAACAAAGTTGCTTCCATTGTCACTAAAAACGTGCGATGGGTAGCCACGACGAGCTACAAATCTTCGAAATGCTGCCAGAAATGCCGCTGAAGATAATGCAGAGACCAATTCAAGATGTACTGCTTTAGTGCTCATACAGATGAATAAACAGATATATGATTTGAAGGTACTTGATTTTCGAGTGTGTTGGCACTTCGTGGAAATTGGCCCTGCAAAATCCATACCCACCTTTTCAAATGCACGGTAAGGATTGACTCGTGCACTCGGTAGATCACCCATCATCTGGGTAATGGGTTTTGCAGATGATTTAAAGCATTCGATGCATTTCCGGAGTTCTTTTCGAACGGTTGATTTTCCGTCTGGGATCCAAAATTTCTGTCTTAGAGATAAGACCAATTCTTGGCCTGCATGAAGATTTGCATGATGATAGTGCCGAATAACAAGAGTTGTGAAGTGATGATGTTTGGGAAGCAACATGGGATATTTCTGATCAAAAGTGAATTCTTGTTGGTGACGTAGACGCCCTCCAACACGCAGAATTCCTTCCTTATCAAGAAAAGGATTTAATGCTATGAGTTTGCTGGATTTTGGAAGGGGTTGATTAGAGTTAAGTTGGGTGATATCGGAATGGAATGCATCATTTTGTAATAATTTAACTATTGTCTTGGTAGCTGTATCTAATTCATGGGCTTTCAAAGGTCCTTGAGTTTTAGGATCTGATTTTGAGTTATTGTAGAACCTAAATACCCATGCTACAGTTCGCAGTAGCCTCGTGTATGATGAAAATCTGTCAAATAAATCTAGGAAAGGATTGAGTTGAGTGACAAGAGATGTGCTTTCGAACGATGAATTAAAATGAATATTAGAGGATATATCATACATGTCTTGATTTGGGGTATTTACTCCTACAGAGGTAGGATCAAAATCAATGAGCCATTGTGGGCCATTTAACCATTCTGAATGCTCCATAAGTTGTTTTGGATAAAGGCCTCGGCTTGCGCAATCAACAGGATTCGACTTTCCAGGAATGTGATGCCATGAATCCTTTGAGGTTAGAGAATGAATTTTACATACACGATGCTGGACGAATTGATTTCCTTTAGTTGGTGGATTGTTAATCCAGCACAGTGCAATTGTTGAATCGCACCATGAATATGTGTTATGAATGGGGAAATTTACAGCCTTTTTGAATGTGTCCACTAATTCTGCGAGCAGGACTGCACCACTCAATTCTAATCTGGGCAAAGTTATAGCTT
Source organism: Cheiracanthium punctorium (assembly GCA_038373885.1). Classification (NCBI taxonomy): domain Eukaryota; kingdom Metazoa; phylum Arthropoda; class Arachnida; order Araneae; family Cheiracanthiidae; genus Cheiracanthium; species Cheiracanthium punctorium. The sequence continues at coordinate 33,934 of JAWZYV010016102.1, read as the reverse complement.
TCAAAGGTGCAACACGAGTTTTGGCTGCCATTAAGAATATACGAGATGAATTGCAAATGACTCTAAGATAAATGACAGCAGAATAAGCCTTTAGAGATGCATCACTAAATCCGTGAACTTCTATCTTTACTGAATTGACAACATGGATGTAACGAGGAATCTTTATCTCTTTAAAATAATGAACTTCGGCTTGGAAGTTATTCCATCGATCGAGAATGGCTGATGGTAAGTGATCATCCCAACCGATGTTGGCCTTCCACAAATCTTGCAGAATAATTTTCAAAATTATCGTAGAAGGTGCGACAAACCCTAAAGGGTCAAAGGTGCGCGCAATGATGGATAATAACTGTCTTTTCGTTGAAACATTATCTGAAGGGACTGCTCTAACTTGAAATGAATCCATCGTTAAATCCCAAACGAGACCTAGAATTTTTTGAGATGAATCTTCTTGAAATGAGTGTGTAAAGGTAGTAGCCTTTAGGGCATCTGGAAATTGTGCGATGACTTCGGGATGGCTACATGACCATTTTCTGAGCTCAAAACCACCAGCAGACATAAGATCTAAGAGTTCTTGGATTATGGATTTTGCTGAATCGACCGAATCAGCACCAGCTAACAAGTCATCTACATAAAAATGATCTTGAGCTAGCTTAGCTGCTTGTGGAAATCGTCCCTTCTCATCGCTGCATAATTGTTGTATGGTACGGATTGCGAGATACGGCGCACATGCTGTGCCATAAGTGACCGTATTTAATGTATAAATTTTGAGAGGTTCATTTGGAGATTCTCTCCAGAAAATTTGTTGGAATGACTTGTCTTCACTAGCTATCAGAATTTGGCGGTACATTTTTGTAATATCAGCAGAAAATGCCACAGGGAAAGTTCTGAATTTTAACAAGACCGCGAAAATGTCTGTTTGGAGTTTTTTCCCTTTCAATAATACATCATTTAGTGATTTGCCGTTACTCGTTTTAAACGATCCATCAAAGACAACTCGTAATTTCGTTGTTAAACTATTTTCATTTATTATACCGTGATGGGGTAACATATAACTTTGGGAAGCTACATCAGATATGAGAGGAGTCATATGACCAAGACTTTGGTACTCTTCCATGAATTGAATATATGTTTGCCTTAATTGTTCATTTGATTGTAATTTCCTTTCAAGAGAAAAAAATCTCATTAAAGCTCCTTCTTTACTGTCCCCAAGGTTTGAATCTTCTTTAAAAGGTAACTTTACGATGTATCTACCCTTGGAGTTTCGAGTATGAAATTTGTCAAAAATCTCGTCAGCCAATTCGTCTTCATCATTAGGTTTAACAGGTTTATGGATTGTTTCGCTTTCCCAAAATTCCTTTAGATTATTTTCAATGTTTGTGAGAGTGTGACATACCACAGATGAATTTTGAGTGGCTGGTGTATTTACACTACCAGACAACAAATGTCCTAACTTGGTAGGTAATGCGGAGGGTGTACCTTTAGGTCCCAATATGGGAGAACCAGTGACTAAGAATAAGAAAATGTCCGCACCTAACAGAATATCGATCTCACTTTCCACAAAATATGATGGATCAGCAAGACATAAATTATTTAGATGAGGCCAATCCTGTTTTTTCATATTGAAATTTGGAAGAGATGTTGTGACTTTGTTTACTACTAACGCATTCACTTGAAATGTATCTCCTGAGAAATATGGAGAAAATTCGAAATTGGTAGAATATAAACATGTTTCAGCATAGATTTCATTTATTCCCACCAAACGGTGCGTAGTTGGTTTCATCGACAATTGTAGTCGTTCTGCACAGTATTTTGAAATTAGCGTGTTTTGTGAGCCGTTGTCGATTAATGCCCGGCAAGTTATTGTTTTACCAGTCTGAGACTTAACTTTAATTATTGCTGTTGATAGCAAAACATGATTCTGTTCTTGCGATTTTGTGTAGCTATTTGCTACGGTGCTTACTGACTGAGATTGAGGCACTTGATCATTATTTACATAACTATGCAGTAATGTATGGTGCCTAGCTGCACAATTTTTGCAACTGAATCCTATTCTACAATTATCAATTAAATGATTACTTCTTAAACAATTTGTACACAAATGATTATCATTAACGCACTTCCATCTATCATTTATATTCATCGCATGGAATGTGGGACACTTAAATAACGCGTGATTTTGTTTACATAGCATACAATTATTAAATTTTACTTCACTACTTACATTTTCTCTTTTCACTACAGTATTATGTACATTAGATTTTTTTACTGCGTTATTTACAACTGATTTCGCTTGAACCTTTTTGAATTCCGGTTTAGAAAATTTATTTTCTTGTAGACTTCTAGCCTCTTTCTCAATAAATGATTTAAACGTATCCAGAGACGGACAGCTCTCATTATCCAAAGCCAATTCCCATCGTTGTATCACCGCATCATCGATTTTGGACGTAAGGAAATTTATTATGATTAAATCCGTAAGAGAGTTAGTTTCCAACCCCAATGTTTTCAGATTCCTCACGGCTTCGTTACAAATGTCAATGACCTCTAAGAGTAACTTTGAATTATTTGCTTTCGTTATCTTCATTCTAAAGATTTTATTTATTTGGCTTATTGCCAGCTGTCGTTTGTTCTCATACCTCTGACATAAAATCTCCCAGCAATGCGTAAGGTTTTCTGGCGTAATTGCGAAACCTCGAATTAATTTTGCTGCATCACCGCGGATACACGACTGAAGATATGTCAGCTTTTCAACATCATTTAAAGATTTGTTATCAAGAATAGATGATTTAAATATTTCTTTAAACGATAACCACATTTCACTATTTCCGAAAAAATGTGGAACTTCTAATTTGGGCAACTTCACTGCCAATGAAGATTCTTTTCCTGATGAATTCTCGCTTTTGGTTATTTCAATCGGAATTTTATTTTCGAGGTCAATGACCCATTTTAATAGTAAATCTTTACTTTTGATATAACTATCAAAATAATCAGCGCTTTCATCTTGGGATAATTCTGTAAAATTCTCTACCAATTCCTTTTCAAACTTTTCTACTTTGCCCTTTAAAATTCCTATTGCGCGATAATTACTTTCATCAGCCTTTTCTACATTTTTCTCAAATGCACTTATTTCCTTTAATAATAATTCGAATTTGAAAGAACTCTTAGCTTGCTTAGGAGGCATTATTACTCTTAATATTTGAGAAACTTCAAACTGACTAAATATAGAATAATATATCTTAATGGAAATGTAATAATAATACCATGAATAATGAACTGAGTTATTTTCATACACTTAATAAATGTCATTCATATCCTTCGATAGTCACTCAGGCTGGAACGGACCAGAAATATGTATGGAATGAATTTAGAATTGGATTCATAATATGTAGAATATCTAGTATAATATCGAATATAAGTAGGATATCGTGCATAATTATAGAATATGATTATCTTCATGATTTAGCTTCGATCTTTGTGAATATAGAATAAGGTAATTGCTTACCTTTCCTTGATTCTGGAGACTTCTGAAATCCAACAGGATGAATAAGTGAGACACTGAGTTAAAGTTGCATGAAATACGCATATGGATAAGTGAATATTGAATTTAATTCTAACATATTAGGAACAGACTATTACTGCCAGTGAGTTGACATCTTTGTTACAATGTAGCATCTGAATGTCGCCTCAAAAGGCTAGAATTAGAACTTAACAATGAATCAAAACTACAACAAACGTGAAGCGAAACTAAAAATATGAACCAGAAGTAACCCCTCAGGGCCTCCCATCCCTCGTTAGTGGGTCAAGTTCTTAAGATTAGATCAAGGGTCTGAATGGTGCTCCCATCTGTTGGATCACTTTCGGATTTCATTTCTGTTGTATCTGACAGGTAGTAATCAAAAAAGCTTGATTTTACATACAATTTTTTTGTTGTACCTATTAATACTGAGACAAAATCCTCAATATTGTAGGCTGTCCGGCCTTTTTACCCAAATGTCCGGCCAAACTGGCTGGTCTGTCCGGCTATTTGGTTTGGCGACCTGGCAACCCTAGACATAGCTGAACTAGTGATTTACCCCAGATTTTTAATGAATTGACGGTATCCAAAGATCATAATGTATTGAAGGTCTTTTGGGTGACCCTGTAAAGTAATTACCTAGTCGATTTCATCAAAACAAGAAAGTTAAATCATGTAAAACGCATCGAATATAAAACACTTCTCACCACAAAAATATATTGCCCCAAATTTGTACTTAAATGTGGAGAGATTTTAGAAATAATCTTAAAAGAAGCTGTATATAACTATTATAGGGGATGAAGATTGCACACCGCACACTTTTGAGCACTAAAAATGTTAAATGTCTGAAGGCAAGTTATTACACCTTTAGGTAATTAATAAAACGTGAAACAACAGTATAACGAAGAACAAATTTATTGGTCAACAACGAAATAAATAAACTTTAAAATCGTACTTATTACATAGTAAATAATAATTAACATGAAAAACAACTCTTCTGCTTATTAGAGAAATGTTGGTTGAGAGTGGTAAAAAATATAATACTGCTTCTTGCAGTTTCGCAGTTGCGTATTTATATAGTTAGCAACCAATTATTCCGAAGAGACTGGTGAGGGTGGAGAGATACATCGCACATTTTTCTTGTCTCCTGACAAGAGCGACAGTGGCGCATCCAGGATTTTAGTTTAGGGGGGGCTGGGCTACATAATATTGCTGAACTCAGTCATAGTGATCTCGGTTAGTTACAACTCTCTTATAACGTCAAAATATTCGGTATCACTTGACTGTCCCATAGAACATAAGCAATGTAACTCGTTATAGAGTCATAAATAATTATCTGATCTTTTGAGCAACGTTGTAACCATGTATAAGAGTGTTTCAACTAACTGTGAGCATTTATTTAAAAACTTTTTTGGTTAGAAATAATTTGAGGACAGTTAAAAAAAGAAAGAAAGAACTAAAAAAAATTAATTCATTAGCTACAGTTTTCATTTTTTAACTCTTTTCACTTCTAACTTTCTATCTTTAGGGGGGGCTTCAGCCCCCATAGCCCCCTCCGTGGGTGCGCCTATGAAGAGCGATATAATGAAGGGCTATTGAAACATTTTTCAGATTTGTTGGAAAGCCTTAACGATACATTGTATGTATCTGTCCATTCTTATACACAGAAGAAACAATTACGATGGTCAGCCCCCTTGGTCATACGACTCTTTGGGTGCAAACGGGCGTGGCCAAAATGTCTGCACCGTAACATGTATATCTCGTCAGCCACGGTTTGGTTTCATTCCCTAGGGGAGGCGTCTTTTTATCAGAAGTCCTAGGAAAAGCTGTAAACAAACAATCGAAAACTGAATCAACTGGCTCCTGTGGTCTCAATTGGTTTAGTTTTTCAACTAACTGCACTCAATTGACTTTAAGAACAACGGTCAACCGGTTTAGGTTTAAAAACTAGGCGTTTCAGATCGCCTAAAACTAAAACTAGTTATTCGAGTGGCACTATTGAGCGTTTACGAAAGAATTAACCCTAGAAATAGCATGAAGTACTTACATCCAGTTAGGCCATCTCCAGCATTTTATTTCAGCGTTCTTCACTGGTGCCACATGGCACGGGTCACTCTGTCTTGTAAAACGATGTCTCACATCTAATTAAAGATAGACAAACAAATAAACTATATTAGAAGTCGATAAAAAGAATGAACAGAGTTACCTTGTATAGGGTAAATCGACCAGTAAATGGACTCTTTAGTACAACTTTTAAAAAATCATAATTGTATTTTCTAAATGTAGCTTTTAGTATTTAGCTGTGTAAGCATATTTTTTATACGTAATTTATGCAAAAATATTGGAGGAGATTATAAGTTATAGAATTTGAGATTTTTCCTCTTTCTTTTCATGTAAAAGAGGTACCATAGCTCAGTAAAGTTACAGACCTTGATGTTGTATTCTTCATATAATGGAATTAATGATATTCCCAGGAAATGAAGATAACATAATACACACATCAACGGATTATTATTTTTTCAAGAGAAAGACATGTGACCACAGCAAAACGAATAAAGCGTGAAATAGCGTGGTAGGAAGTTACCGGTGCCAATCTGTAGACTGAACAACTCTTCAAAACTTATTTTTTTTTAAAATATGAACAAAATGTTTGTTTAGAGGATTTGTTCACTCACTGGTCAGTCTATTGCATACATACATTTTAAATCCTTATCCAACTATTATTTTAGCACCGTTGTCCCCTTCACTGGCGTAGCGACGGAGGGAGGGGGGGGTCACAACCTCCCCATGAGGAATTTTTTGCCATAGAAAATGTATATTCTTCACCCCCTTATCACACGCTATACATATATATGAGTTGCTGTAGTCGTAACCCCCCTACCCCATGAAAAATGTCTGGCTACGCCATTGGTCCCCTTACATGTATTTTCTGTTGTATAAACAGTTTTTAAAAAAGTAAATGTTCATTTCCCTGTACAAAAGAAAGATGACTTAAGTGAGAGGCTGACTCATCAATGTTCAGTCAGAACTATTAGAGATATCGATATAAAACCTCAGCAGATTATTCCTTTTGTTACAAAACGGTTTTTGAAAAATTTTAACCCAACAAGGATGGAATGGGGCAAAACTTATGATTCATCATACTTCGAAGATGGAGAGGGAAGTGGCATAATCATAAAAGTTTTGCTTTAAAATGCGACAAACAGGAATACCTGAAATAAAAAAAATTATAATAATAATTCTTTCCCGGAGAAAAATAAGCAGCCAAAATGTGTTTTTTACATATCTTTTTTAATCATGGAAGAAAATAGTCATCCATATGACTTTTACTTTCAAATACAGTGAACACGTATGCATTGTTAAGACATTACAATTTAAATGGCAAGGATTACATAATTTTATAAATTTTAGTGTTAACAATTTGTAAAAACTAATCGAGTACTTAGCATGTCATAAGACTCATGATTTCATGACAGTTTTTTCAAGCTGCCACCAGCGCGGAAGGCTATTTAATTTACAAAACTACAGAAACGATTTTAATTTTTTGGAATAAAATACTTTTCAAAATAATAAATGATTCCTCTTATTTCTTGGTAGTTCGTATATGGTTTTTAAAGACACACTAGTCATTATATTATGTGCCCTAATTATAAGTTATTTACTTGATTGCATTATGGCAACTGTTCTTTAATAAATTAAACTACCAGAAATTTAATTGAGTAATTTTTAATGTTAAAAAGTTTTACTTTACTATACATTCATCTGACCACATGATATTTACAACAAATTAATGTATTATACTGAAGGTAAGCAATGCCTCCTGTGTATAAAAACCTCGCAATGGAACTAGACATAAAATTAAGTTTTATTTTCACAAAGTAGAACTATTAAAATTTTCTGGTGAATTTATCCAGGAATATCAATATTTTAATAATTTAAGATAAAAGATAAAATTTTATGACAAATGGCAATTTTTAACCATGACCAATTAGATGAAAAGGAAATAGATCATAATGAATAATGTTGTATGAGAAAGGTATTTTAGTGTTTAAGATATCTATCTATACTATTAAAATCTATGCGCGTCTGTCTGTCTGTGTGTAACATCATCTCCGAAACGGCTGGGAGTTGAGTTTCGATCGAGGTGTCCACATATTCGGAAAATTCCGAGGAAGGTCTTCCGCTAATTTAAATTTCGAAATTCGAATTATTTTAGAAGATATTGATAAAAAACCCGTCAAAAACGCTAATTTTTAATCTCCGTAATTCCGCAATTGTAACCCCTGCAGTCAAAAAAGTGAGAAATAAGCATCGATGTTGCCATGTTTGGCTATTTCATTAAATTATTTAGACTCCTGCAGTAAAAATAAAAAAATATTGATTTTTTTTCTGTTTAGATTATTTACAAAGTTATTTTTAATTAAAGTATTGCGTGCATGTGAAATCAGAGCAGGAATTCAATGTTTTTTGTGTGTAAAAGAATAAGGGATTGGGAGATTTCCGAGACTAATATGTATATTTTTTAGTTTGGAGGGGAAAAAATGGCTCATTTGGCGATTTTGAGAAAGTAGTAGGTTCTACCGATTTGCACAGTTTTAAGCTTGGCGCAATTTACTGAGAGCGTACCGAAATAGTATTTTTAAAAACAAGTGTAGGTTTTATTAGAGTTTAGCTTTAATTCTTTTAATTTAGCAGTTATTAGTGCAGAAATAATGCAGTTATTAAGGCGAATTTAAACGATCTAACTTGAGAATTTTCACCAAATTAAGTAAATTGATTGAAGTGAGGGGAAATTCCGCCAAATTAAGTTAATTGAAATTCTCGCATTTTGTACATCATAGTTAGCGATGAATAAAATACATTAACACATAGTTAATAATTTAAAATACTGCTCCTTTTCAAGTAGATAGATGCCTGTTGTACTTTGGCGATCAAACCATATGAGTGATAGATTACTATTTCCCATTTTGGTTGCGGTTATTTCAATGCTTCGAATGATTCCTTGAAAAAAATCTTGCAAAATGTACACCATTTTGCGATTTGGCACTTTGCGATCGAATGTGTAAAAAATCATTGATTCTTATTCGTTAAAGCAGTGCTACGGAAATTTCTTTTTCTGGTAACTGTTAGAATGGCATATAACTAATACTGTCTAATAAATTTTTTGCTTTACAAATTAAAATGTATGTTGATTCCTATTTACCTTTCTTAGCAAAGCTGGCGATAAATATTCAAATATAGTGTAACGCTGTGTTTAATAGAGTGTGTTCTCGCGTTTGTGCTGCTAATTACATTTCACGATTGGAATGAGTCGATATTATAAGCGTATGCTTGGATATTTTTTTTAAAATCCCACCAAACAACGGAATTCTTTTCTTTTTTCTTTGCTTTTGGAGGTGAATAAGAATGGTTTATCAGCCCGGTAAAAATTGTGGGTATTGTAAGGATTGAAAGTGAGTTTTTGAATTTGTTGTTAAGTTTAATTTGAGATTTATTTTAGCTATTTACCATCAATTTGTGGCGTTAATTACGCCAATATGGCAGTTCTAGCAAAGTAAACATGAATAATTCATTTCATGTTCTATTTTAAAGATTGCTACAGTTTCCGTAGTAACGGAATCCACTGTTGCCACTTAAGTTGTTAAATATAACAATAAGTATCTATACGTCAGTAACAATAAGTATATCTATATCTCTTAAAACTCGAAAAATTAAAAGGCATTAAATATGAAAGAATTAGAACATTAACATATCTGCGCTTCTTTAAAAATAATCGAAGTTTTCACGCAATCTATCATATAAATGTGAAAGTATGTTTGTTTGTTTGTTCGTCCGGGTTCTCTAACATTTTACGATTTTTCGCAATTTTGAGGGTAGAAAGCTACTCAAATAACCGATTTCAGCACATTCGTGAGCATAGTTAACAAAGTTAGATTTATTTATTTATTACTTTGAATAATTCAAGTGAGACTGACGTCATTTTTATGTCACGCGTGTAAAAATGCATTAAAAATCCTGGTTAACAAGTTTTGACAAAAAATTACACCACGAGCGAAATAATAAACTTCCATGCAGTTTATCAGATACTGTAAAAAATAAAATAACGTGTTTTTTCTTTCTTCTTTCACTAATTCATGTTAGATATCGCAACTGAGAATGATGTCATTTTGACCTCATGAAAATGAGTTAGAAATCTAATTACATTAAAAGGTTTTGACGCAAAAATTACTATTATAAAAATTCAAAGTATTTTGTTTAATGCGCGTGGTACCCTTAGCGATTTTTGAGCTCTGTGATTTTTCAGAAACCATAATAACGAAAGGAATCTTGCATTTTTTTTAAATCGTGGAAAATTCAAATGTCGGCACAAGATGCAAAATACTAATTAACATAATTCATAGTATTCGCTATCGGTTTGACGACGGTCGTTGTATGTATTCCCAAAAATCGTGCAAAATGTCGCCAAATTTGAACGACTTTTGGCGGTATATTATCAATATTAGATATACTCTTTTTTTTTGTTAAATTTTAGCAACTTAACAAGCTCTTGCAGAAAAGTTACATCATTAGCAAAATGGATACGGAAAATATTTGAAATGCCGATTAGCTAGGAATAACCCCAATATCTCTCAAATTAACTTTAATAAAGTTCTGTTGCAAGCGAGAGTTTTTCAATGTCGTATGTTTCAATAATACTCCGTTTGAAAACTACTGGGCGAAATGATTAAATTCGACTACCCTGGTAAGAACGTGACGTCATAAATTAAAAGTTGTCTGAAATTCGTAAACTCTGCAACACAATTTAACGCCCTATTCGCAATTTGAGCGATTCCAAATAGTTCCTCGAGATTACACAGTTTGATGTTTTCATGAGTCTGAACCATGGTGAATTCAAATAATATTTAAATTGGTACAGCTTGGATGTTTTCCACCACTGCGAGATGAAATCTTTTGCTGTGCTAAATACGCCCATCAGACAAGAATTATGCTTAAAAATATATGGAGATCTGTTTTAATGGCAATGCATAAATTTCACAGAATCATCAAAAAGTAGAAAGGCATCATTGGTTTAAAATATCTAATCTGTTTCTTTAAATTGAGCATTAAAGACTGAGAAACGAAGATAGATAATAGTAATATAAGTAATAGATAGCATTATCATTTTTATCTTTGGTAGTAATAGTAGATTTGTTTGGATACACGCTTAAATCTATTGAGTAAAATAATAATCAAACGGAATATATTTTTACTCAATTTTTGACTTCAAACAGCCATTCTCCCGATTGAGTAAAATTTGCTCAATTCATCGACAAAAATCAATGGAGCGAAAAATTCTCAATTTTTGAGCATTATACAACAGCTCCATTTAGGCTAAATAATAATCAAAAACGAGGAGCGTCTGTCCGTTTTTGATTCATATAACTGTACTCAATTATGATTATTATTTAAGCTATAGAATGGGCGTTTATGCAAAATCAGCCCTTTTTTAATTAACATATCTGTACTCAATTGAGATTATTACTTTAAGCTAGAAAAAGGGTGTTTTATTAAAATTTGCTGTTTTTGATTAATATATTGAATGATTCGTTTTCTTCATTTTTTATTATCAGAGCTGTAATCTATGATTATAAGCCCGAGAAAATAAATTTTAAATCAAGGCAAATACATTACATATATCTTAATACACGATAAACAAGTATTTTTTAATAAATAGAATATAATTTCACTATAGTCTCTCGTTATAAAACGAATTCCCAGTACAGTCAGAATACAGAAATGCAATCATGGTTAAACAAGCTGTGAGATTTAATTAAAGCAGCAACCCAATTTATTGACACGAAAAAGGTAAAATACTACTTACTCACTTTGGGTGGAGATACCATAACTTCATTTGTTTTACAACAGCTTTTTATAATCCAATCGTAAGAAACTATGTCATTAAAGCGAAATCTTAACCTAAAGCATATCCTCCATATCTAGGCTGAATTTATTTCACAACTCTGAATATGAAAAAGATGCATTTGGCATTCGGATATAACATAAAACTATCACCAGCGAATACACACACAACTATGCCCGCGTTTTTTACTATGAGCCGTTATCCGTTAAGAGCGTTGGTCACGTAATAGTAATAGGCTATGGGTCGCGGAGGAGAAGTCAGAATTCTCCAATAGACAAGATTTTTGCGGAAAATGAGGTAAATAGAATATAGCGGATGGGGAGTGCTGGGGCGAATTGAGGCATTCACAAATTATTGTCTTGAATGAGTATTTTTTGGCGTAAAAGGAGTTAACTCGGCCGATAAGAAATTTAATCAATAAATGAGTGTTAGTTTTAATCAATAGATTTAAGCGTGTAATACGGATTAAAGAACAGTATACCACGTTAATAACTATTTCGTGAAATTAAAAGTGTTATAGTCATTATTTTTCAACGATCGTCTTATAACTAACTAAACCATAATCCTACGTTGCGTAATCTATTCCACGGTAGTTTCAACAAAAGGACTACTTGAACTTTTTGACATTTTGCTTTTGCATAGATAGTTACGATTAGATTATAGTAAAATATTCGTTTCCTACCGTGCGAAGAACGGGCACGCAGCTAGTCTATACTATTAAAATCTGTGCGCGTCTGTCTGTCTGTCTGTCTGTGTGTAGCATCATCTCCTCCGACACCGCTGGGAGTTGAGTTTCAATCGAGGTGTCCACTTATTCGAAAAATTCCGAGGAAGGTCTTCCGCTAATTTAAATTTCGAAATTCGAATTAGTTTAGGAGATATTGATAAAAAACCCCGTCAAAAACACTAATTTTTGCTCTCCGCAACTACGCGATTGTAACCCCTGTAGTGAAAATGTGAGAAATAAGCATCGAGGTTGCCATGTTTGGCGAATTTATTAAATGATTTACACTCTTGCATTAAAAATAAAGGAATAATACTTTTTTTCTGTTTGGAATATTTGCTAGGTTATTTTTTAATTAAAATATCATCTGCGTGGGAAATCAGAGCAGGAATTCAATATTTTTTATACGCAAAAGAAAAAGGATTTGTAAATTTCAGAGACTAAAGTGCATAACCTTATAATTTGGCGAAAAAAAATGGCTTATATGGCGATTTGGGAAAGTGGATTCTAGTGGTTTGCACACAATTTTAGGCTTGGCGCAATTTACTGAGAGCGTAAAGAAATAGTATTTTTAAAAACAAGTGCAGGTTTTACTAGAATTTAGCCTGAAATTTTAATTTTCTGTTCAGAAATAATGCAGTTATTAAGGCGATTTTATATGATTTTCATCAAGTTAAATAAATTAATTTAAATTAGGGAAACCCCGCCAAATTTCAGAAAATTAATTATCATTTGTACTGCTAATTCTATGCCCCGATTGATATGAGTTGGTATTACGAGCGTATGAATAGATAATATTTTTTAATCCCGCCAAACAAGGTGTAATAAAATAGGAAGTCTTTATAAATACGAATGCTGTTTGAGATGAATGAGAATATTTTTAAAACCCAGTTAGACTAGCTGGTAATGCCTTTAAATTATTGCATTTATTGTGAAGTTTAATGTGTGATTCATTTTGGCTATTTGCCATCGACTGCCGACGTTGATTACGCCAAAATGGCAGTTCTAGCAAAGTAAACATAAATAAATCATTTCATATTCTATTTTTAACACTGCTACAGTTTCCGTAGCAACGGAATCCATTGTTCCCACTTAAGTTGTTCAATTTAATAATTAAGTGAAACCACTCATTTCTACATCTCTTAAGACCCAAAAAAGTGAAAACGCATTAAATATGAAACAAATAGAATTTTAACATATTTCTTTCGCGTGTGACGTCATTTTCACGTCATTGTCTTCTGTTTTGCTGTCAGATTATCCAGAGAAGCACATTACACGCTAACGTATGTGCTGCTTCGGCGGACATAAGGAAGCAATTTGTCGGGTGCGTATTTGCCTAACCCCTCTGTGTGTCTAAATTGAAGCATTGAAACTTTGTAGGCGTTTTTTTTTTTTAAACTAGAAAAAGGCAGATTAACGTCGTTAACGTGAAAGAAGCGATATGGAAAACTATTTAATTGGTAGCCGTAAAGCGAAATGATAATCGATTATTCACATGCGCAAAGCAACAAAATTTCAAAAATATGAAAAGTCAGGAATATGAAATGAAAATCCAAAATAAATCACCAGAAACTATAGGATAAGCATCGTGTACGAGAATGATATTGCAATCATGTATATAACAAAGGCGCTTGCAAGGAATACAAAATATAATATGAAATTAATTGCTCTTTCTTCCCATGGCGTTTGTGGAATCTTTCCGAATAACGGGATCCAATGTGCTTAGAATATTTCATATAAATTACTTTTTTGTTAAAGTTCTATTTATTTTTTCATATATCTTCCAGTTACTCCAGTTACAAGACCTAGAGCTCTAGAAACGATTTCAGATTTTGTTTAATATTGAATTTGACACTATGCAATTAATCTATGTTAAAAATAAAATATGAAATTAGTTATTTATTTAGTGTGAATTGGCAGTGAGATCAACGTTAGTTTTATGTAACAAGTGTGCTACTGTATTAAGAGTTCAGTAAGGGTAATAAACTTTTCCGCTAAGCTAAGTCACAAATTTTTTCATTTGCGAAAGCGACAAGATCTTCACGGAAACAGGATGCATTTTTGTTTTCTGAACGTACAATGTGCATCAATTGTTTCGTGCAGGTTTTTTAAATTTGAGTAAAATTTAATAAAGTCATCTGCAACATAACAGTGCTAATGCATTGTCCACGCTTTACGAAATGCAAGATTAGATAAAATAGTATTCAACATCATGTAGTGTTATTCATATGGTATGTATGAATGCTATAAATTAAACCTAAAAAAGAGAATTATATGATGTAGAAATAAGGCATTTTTCGAAAGAGAAACGTTTCGTCTGCATACCGTAAAGTTCTTACTTTTCTGATCGCCAATGACTATGACGCAGTTTTTGTGTCATCATGTTGCAATCGTCTCAAATTTCCACTCATGGAGTCAGCTTTTCGTCAGCAACTTTTCACTATTAGAGATTCCTATCACTGGGTTTAATTCAAATTATATGTGTGTAAGGAAAATATTCGTCTCCTACCGTGCGGAGAACGGGTAAGCAGCTAGTCTTCTAATATTTGCAGCTTTTACCAGAAATTTTAAATAGATTTATTTTTTGTAATTAAAACGCCGATCTAATACCATCAGTATTGGAATATAACAAATTTATCATTCCTTCCTCAAAAATGAGCGTAAACATAGACTCCAGGCATGAGGAGAATCATTATAAATTGTTAAGGCGATGATGACACATATTATTCCTTCCAAAAACATCGGAGGAATACTGAAGTTGTCAAGACATCACCAATGTAACATTGTCGAGATAGCCTCAAGAACACAAATTTTCATCATTCTAGTAAAGTAGTTTAACAGGGATAAAACGGCACTAGTACGCAAACGACTTAGCTTAATAGGCACTAACAGCTATTAACAGATAGCTAATTAATGCTTGGAAAAGAAGCGTTATTTTTTACTTTTGCAAAACGCCACGAAATTTAAATACATTGTCACCAGAATTTAGGGCATTTCCTTTGTTTATCATCACGATTTTAAGACGTTACAAAACAGACGGTGCTTGTATTTGGCAGGTCTGTATTTTTAAACATTTGCAATGATTGAAATGGCATTTGGTGACATCGTAGTGTACTTAACAAATAGTTAACCCTTTCAACTCTTCTCATGCACGATCATATGTTTTTGAAATCCCTTTTCCTGCCCCCCCCCCAACATCTGCACAAGCTCACCGCTGGGAAATGTGTTACAGTCAAAATATTTGGGATGATTAACATTACTTGTTTTAGTTTCATTAATTTTAAGCCTCAATAGAGATCGGAAGAAATTAATTCATATATTGTTCTTCCCTCAAACACTCAGCAGGTGGTGACGATTTTGGAGTTAAATTTTAACAACGTCTGTTCCAGTGTTTCTAACAACTTGTTCTAGATTTATTTTACCCCTAGTCCTTGTAGTATATTTTTTTATTTATGTTTTAAGGTATCTGCCTACGGTAACATCATAGTGTATATTACGAATAAAATTATCTTGTGCACTATACATCCTGTTCTACAAATGATCCCTTTTTTCTCCTATGACGTTTGGAAGGAAGGTTATAGCCATTTAAAAGCACCTCATCAGCAAGAACCTTAAATGCATTTTTCTCAGTATTTTGTTTTTCGTATTTTCTTTTCACTATTAACACCATAACTTCTATGTTAATAAAGATTTTTTTAATTGAAATTTTCAGTATATGCTCAAAATATTATTGATTATAATGAAGGCTTAAAATATTTGCTTTCACATAGCTATTTGCTTCTATTTTAAGGAATTTTGTTAGCAACAGGCCGCAAAAAAAATTACGAATTTAGTCTCGTAATTGGCCATATTTTATTTCCCCCTTAATATTTCTCTTAGTTTTTCGTCATTTCAAATATCATTCTCATATATACCTCACTATTAAAAAGAATTAAGATTCATTCCATACAACCGTGTGTACAATGTTAGCTGTTTTGATCAAAATTAGTGAAAAATTTGTTTAAAAAAAGTATTTATTTCCCTTTTGAAGCCGTCAAGACCTGCTCATGAAAAGTCATTAGTAAATAAATATATTGTTACAATAATTATCTTACCTCCTTCACGAATGGTAAATACTTGTGGATAGAATGTAGAAATTAAAATATCTTCGTTTTTGCCTCGTCTAGTTCCTGAAAAAAAAAATAAAAGCATTGCTGAACAAATGTAATTATTGAATGTATATATAAACACACACACACACACGCAGACATATATATGGAGGTCCAGTGCTAACGGTGCCCAATGGCTATTTCCTAAACCGTTAGTCAGAGACACATAGCTCCAGTTCCAAAAACAGGTGCTATAGATTATATAGATTATACAATTAAATAGAGATCTATAGATTATAGATTATATGATATAGATTATACAATTAAAGTAGATAATACAATTTAAAGCATTTTTAATTATATAATCTATTTAAAATTAATTGTATAATCTGTTTAAAATATTGTATAACCTATTATATTAGAATTGTGTATAACATATTTATATACAATTTGTTATACACAATTTGTATAAACTTTAAATTGTATAATCGATTATATCAGAAATAATTGAAGTCAATAAATCAATTCCTATAAAAATTACGAAATTTAAATTTTTATACGGTCCCGCGGTCCTATCGGTTACATTTAGAAACATTTTTCTTGTCCGATTTCAAGCAAAATTTAAAACAGATTGCTATTTTGTGATCAAGTGATTCACCAAGTTATGAAGCAGCAAGTATTTTTACTTAACTCCCTTTTCCACGTTTAAAAATGTCCTGTTACGGTAAACCGTTAAGGGACCATATAAATATTGAAATTTAAATCATACATTTTAATTTCATTTCCTCGCATACTGCGGAGAAAGAAGTAAAACTAATTTTAGAATACTAATCTTTAAGCAGAGGGTTATAGTCAGGCTCCATAAAAATCTAACAGAGGTCTTTTGATTTGAATGATTGATAGAAACTGTGTAGATTAATTTTTCTCAAATTCATTCTGGGTACAACCCTTATTTCGCAGGTCTAAAAGTGCTCAAACTACTTTAAGCAGCTGTAACTCGGTGAATTTTGGTCGTACTACGACTTTTTTTTTTTTTTTTTTTTACTGTGCATGAAATTTTATAAAGAAAAATTTTCTAAATATAACTGATAGGACCGATGGACCGTATTAAAACTTCGATTTCCTAATTTTTATGGGAATTTGATTTAATGACTTCCGTTGTTTCTGAAATTATAGATTATATAATTTAAAGAATTTTTGTAATGGGAACTATGTGTCTCTAACTAACGATTTAGGAAATAGCCATATTGGACACCGTTAGTTTTGGACACCCTGTATATATATGCATAACTTACGTATTTTAGTAGGCATGTTTTGTTTAAAACGTGTCTACTAAAGAGTACTAATTTTTAAGAGCCATCCAAGCAAATAAGTTAGATTTACAACAACAACAACAACAACAACAAAAGAATCATAGAGAAAACATTTTTTTAAAAATAATTTGTTTAAAAAATATTTGATTGAAGAATATAAAAATTAATTTGATTTTTAATTAGTCTAGTAAGATGTAATCATAATTTAAAACGAAATCTATAACTTTATAATTGCAGATAAACATATATATTAAGCAACATAGAACTAATAATATTTACCTGCGTACAACTGAGTATTATACTGTACAAAGAAGTCCATAATCACTCGTCATTCATTTTGCATCATTAAACAAAATTAAATATCGAAATACTTAATACTAAAAATCCTGTTTGGTGTCTTGACCTTTATTTTCACGACCTTTAATTCGTGAATCATTCTTATATACTGCTAACTGCAGGTTTTTATAAATCAAGTGAATACTTATACCACAGCAGTATATATTAGAAGTATAGAACAAAAATATTTTAATTGGAAAATTACTGTCTGCAGAGTTTTTTTCTTTCTAACGGGCGGGTACTTTGCCGATTAGGCCTTGTCCCTGACAGCGGCCCGAAGGTGTTGGCCGCTTTATTATGGGGGCATCTAGTAGGTGGGCCAACGTCGCCCCTATGAAGGGACGGACATGACAACCACGCCCAGTCGGGGATCGAACGCCGGCGGCCGGGAGTTGAACCCGAAACTGGAGTACGGTGCTTTACCCAGCATACAACTCGATCGGCTGTTTGCAGAGAGTGGTCAGCTGTATTGCGTAAAGGTTGGCAAATTCGAAATAGTCTTTCCTTTCGTAACCACACCGGAGGATACAGTATTACGTACGGTTACTTATCGTTTATTTATTTACAAGGAATTTAAAATTTATGAATATAGCAAACACTTTTAATTTAAGGTACACAAAATGTTTATTAACACGGCGTTTTGTGCTTTAATCCTATCATCGTGACAAATCTAGTAATACTCTGTTAGTATTTATACTAATATAATCTATCTTCCTTTTTACCTCCGGAATGCCCAATTTAAAAACCTAAACCCTTCATGGTTTAGCAGAAGAAAGCACCATTTATTTTAACCCTTTGAGGCGCAACCCTTTCCCAATGCTGAAAAAAGGGCAGCCGTTGCCATCGCTCGACTTAACTACCAGCAAGATGGCGGACGATCGAAACGTTCATCGGGTGCCACAGATCTAGAGACCCTTTTTTGACGACCAAAAAAGGATCTCCAAATCTGTGGCACGCGATGAACGTTCCGATCGTCCACCATCTTGCTGTTAGTTAAGTCGAGCGATGGCAACGGCTGCCCTTTTTCCAGCATTGGGCAATCTATCCAGCTGTTCTTGCATTCTTCCGTTTTTCAGCAGATGTGAGTGCTGTTTAAAAATAATAGTGACAATTTTTTGACGGGAAATGACGTGCTAAAAAGTAAAGGATTCTCGTGGAGCTATGTCAACCGCAACTATTTTTATAGAAATCAAATCTATTCTTTGTGACTGGCAACAGTCAAAACGTCAGAGTTTGGTGTTCCCAGAGCGGGAACACTGCGCGTTAAATGGTTAATCTTCCTGAAAAATATCAAAACAGTGTAATCTCAAAGAGCTTTTTAGAATCCTAAGAATTAAGAAATCTATTTTGCTATGACGTAGATTTTGTGGCAGAATTTATTAGTCTTACGCAGTTCTTAATTATGACGTCACGTTTTTGATTCCTGTAAAAAAAAGCCCAGTCAGTTCAATTGAGTTAGTTTAAGGGTGTATGTCGAAAAAAAAAAAAAATAAGAACTCTGGTTTTAGTCTTGGTACACAATTTGAAATAAACTAATAGCACCATGGCCTCCTAAAAATTCCAGATGGTTCTTCATAAGCTTCTTTACACACTGCAATAAGCGAAAATACTGTGCCGCTTGTGAAATTTTTAGAAAAAAATCTTAAACATGGATCTGAGCTGCAAGATTTTTCGAAGAGTGACACGCTTTGCGAAAATTTCCGATTTTTAAAAATTTTTTCTAAATGTTTTGAAACTGATACAGATTGATCGTTTAGTGCAGTATGTAGTACAGCTTGTAAAGAGACTTTCAAAATTTTGAAGTGCCTTGCATAATTAGTTTATTGGTAACCAAAATCATATGATTTTTTCGAGCAACACCATTAACCAGTTATAGCACACTAAATTTTATGCCAGAGATTATTATAACCCAGTATACACCATCAAAGAGGAGTTACACCAAAATATTCTTTACTCTAAAATATTTCGACTAATTTGCAGAAAAGAATGGTTCAACTTTAATAATCAAACTTCGTTTATTAGAAATAACAACAAATGTAGACTCACGTTTTGTGCAGCTGTAGAAGATAAAAGAATTCTTTCGTCGTAGATGTATTTTTCAATTTAAAATTTCAAATCTTCTCTTCCCTCACAAAATAAGAATGTAGTTAGTTGTCCTCGACTTATTCGTTGTAATTTCATCTATATTCTGTTCTACTTTTAACCAGGTAACTAAAACAACTTTCTTTTTTCTGTCGGGCGGGAGCGGGAGGGAGGACCAGGCAGTGGATTTATTGGCGCAAGCAGATTTCCTTAAAAGGGGGAGGTGGACATAATCTTTATGTAAAAAACAAAATATATAAAATTTATGTTACAATTTTTCGACAAGAGGGGGGGGAGGGGGAGGTTGGCCCATTCCATTGTGTACGACACTGAGTGAATCTTTGGTAAAGGGTGCGTAAAGGGTGTTACCAAAACTAGGGTTAGACTGAAGAGTTCGAAAACTGAAGAGTTCTTCACGAGACCACAATAAATGAACGTATTTCAATGGACCATGGATGTTGATTGAGGATCTTAGCAATTTTCCATTAATATTATTTTGGATGAAGTGCCTTATTTTGTAATCCTTAATAAATCCTCAATAATCCTCAATTTTGTTTTGTTTGAAATTGATGTATGTCTCTAAAATACGCTCTGAACAATGACTACCCATAGAGCGTGATGTATAGGAATTCTTTTGCGTGCCCTGTAAAAAAGCTATAAATACTACGTGCACCATTATCGATCTTATATTGCCATTGATTTTTTATGCCCCTGCAAAATTTCAAGTTAGTTGGACGTCTAGAAGTGGGTGGAAACTAAATTATAAGATTCCATTAGATCCATACATACTTATATACAGGTATAAATAACGAAAGCGTGTTAAAAAGTGTGACATCATTTATAAAGCGGCCCTTTAAAACGCCAATGGGGTGATAAAAGAGCTAGACGGCTGCACGAAAATCCCATCCATGAGTTACCATGCCCAGGCGTAAAAGTAACCTCACGTGTGAAATAATTCCGAATATTCCCTTATTCGAATTGCTAAGAACAGTCCTTCCAAGTGTAATTTATGGACGTGTAGTTTAACCACACTTCACTTACTGGTCAGTCCTAAAGAGCAAGAGATGTTGGCACATGCTTGATACGGATCATGGTAGCCAGCACATTTCTTCTTTCCCGTCAGCGGATCTTCAGTGGTGTATCTGTAAAGAAATAGCTTTTAAAATACGCAGTACAGAAGAAAGATGAACCCTGCCAATGACCTGGAGCAAAAGGATGATCATCGACTGCCGCAGACGGGGGAAATAGCGCCAGCCGCTCAAAGGAAAGCCCCTCGAGGCCTTTTTAATGATTAGCTACATAAGCGCCCTCTAGCGACGCATCATGATGCAATCTACAACAATACCCGCATGAGCCCAACATAAACTTAATAATTACGGCTTACAGCACCATCTGACAGGCAAATTTGGTTTAGCTCTTTTTGAATACGTCGATGACCGTCTCAGTGCTTTAAGTCCGTGACCATGCCAACAGCGTTGATTGTTTGCTTGCCAAGAGGGGACAGTTCACGTTACCGGATGTGCGGTTTAGAGCTACATGCGTCCTTCCTGGAGTTTTCTGCCACAATTTGGATCCTCATCAGAGGAAGGGGGGGGGGGGCTTTCTGAATATTGACACCTCTCGGAAACTGCTAGCGACCTCCGAGAGGACTTTCTGAAGGACAGATTTAACGTGCACGTACATCGCATATACACGGTATTCTTCACTGGAAAGTTAAAAAATTTTCGGTAAAATTACGGAGAATCTATTGGTAATCATTTATCCTTGTGAAGACATAACACACAAGGTCTTGTGTCAAAGTCTTGTGTCATTTATCATTGTGATTGATAATCATTTATCTTTGTGAGTCTTGTGTAAATTTGCAAAAATTGAAAATCGGTTATTTGGTGAAATCACAGAGGTTAAATTTATAATAGACTCAATAAAATTGCATCTGTAAATATAGCAAAGTCTCTGTAAATATACGTATGTAAAAATACCAAAGTCTACACTGTTTAAAACATATCTGTAAATTAACGGAAAAAAGACTGGCAGCCGACTTGGGGTTCTGTTTACTATTTTTAAGAACGGTAACTTTCCGTTTTACTACACGTCTGTTGAATAAAGTAACTTACTCTGACATCCCTGAATAGAACCCTCAACCTACAGAGTGATAGACTGACACTCCTACCCACTGGACCACCTAGCCTTATTCCAGGCAGGGGGACCAAAAGTTGAAGTACCGATTATTTTAGTCTCAGAATAGGATT
This sequence comes from Cheiracanthium punctorium, assembly GCA_038373885.1. Lineage (NCBI taxonomy): Eukaryota > Metazoa > Arthropoda > Arachnida > Araneae > Cheiracanthiidae > Cheiracanthium > Cheiracanthium punctorium. The sequence goes on along the minus strand of JAWZYV010016102.1, from coordinate 11,731 downwards.
TGGGTGATCATAGTGGGGGAGATTTTGAAATTCGTGACAAAATATAGTACAGTTAACATAGTCAAATTATTGGGTTGGTAAGAAATTAATTTCAATTTTCAGAAATATATGTAAGTAGTAACGACATTCACACTTTAGCTACTTCACATACCGGTTTAAATATATTTAGATAAATGCTGACAAACTTTGAAAATGGGAAAAGAAATACATTGGCTGCTAAAAATATCTAAAAATTACACCTTTACTGATTTTCTGTTCCCTATTTAAAATTTAAAGGAAAAAAAATAGAAATCACTCCCTCGTAATTCTAACATAGAAATGTTCTTTGAAAGGAAATTCTTTATTTAAAAAAAAAAAAAAATGATCATAACTTATGTATATGTGTAACGAAAATTCATTTTTCAAAATTACTTTCAAAACTTACAAAAAAAAAAAAAAAAGAAAAGAAAAAAAAAAAAAAAACCAAACATGGAAATTTACCGTTTTCACCTGAAATTCCCGAAAATTGTAACATGTTTCTTCTCTTAACTCAAAAGTACCATTTCTTAGGGAAAACGGTCATTTCCCTGAAAATTAATGCTAGAAATATCCGGAATTTTCAGATTATGTTGAACAATGCATGTAAAAATCCCGTTGTTGGGGATAAGCCACCCGCTGAAACAAACTTTTCTCCCTTTTCTACGCAGCTGTAGTTTTGGATAAAGCAAGTTACTCAATCCATTTTTCTATTCAAAATTTCTTAGAAATTACTTCAAGAACTTTAAGAGTGGGTAATTCGGTTAAAAAACACTGTGTATAGTTTTAAAATAGTTAGAAAATAGTTTTAAATAATTGTTTCAAAATCCCTGCGTCAGCATTTTCACAAGATAAAACTATTTCAAATTTACTGGTGAATGCTATAAATATTAGAGTAGCGATAAATAAAGTACCTTTATGATATCAAATAATTCAGTACGAATTTTTTCCTTTTTATATTATGTAATTAATGGTTGGAAATCCCCATTTGTTGTAAAATTAAATTTCTTATCTCAAATGTTATTGTAAATGGGCAAACCACCAGAAATTTTAAATAGTTTTAATTTAAAAATAACAAGCCTATCAACGTTGGGTTGCTTAGCTAAACATAGACACCCATAATGCTCCTCCTTGAGGTCCCTCCTGCGATCCCTTGATGGAGTGGATATAACGACCGTTATTGCTTCATGCCCGACCTTCGCATGGGGGATGGAAATAAGGAACGAGGTTCGTGCCTTATTGCGTTACACCCACTCAAGAAATTATAAGAGCATGAGCGGAATTTCATAATTTAGCTTTGTGAGTAACTAATTATTTTTTGGAAAAACGCAAAATTAGAAATAAATAAATATAGGAAGCTGTTATAATACATGATATGGTTTATTTTTACGGAGAACAACATTTAAAATATAAAACTGGCATAGATAATTTCACTTACGATTCATATTTTCTTGAGATGGTGTACATCTCATCTTTTACTGTGAATCATGAGAAAAAAAAAAAAATCGAGCGGCGTAAAGTCTGGAGTGGAGAGCATGTAATAAACTCGATTATCCGAACATAGTCTGAGCATAACATTATTTTTTTCGCGAGTGAAGTTTTCGAAATACTTACGTCTTCAGTTCTAGTGGTACTTGTTTTTTGGTCTTTCCAATTCCACAGGAGCATTCGATTGTGATCGGCTTACAGCCAGCTATTTCGTTTTTTTGTTCTGCAGTGACTGCATGGGAAATGAACAGTAGCAGCGCACCGACTGCCACGTCTGAAAAAAAAAAAAAAAAAAAAAACAATAAAGATAAATCATGCCAAATGAATGTGCATCACATAAGCGCTGGATTTTTCACAGACTCTTGCCAGGAAGCAACGGCGGACACAGAAAGGGAATCGCTGCCACTGACCCGCGTCTTTGAAAGATGTAAGTGAACTGGTTAAAGCAAATAAAATATTAAAGTATTTTCCTGAACTAATAATAGAAATCTATGAGAGCTATTTGGTTGTCCGTGTAAAGGAGGTATAGAAAAAACACTAATTATTTTTGACGGAGAGCATTCTTTCGGAAACTTTATATTTCAAAGGTGGAGGGGCTCCAGTGAGGGGCGGGGAGGCATCCCCCCATTCCCGAACTTTTGTTTTAGAACTTTAGACTTGTATACTTCATGATTTCAAGCATTCAATTTGAGTTTTGAACAATTTATGGACCTGTCTAAACAGTCCAATGCCATGGATATAAATTTCAACTAGTCGCCCCCATTCACAAAATTGCATTAATCCGTCTCTGGTGTAGCATTGGCACTTGTTATAAATCTAAGGTGACCAATCAGTTGATAATTTCAAAAAAAAAATTTTAATTTGTCCCCAAAATGTAAAGCAGCAAATGATGACAAAATTTTGATCGAAATAATTGTCTCTTTCTATTTTTTTTTAATTAATTATGGTACATTTATTATATGAATACAGTAGACTCTCGGTTATCCGGGATGGTCGGGATATGCCTCGTACCTGATTAGAGAATATTCCGGGTAATTGAACTTACGCAAATTTTGGTGCAAAAGTTATTCGGAGTATTTTGACCAATCAGGTTCCTGAATTTATTCGTCCGCATGTGCAGTACTATCCAATGGCAGTTAACGTTACAGTTAGCGTGAATGAAACCGCTATGTAAAAACTCTCTATTGACTTTTACTCGAATAGTTTACTGAAAGGGTGTACAATGCAGGATAATAATAAACATAAATTTTCTGTTATCTAGATTTACAATTAATACATTACATTACAATACAATACAATACAATACAAAACTATAATTTTTAATCTATACTTATCAATCATCTCTTTTTAACTAAGTGTAGGAAATTTATATTCAGAATTGGGGATATCATGCTGATTTGTCTCCAATTCTTTGTTCCAAAATCGTCCCCCTAAAACTCATATTTTTGTTCATATTTTTGCGGCATTTAAAGGGGTTGGATCTGCAGCTACATTACATTACAATACAATACAATACAAAACAAAACTATAATTTTTAATCTATACTTATCAATCATCTCTTTTTAACTAAGTGTAGGAAATTTATATTCAGAATTGGGGATATCATGCTGATTTGTCTCCAATTCTTTGTTCCAAAATCGTCCCCCTAAAACTCATATTTTTGTTCATATTTTTGCGGTATTTAAAGGGGTTGGATCTGCAGCCACATTACATTACAATACAATACAATACAAAACAAAACTATAATTTTTAATCTATACTTATCAATCATCTCTTTTTAACTAAGTGTAGGAAATTTATATTCAGAACTGGGGATATCATGCTGATTTGTCTCCAATTCTTTGTTCCAAAATCGTCCCCCTAAAACTCATATTTTTGTTCATATTTTTGCGGCATTTAAAGGGGTTGGATCTGCAGCTATCGTCAACTGTTCAGACAAAAGCGAAAAAAAAATTTCCGTATGTTTAGTTCCCATTAGAACCAGAGACAAGAAAAACATGGATAATTCATTGTCGACAAGACCGTTGGAATCGCACTGCTATTGCAAGATTATATGAAGCGAGTGTTAAATTAATTTGAAATATACTTTTATTTTTGCATTTATGGGCATAATTATGTGCATCTAAGCATTTCTTTTCATTCATATTATTAGATTTATACATTTTGAAACATTTTATGTTATTATTGTTGCAGAAATACTCTTGCTCGTTTCCTGGGTTCGTCGTTCTAAAGTCCAGTAGGTGTAGAAAGTTCTAGAATACGAACTTTATTGCTTCTAGAACTTCATCGAAAGAAGCTTTCAAAAATTCTGTATTTCTCACACAAAATAAAACAATTCCACAGGCAAAAATTCAGTGGAAATATACGAAGGATTTCGTAAACAGTCCTTCAAGACAATGAAGAATTTACACACACCACTTAAAAACAAAGCTTCAAAAAGGCAAGCGGAAATAACGCTTCTGTGGCACAATACACACCGCCGCTTTTATAGTCTACGAAGAACACCGAGGGAGGTTCCAGAGAGAAACATCCGTGGAATGTACTAAAACAAGCTCGATTTTGAATGCGTAATAGAAGAGTAATATTAGGCTATTATGCATGTTAATGCAGGAAAACTAGCTATAGTAACATAAAATTACCGTAAAAATTCAATTGTATTTAGGACAATTAAAGTACAGGCAGGCAGACAATCTCAAATAATATAAGAACTTCTTATTTTGTTGGACAGGAGAGTGTAGAAAACGCTAAAAATTTTTACTTACACATGCTCGCAGTAGTTTCTCTCAGCATAGAAATTAACCAAACCTCACGAAAAGAAAATACTGAAATTTTCTGATTTTTGAGTCGCTATTTATATACAAACTCATGACGTTTCTGTGAAGAACAAGTAAATTAACAGGAACTGGCAACTAGTTCCGGTTACCCGAGATGTCAGTACTGAGAATCTAAGATTAAATATGACTGTTATCTGTAGAACTCTCTAAATTTTGCAATCCAAATTTAGTTATTAATGTGCAAATTCGATAACTGATAAAATTTTTCATTTTTAATTGAAACAAACATTTATTTATTCAAATTAGCTCTACTGTAATGAAAAAGTATTGTTATTATACATCCCTTCATCAGAATTATCCTAAAGTACGAAAATTACCTAAATTACATAATGCATACTATTACACTTTATTTCAAAACATATAATTAACAATTATAATGTAAAAAAAAAGAATAAGAAAAGAAAAATAAAAAAGAAAACCGATTTCAATTTACTTCACCATAACGAAAATTTATTCCCATTCCAAATTAGTAAGGTTTGGCAAAAATAATTAAAGATTTCATTTTGTTCATGAAACTCTGTTAATTATAGTGCAAACTTAGAATCTTTATTGAAATTCCCTTTGGATAACATTAGGATTCGGCTGTTACTGACAAAATAAAAAAATCTGATGTGTCCAACACATGACTTCCTTGCACGTCTATTAGATCAAAAATATTTTCGACGCACTTCCTCTAAACTTATTTCTTTGAAAGAGATAAAATATCAATAATAGTAAGATTTAGCGATTTCTAGCCAAATATTTCGATATCGCCAAACTGAGTTCAATTTGAAAGATTTCCTTCTAACACTTTATTTGGCGATATTTCACCAAAAGCCGACAAACTTGAGATAGTCTGCGAGATTTTGGGGATAGCCAAAGTAGTCATTGACCACAGACTTTCAATGAATTGAATGCATTCATACACCTCAATGTATTTAAAGTCATTTGGCAAACCCTGTAAATAAATTCTCAGTCGATTGCTGTCAAAAAAGATATTGAAAACAGTTAGATATTACAATAGTTCTAAATACAAAAGTTCAAAATTCTACGGGTTAAAGTTTTACAGTTATACAAAATACGAAATAATTTTTGGCGCCAAATTTGGCGATATTTCGGCGAAACTCGTCAATTTCGACGACATTTGGCGAGATTTTAAGCATGAACCAAACAATGACAGATTATCGCCAAATATGGCAATATTTCGCCAAAACTCGCCAAGGACGAGGACAGACGGCGAGATTTTGGGCATGTACCAAACAATGACCGTCTACAGTTGTATTATATTGAAGATGTCCATAGACATTAAAGTACTGAAATTCTTTTCGGTGGTTCTGTAAATAAACTCTCCAGTAGATTGGAACCAAAAATCGAGATGCACAACTAGATGTTACAACAATCTTATATATGAAATTTCATAATATTTTTTGAGATTTGAGAGTTAAATATGCACACACGTACACCAAAAGTCGCCAAGCTTGGCGACTTTTGGCATAGTTCTTGAGGGAGTCACGTGACCGTGGTCGGACCATTACCTAACTTATGTGGTAGGACGACATTGTGCTTGAAATGGATGAATGCCCCTAAAATTGCCATTGACCGTAATGTATTGGAAATCTTTTGAGTGTTCCTGTAGCTGAACTATAAATGATAAAGACACTTTTTTTAATGGAGAAATTCATTTTCTAACTCTTTACAGCATATATCACTTCTGAGTCGTTTGAAATAGCCCAATACCTCTAAAAAACGCTTTGATGAATTTCGGCCCATAGAGCGTAATGTATTTCGAATCTTTTGGGTGGTTCTGTAGATAAACTATCCAGTCGAATGGAACCGAAAGGGGAGGTGCACAACTAGATGTTACAACGTTCCTAAATATAAAGTTTCAACATTCTACGCCTAATAGCTTTTGAGTTAGGCGAGTTTAATGAATATCGGCCCATAGAGCGTAATGTATTTCGAATCTTTTGGGCGGTCCAGTACATAAACTATCCATTCGATTATCACCAAAAGGGGAGGTGCACAACTAGATCATAGAACAATCCTAAATATCAAATCTCAACATTCTACGACCAATAGTTTTTGAGATATGCGAGTTACATTCATACGTACGTACGTACGTACAGACGGCATGGAAAAACTGGCCACAATAGACTCGCCGCTGGTCAAAATGAGTTGCAGACGCATTAATATGATCGTGCATGATAGCCTACGATGAGATGCATCGAAAAAATTTTTTAAATTCAATTTAGAGGTAGTCAAAATCGGTTTTTTTGTCGAAATTTGGCCCCCAAAATTTTTCGGGATCACATTACTTCCTTATACTACGTACAAGGAAGTAAAAAGAGAGAGAGAGAGGGAGAGAGAGAGAGAGAGAGAGAGAGAGAGAGAGATCGCCAAGCGGAGTTTAGTTCTGGGAACTTATTTTTTAACGCTAAAATTAGCGATAAATCGCCAAAAGTGCCCAACCTTTTCGACTTTTGACATTAAGACCAGCGCCATTAGTGAAAACCGTTTAAGCAGTGGTTTAAAAACAGGGTTTTTTTCGATTTTCGGAATGATAATATCATCATAACGTGTAAAAATATCTGTACGATCAGTGTCGCAGTAGGTTTGAATTTTTAACATGGGTGTTTACGTCGAAATGTAGATGTAAATTGAATGTGACCAAGGGCGTAGCCAGGATTTTCATTAGGGGGGAGGCAGGACGAGGAGACCATGGAGTCCAACAGGAGAATATCCCGGTTTGTCATGATCAGACCCTTTGACTAGCTCTTTTTAGGGGGGCAGCTGCCCCCCTGCCCCCCGCTGGCTACGCCCATGAATGTGACCGCACGTGATCGCCTTTGCGCATGCAACACCTCGGCAATTGAAGGCCAGGCAAGTCTGTACCTTTTGCTCTGTCGGATAATGCCTCAATTCACCACGCGGAATTCGCGAGATCAAAACGAGCTAAGGTCTGCGGAGGATTGGATGCCCACACAAACGGGTTTACAGCATTGCTTGCCAATCTCCAACTATAAAGCTACTATTCGGCGAAACCACGTACAGCTACAGGGACGACGCTCGGCATCTCTGAGAGTTACAGAGCCCTTTTTGCTTAGAAAGTACAGAAAGTTTATAATTTTTTGTCAATTTACAAATTGCAGTTCAAGTTTTCGCTGACTGAGCAGTAACAACTATGCATTTCAATGTGAAGTTAATAGTTTTTACAATAAATATGTATCTTTTTTTTATATAAAAATTTTTTTGTTGTCGCATTATTTATAAATACCTTGGTTAGAAAAAATAACAATATATGTATATATAAATATTTTGTGATAAAATTAATCACCTATATTCCAAAACGGTGAAGATAATCCAACCCAGACTGCGCTGTTGTATTATTAAACAACAAGATTGGGCTAGAAGTTTTATACAAAAGATCTTGGATTTGGGATAAAAAAGTAAAGAAAAAGAAACAATTTTTGGAAATAGATCATAACTTGGATAAATTTATAAAGTGAGTTAAATATTGTACTAGGATAAATTGAAATTATACAAATACAAATATATATATATACATACAAGGCGAGAACAAAATCAAGTCAGAAACTATATCCGAATCCGATTGCGAAGATAAGTAAAATTGTGTATGTTGAAAAGATAATTGGTCGTTTTCAAGAAATTATAAATATTTTGTTATCTTATTTTGTAAACTATGAAAACGTCGAATTGTAGCCTGACCAGGTCGGTATGATTTGGCCGGAAAATTCTTTAAGTGGTAACTTGTCGTGGGAGGACATGATCAGAGCCTGATTATGACCAACTGGGGCCCCGGACATTGATGATTTTGGGGGCCTCCATCTATGAAATTTGTTTTATTTTTCATGAAATTTTGATATAAAAAGAATATTTCAGAACAACATTTGATATTGGGGGCCCTGGGCAAAGTCCCGATTTGCTCATGCGATAATAAGCCTCTGGACATCATAATACACAGTGTAGAGAATTAGATTTTTTGTTGTAAACATATAGTGGGGAAGAAGCAATATTGTATAGATATTCATCGAAAGGAGCATGGTTTGCGAAAAATAGCTATAGATCCCTGTGCGAAAGACATGAATCAGTTGAGAGTTTGGGGAAGAATTTAAAAGTACATCTACCTGTGCTACTTACTCTCAGAGTCCTGTTGCCAGTCATTAAGAGAGTTTTGTATTAAGGTCTGTTTTAGAGTGTCGATAAAGAAAATTTGCAATTTATTACATCCTTGTACGAAGTATAAAGAAGTAATATGATCGCAAAACATTTCGTCACCCTGATTCGACGAAAAAAACCGATTTTGACTGCCTCTAAATTTACTTTCAGGAGTTTTTGCGAGACATCTAATCGTACGCATGTGTCTGTGTTATACAAATGCATGTACAATCCATTTTGACCAGCCGCAAATCCATTTTGACCAGTTTTTCCCTGACGTCTGTACGCAAAACTATTGCTCGTAGAATGAAACTTCATATTTAGGACTGTTGTAACATCTAGTTGTGGACCTCCCCTTTTGGTCCCAATCGACTGGATAGTTTATGTACAGGGCCGCCCAAAAGATTTTAAATACATTACGCTCTATGGGCAGAAATTCATTAAAGCTTATTTTAGAGGGATTAGGTTATTTCAAACGACTCAGAAGGGATGTATGTTATTAAGGGTTACTAAATGAATCTCTCTATTAAAAATCATTTGTATCTGTATCATTTATAGTTCTGCTTCAGGAACACTCAGAAGATTTTCAACCCATTACTGTCAATGGCAGTTTCAGGGACATCCATAAATTTCAAGCACAATAGCGTCCCATCATTTAGTTAGGTAATGGCCCGACCATGGTCACGTGCCTTCCTCAAGAATTACGACCAAAGTCGCCAAGCTTGGCGACTTTTGGTGTTCGTGTGTATGTATTTACTCTCAAATCTCAAAAACCATCAGTCGTAGAATGTTGAAATTTCATGTATAAGATTGTTATAACATCTAGTTTTGCATCTCGATTTTTGGTTCCAATCTACTGGAGAGTTTATTTACAGGACCACCCAAAAGAATTTCAGTACATTAATGTCTATAGACATTTTCAATATATTACGTCTGTAGTCAATATATTATGCAAAAAGCAGTTCCTACACCATTTGAATATTTAGATTCATCTGTAAAAATATTTGTGTCCATCAGAGCAATCTTTTTTGATATGCTGAAGGGCTTACTTGTTTGGTTTAAGTTCCATTTAGGTTGTTTTAGCTAGTAGAAGCATCAACCTCCGGCCGACTCTCTAGGGTGGAGTAGAGTGGCAACAAGAAATCGTCTCCGCATACGCAACACCTTGGTAATTGAAATCCGAAAGAGTAGGTACCTTATGCTTGGTCGGATAACGCCTCAGTCTACCACGCGAAGTTCTTGGGATCAAAACCAGCTTCAGCCACACGCCTTCCTTCAATAATTTATCTGCATACGCTTCTAAATTAGACATTGTTACGAAGATATAGGAAAATTAGAAGCATTTTCTGACCTTTATGAAATATTTGCGAATGATTGTTTGTGTGTGATTATGGCAACGCTACTCTACGGCGATCTGCCAAGGATGGAGAATGCCTTGGTAGGAGGACTTTCTAAGGGGTTCTAACGCGTATTCACTTTACATCTGGAGAAAACCTTCCAAAACTCCAGACCGTTAGATCGACAGCAGCGCGATGGGACCCGAACCCTGGATCTTCACACTTCGGCCGCCTACCATTTTCAGGGACATAACCACTGTGCCATATATATTGAACCATCGTGCATATATGACATAGCCATCGTGTCATATATTTGCGAATGAATGGAAGGAGTACTGAATGGAAGGAGGTTATAAGTGCAAAACTCACATTTTTCATATTTAAATTTAAATTACCGGTTTAAGGCTATCTGCAAGTAGTTGTTATGGCAACAAAAAATTTTGCCAGTATATCATGTTTGTTAATAATTTTTTTTTTCCTAATGACTAACTTTCTAAACGGAAAACGTGAGTTTTGCATCTACACCCTTCATATATCGCTTGATTAATGTAACATATAGACACATGTTTGGGATTAAGTAACTATTGCTCGATTAGAAACTGCTTAGTTGCCCTTGAGTGTGTTGTATCCTGTAAACTATAGATCAATGTTAAAAGCACAGAATTATGCTGTTTTATTTAATTAATTTGAGACCAGAAAGCAAGTACTAATATTGGAAATTATTATTATTATTATTTTTAGAGAACAATATAAACATCTAAATAGAAAATAATTCATACTAATTCTAAAAACATGAAGTGAGAAAGCTTATATACAGCAAGTAATCCGTTACAATAATGCAATACGTCCAGGGGCGTAGCCAAGGGGGGGGGTTAGGGGGGTCATAACCCCCCCCCATGAGGAATTTTTTCCTATACAAAATGTATATTCTTCACTACATTGTCACACACACGTATACATATATAAGAGTTGTAGTAGTCGTAACCCCCCCCCATGAAAAATTTCTGGCTACGCCCCTGAATAGGTCTAATCAAGGCCGGTTTTAAGCAAAAATGTTCGGGGGCAGGGGTGTAAAGTCAAAATTTGCCGACACTATACACCAATATGCCTTCAAAAACATATACCGATTTTACCTGTCATTTTCACTTTAACGACTACATATAAAATATGCTGTGGTATTCAATTTCATTACAAGCAAAGTGTAAACAATCACTATCATTCATCTCAAAATTCTTCAATCAATTCTAAAAAAAATCAGCAATCAGTGCTAATAAATTACTTACACCGCTACATCTATTTTTCATTGGTGAAATGAGTGGATGGAATCACTGAACATTGGGAGATGGTTGAAGTGCACGTCCAGGGTTCTGGACTTTCGCGCAGACTTGGTTCTAACGGCCTTGAGTTTTGGGCGGTTTTCTCCAGATGTAGCGTGAATAAGCATTAGGTCCCCTTAAAATGTCCTTCGACCGAGGAACCCCACCCCAGGCAGATACCCAATGTGCATCTTTGCCATCAATACAATCAACATTACACTGAAATAATCTTTGAGGATTTTTCTTAAAGTTTCATAAAAGGCTCCGTTTTCGAATTTATTTCAGTATGTAGTGCAGCTAATGAAGAATCACCCCAAATTTTTCTGAATGCTTGGTTTTTTTAATTTGCATTAGTTTATTTTAATTTGTGTACCAAGACCGAGAGACAGATTTGGTTTTCTCAACATACTTCGGAACTCGAGTCGGCGCATGAACACCCATGACTGAATTGTACGTGGCTTTTATATGGTCCTAAAATATTGCAGCGTTGGAAACATTGCTTGCATTTATTCATTCTGATTGAACTATCTAGTTTTATTTTACGGATATAATTTATGCAATTTTTAAAAATTGTGAAAAAAGAAAA